>CM060937.1:319337236-319827723 GCA_030765085.1 Allium cepa | reverse complement strand
CTCCCGTTCTATGTCCAGTCCCAGACTCCTTCTGGAATTTAACTATCAACCCTCTCTTAACCCGAAGGAACATGTATTACACCGCTTGAGCAACCGGACAGGACTTCTATCGCCTAGACAACCGAATAGGACTTCTACCGCCTGGGCAAACAAACAAGACTTCCAATACAAATAGTAAAGTTGTTTCTAACTGAGTATGCCCTTGAATAGCACTAGTAAGTAAATAATTTACATCCTTCCTATAATCTTATCCTCGAGTAAAATATGTATATTTGTGTGTGAGTGAAGATAAGGAAGATTAGATTGCTTTAGAATTACATAAATAAATACGTGATTGCTCAAATATTCAAGCAATAAAGCAAGAAACTCAGAATTCAAGAAAGTATGAAAATAGAATTAGAATTATTAATTTAATCTTGAATTGAGCATGTGTATATAGAGATTATAGAGTTGCAACTCCTAGTTAAAAGTTCTATTGAAAAGAAATCGTTGCAACTCTTTCTAAAAAGATTCCTCCTCGCTGAAGAGATGTGTCTCTTTAGGAAATTTGAAAAAAATGCAGTTAGAATATATTCAGTCGACTGAATATTATTATATAGTCGAATGAATTAAAACAGAGAAAAAAAAGTGCAAAAATACTCATATTCAGTCAACTGAATTCTGTTGATAAACAAAAATCACCATAGCTCATTTGGTTAGAGCATTTTCCTTCTAAACTAGTGACCCAGGTTCGACCCCTGCTCCATGCATTTTTTGAAAACTTGAATTTTCATTTAAAATATGAATTTACCAATGACTCAAGTTCAAGTGTTGCTTCATATATTGTTGTTGTTGTTATTTTATCTTATTTTCAAAATAAAACTTTTATTGCTTTTATAGAATGTTTCGAATGTGTATGTTTGTGAATTGATTGAGGAGAGATTTTCACATAGCTAAAAACTGGACTTTGACTCTAAACAACATATATATGAATTGTACTTTATATTATTGAGTCCGGTCTCCGTAGTTCTTTGTCGTAAATTCATGAATCTTCATGTCGATTGAATTTATTGTCATTAATCAAAACATAAGATCCAACAAAGTCGATTGCCCATTGTTAAATATATGGTGTAATTGTTTCCTTTTATAAACTTTCCTATTATAAACTTTCCTGGTTTAACTATTTGGTGTGATATATAAACACCTCTTCTTGTATATCAATGAGATGGGATAAATAAAATAAGTTGCTTTTGCTTTCTCCCCTATGTCTGTTCTTACAAATTATATTTGATACCAAACCTTCTGTGTAACATCCCGCCTTTTTGGACAGCTTAAATCGATGATAATCCACACACGTCAGACTTAAACCATACAAAAGAGCATATTGTTATTGGGGTGAATAAGAAAAGGCAGAGAAAGAAAGAAAAACAAAATAGAATCTCACAGCAGAATGACAAAATATAATAATCAAATAACAGTTCATGAAGCTGTTTACAAAACATTTGATTATACTAATATAATACAGAGACAGGATTACATAAAACTGAAATAAATATACAAATGCAGCTGAACAATATGAATGCAGTGGAATAATAGAATAAACAATAATAGTACAAGTCTTCGTCCTTCGGAAATAAGGTCTTCAAATCCTGAAATGCTCAGGCTAAACCGAGCGAATTGAAAAGACAAATCACTCGAGTCAGAACTAAAAGATCTTATGTAAGTTAAATCAACGGAAATAAATATGAGTGGAATGGCATCAGAGATGTTTACGGGGTTTGTCATCTCCTATCCAGTGTCTAACGTGAGTGCGGTAATTTAAGAGATGCTCGGGATTTACATCTCCTAAGGATCTGTTAAACTATCTGCTATGTAGTACAATACTATATTATGATATGTCTACAGTAAAGTAAAAGTATTAAAATAGCGTTAAGGCGTTACATTTTCCCCTTGACACGTTTTATATATTCTAATAGTCTATACAGTATCGTAATCCCGTCCGTATTGGATGTCATCAAAGGGCACTCCATAGATGTGGTACAAAACAAACTCGTAGAAGGCACGCTAGGGTAGGTGACACGGCACAACTAGGCAATGCCAGGGTAGATATACCAATTACACTTCATAACTGGTGGTAATGCATAGCAACTACTACCGCCCACCTCGAAATACACTCCCGAGAAAAATCACAGGTGGTTACCAAACAAATTAAAAGTCAGAATATAGTATCGATGGAGTGTGCCGGATCGGAGGAATGACCTCACTTGGCCCGTCGATTGCTCCTGTTTTAGCCACCTTAAGCCGACTCATGGGAGTTGGGTCCACGTATATACCTCATATAGGATCGTTGCCACCATCCTACTTCATTTTGGAATCTCCACCGCGTACACAGTTGTCAAAGTGGTTTTCGGTATTGGCAGAGAGTATGACAATATCCGATTCCAGTCTCTTTAACAACCAATCACTTATTACACACCAGATAGTTCTTTTATGTTTCAAAAGTCCATTCGCAATTTGTATCAAAATATCATATTCTCAAACCATCACTTTCGAAATTATATTCACCTTCAAATCATATTCACTTTCAAAATCATATCGTTTCCAAAAATCATAATTTCTTCTAAAATCATATTTCCAAAATAGGTTCAATCTTTACTTCACAATCATCATATCCCATTACTTAACATTTAAATCCCAACTTAGGTTATAACTTCATTAACCATATTCACTTTAAAATCGAGAATTTGAATATAACCCATCCATTTTACTTAATTTGGAATTTAGAAGAAAATAGTCTTAAATAGTTATAAATAGTATAAATAAATTTTCAATAGTCAAAATACTCTAGAATATTAAATATAGATGTAAAAATAATTAAATAGATTTGAAATAGATCAAACAAAGGTAAAATAGATTAAATAGCTTTAAAATAGATTAATTAGATTTAATATAAGTTAAAATTGTTTAAAATAGGTTAAATTTATTTAATATAGTTAATATAGGTTAAAATGGTTTATAAATCTGAAAATATTAAAATTTAGAGTCTTAAAAATTAATATAATTTAAAACAATTTATATTTGAAAACATGAATTTGGAATTATATCAATTTAAAACTATTTATTTCATTTCAACAAAATCAGACCATTTCAATTTAATTTCTTAAAACAATTCCTTTTAAGCTGATTCTCATTTTAACACAAAACTTGATTTTCCAAAAATACTTCAATTTATACAAATCAAATTTTTACTTCGAAATATCATTTAATTCCATTCAAAAATTAAGGATTTTAAAATCATTTAATTTAACCAATCCTGTGTCCGTATATAATTCTCTACCCTAGGGTCAAGTGATACGGATATTTATCATTTCAATCTGCAAAGTTAAAATTTTTACGGTTATATATCATTTCAAACCGTAATCTCAAAATAAATAACATCCATAATAATCACTCGAGTCTATTATTTCAACTCATAACGATTTTTCCCTAATCTGTAGATCATTCGGGTATGTATCATTTCAACCCATAGTAAACTTACAGTTTATAACGATATAAAATACAATATCCATTCATCCAATATCAATAATCAATATCCACTGTAAACATCATCCAAATCAATCAATAAATATCAATATAGAACTGATAATTAATAACAGGTATTTAACTGACAATTTATATTCAATAATAAATTAAATAACGATTTAATTCAAATAAATTCAAATAAACTAATATGATGATTCAAAATGTACCAAACAGTCATAAATAAATTCCTAATCACATCAAAATTTTAATTTAACGAACATAAGAAATTTTAAAAGTTGTGAGAACACTCACCTTTGAATTTAAATTTAATTTAAATCCAATTTAAGCCAAAATTCAAACTGTCTCAGAATTCGTCCAAACTGACGTCAAAATGTCCGAAATTTCAATACGATCCCAACAGATCAAACTGCGCGTGAATCGGACCTCGTATGAAAAAGTTATTGATATAATAAATTAAATGATTTAAAATTTATAAGATAAATAATTAAATTTAAACGCATACGTCACCTCAAAGGTTACTCCCAGGCGAACACGACATAGGAAAACCCAAACCCTACCGACCACTATCGAAAGCGCCGCCGCCCAAAACTGCGATCGCCGACGCTAAGAACAGCCGCGCCCACGCCTGGAGGCCACGCCTCCTCCTGCGCCTCACCCCGAGGCCACGCGACGTTATCCAGTCAACGACGACGAACACACTTGCCGACTGCCGCCTCTAAATCGTAACCTTAATCAATAAATTCCCAATGATCTAGCCGTCAGTTCGTTGCGCCACCAACACGGATGAGCTCCCATCGGTCCTCTCTACGATACTGCATCAATGATTTGACAATCCGACGTAGTTCATCGGAAAGCGATGAACGGCCAAGAATGTTTCACCTAGTTTCGGCCACACAGAGACCAAGATCAGAAAACGAATCACATATTTGATTTGCGCTTATCGAGACTTCAAATCAATATATAATTCGATATAGTTTGAGGAGTTTTTAATTTTGATTTGGAATTTGATTTGAAATTGAACTGAGGATTTGTTTGTCTACCATTAGAATGAGGAGTTGAGAAGGAAATGTACGTACATACAAATGAGAATAAGGAGTGGCTAGGGTTTATAATGAGGTATTTATAGGTAGGTCAGGAATAGGATGAATGGACAAGATTAATTGAACAATAAACGACCCGGAAAGCCCGTTTCGACTCCGAAACGAAAATAGGTCAACCCATATATCAAAATAGATGGTTTCAAATATTTTTAAACTCAATGGAATATGTTTCTGGTCCAAATTCCATTGTATGAAGAAGTTATGATAAAATCAGCTTATTTCAAATTGATTTCAATTGATTAATTTCTAGGCGTTTCGAGTCCATACGATCAAACGACATGTCCGATTGCTACGAAACTTAAAATCCTACAATAATTCATTGTTACGGATTCGATGAAACTGGTTTCTTCGAAATCCAAGTCAGTGGCCAAAATGGCTGTTTTCCCATTAAATAAATAAATAAATACTAAATTAACTAATCACTTTTTCAGTTTAAATTTTTAATAATTTACAACTTTTATCATTTTGGTTTCTTAATCATTTACAATAATTTAAACAAATTTAAATGTCAATATAAAGTAGATTAATTCATCAATTTCAGTGTTAAATTTCAATTTCGTTAAATTTGAAAATTATAAATTAAAATTCCAAAAATCCATTTATTAAATTTTAAACCTTGTTATTCAAGTCTTTATTATGATAAGAATATGACTAATATTGGTTTATATCTGAATGTATTAATATTTCTCAATTTCATCTTAATTTCCATTCACGTAGTATTTAAATAATTAATTTCATTTAATTGCAATTAATCCAAATATTATAGTTTCAAATTCCAATAAATTAATAAATCTTGATTTTCATTCTTTTTATTCAACTAACTGTCATATTATGAATAGAATTAACATTATTTCCAACTATTACCTTAATTTACATTAACATAATATTTAATTTAGATTTATTGTGATTAATTCCAATTCTATTTAACGGATTGAATATATAGGTAACTTATAATAATTGTTGTCATTAACTCTCAATCATACTTTCATAAGTTTATCATTTCCAACCAATATTAATATTACTTACAGAACCTTGCAATTACCATTCATTATATATTAATTCATTAATCAATTCAATATTTATGTTTATTTCTTATATTCAATTTTATAACGAAGTATAAAAAATTTCATTATTTTATTATTGGAACCTCATTTCAATTGGTAATAATTAGTTTTAATTACCATTGTTACATTTCAATTTAGCATTCGTTTCATTATTAAATTACAAAGTTTTTATTTCTTTCCATATTAAATTACCAAAACTTATTAATTTAATAATTTAAATTGTCGAAAATGTACGGGTCATTACAATCTGTGTTAACTCTATCGAGGGAGTTCTTTTAATTTTGTCTAATCTTTGGCAACGATCACACCGTCTGGCGTAATCTGCTGCATCGCGATTTATTGTTGGACAGAGTTACTCATACTTGAGAACTTTCTTTGCAAGGGTAAAGAAATCCAGTATGGTCATCGCGTTCGCCATCGTAGACTTCCTTCAGGATCCATCGGGCTTCATCATTGGTCCTACATCTAAGAATGGGGCAGAAAATCCCCTTCGGTAGAGTATTCCATCTTGTATTATGAACTGCGGTGCCTTTCGAAGAACCTTTTTCCATTGATTCTGGTCAGTTGGAAGGGTCCCTTTAAGTAAGTAGTCTTTGACTGGCATCATCCATGTTTCCAGTTCGACGGTGGTCTCTAAAATCCAGTCGACGTCCATTTCGTCTATACTCGAGGCAGTCAGAGTCTCAATCGGGACTAGTCCCAAGGATTGAGCTTCTCCGGAGCTTGCCAATTTGGCTAAGTAGTTAGCCTTAGTGTTTTGCTCTTTTAGAGTGTGAGTTATGGTATAATGTTCGATGTCACTCAGCAACTCCTGTACTTTAGATAGATACAGGGCAAGGTTCTCCCCTCGAGCCTGGTACTCACCTTTTACTTAGCAGACAACTAGCTAGGAGTCACTGTATATGTGAACGGACTTTATTCTGAGTTCTTTCACAACTTTCATCCCCGCTGTCAATGCTTCGTATTCTGCTTCGTTATTTGTTGTAGGGAATTCCAAGCGTAAGGCATAGTAAATAGCTCATCCTTTGAGGGTTTCAAGCACTACTCCCTCCCTCGAAGGCTCGAACAAAGGTTGTTAGATGCGCCATCAACAAAAAGTTTTCATTGCATCTCCACTTCCGGCAGCGTTTCTTCTTCGTCGCCCTGTATGATAAACTCGGCAATGAAATCTGCCAGTGTTTGCCCATTAATAGCCTTTCTTAGATGGTAAGTAATATCATATTGGCTCAGTTCGATGTTCCACTTGAGAAGTCGTCTGGAAGTTTCGGGTCAGCATTGTACTTTTTTTAGAGGCTGATCAGTCGATACTTTGATTGGATGTGCTTAGAAATACGGTCATAACTTCCTAGATGCGATTAGAAGGCAATACACTGCTCTGGTAAACCGCTTGCTAATGTAGTATATGAGTCGCTGGATATTCACTTCTTTAAGAACAAGGGCAGCGCTCAATGCATGAGGTGAGATTGTTAGGTAAATGAATAGGTCCTCTCCGTCCATTGATTTTGATAGGATCGATGGGGTTTCCACGTGTCGCAATAATTCTTCAAATGTAGTTTGACATGCCTCGCTTTATTCGAAGTTCTTCGTTACTTTCTTTAATGCATCAAAGAAAGGTATGCACTTTTCGGTGGCTCTCGAGATAAATCGGCTTAGTGCTGCGACCTTTTCATTCAAGCTTTGTAATTCTTTCTTGTTCTTCGGGGATTGAACTTTTCGTAGGGCAGTTATTTGCTCTGGATTTGCTTCAATTCCCCTGGCACTTACTATGAATCCTAAGAATGTTCTGGAGGCTACTCCAAAGTGCATTTGAGTGGATTGAGTTTCATTCCATACTCCTGGAGTATTTCAAACATTTCAGCGAGATTATGCAGGTAATTGGCAGCTACTCGTGATTTGACCAACATGTCATCCATGTAAACCTCTTTGGTTTTTCCAATTTGACGCTAGAACATGGCATCGACCAATCTTTGGTAAGTTGCCCCATCATTCTTTAAACCAAATGGCATTACCCTGTAGCAGTATAGTCCCAGATCGGTGATGAAGCTGGTATCCTCTTGATCAGGTTCGTGCACCAGGATCTGGTTGTACCCTGAGCATGCACCCATAAATGACAGTAATTCGTATCCCGCCATTCCACCCATAAGCCGGTCAATCATGGGCAGGGGGAAGCTATCTTTCGGGCAAGCTTTGTTTAAGTTCGAGTAGTCGATACAGGTCGCCACTTCCCATTGGATTTTTTAACTAATACTGGGTTAGATACCCTTTCAGGATAAGTTGTGTCATGGATAAAATCGTTAGCCATTAGCTTGTCCACCTCTTCTCTTAACGCCTTGGGCCGTTCAGGGCCCAGGCTGCGCCTCATTTGCGTTACTAGTGTGAACTTGGGGTCAATGTTGAGCGTATGGCATGCAATTTCTAGTGATACCCTATACATATCAGAATGCATCCAAGCGAACACATCCAAATTGGCGCGAAGAAATTTAGTAAGTTCCAACTGCATCTTGTTTCCAAGGTGTGATCCAATTTTCAAGATTCTTGTTGGGTCATCCATATTGACTGGGGCACTTAAATGTGCTTATATACCTCGCATAAAAGCATAACATATAGGCATACACACACACACACAAACACACACACATACACACATGCGCATCTTTACCATAAACTAAACTATCCTAAACATAATTATAGTAAATCATGGAAGTAGCGGAAAAGGTTGGATTACATAATTAATCTTCTAATGGCATGTATTATGTTAAAATCAAAAGCGATGAAGCCTTCTAATCTAATCTAAATGGCTTCAATAATTAACCAATTTAAATATGAATATATTTAACAAATATTCTCGAGATTTCAAATACATTATAATTTTTTTGAAACAACCGCATTTACAATATCTATACTATAAATTTGCACCACAAATGCTGATAATGGATTTGTTATAGTGGATGACATGAAATAATGATTTGATCCTAGAGTAATATTGCAATGGTCCAAGGGTAAAGAATAAAACAATGCATTTAGTTCCTCAACCACAGTTGCTTTCTGCCGTAACTATAATATATAAACAACCACGATATAATGCTTATGTAGACATTATGATCATTACAATTTAATGGCATGTGATATATCAGGCATGCTAGTTCCACTAAAATAAAACAATTCTAGTGATAATGTTTGATTTGAAAGTGCATTATCGTTGGCATTTATTTTTACCATTATACATACACTCACACACACGCTCTCTCTCTCTTTTTTGACTATCGATTATGTTCCTTGTGTTTCTCTTTGTCAAGCACACTTATATGAACCAAAATTATTTATAAGCTGCAAATGAATATAAGAAATGTTGTGCATGGGTTGTAAAAGAAAAAAAGGAAACGTCGTAAATATCCTATGTTCCAATAATACTTCATACATTGAGTGTGAAAAAACAGAGAACGAACACACACACGTAAGCACATGTGCAACCAAAGCAACTAAAAGACTTAGTAGACTTCATTATGCATACAATTCATATAAGATTAATTAATGGATATTAGTATAGGAGAAACTATGTAATCAAGATATAAATATTTTGATTGAGTTAATGAAATACTATAAAATTTAGCTAGTCACTGCTCTATTTTATTTTACAGAAACATTTATCGTTTGTTGGGTGCATTTCCACCACCGAACCAAAGAAAGAAAGCATCACCGAACCAAAAGGGGGAAGGCCCTACCGAACCAATCCACTCTCCACTAACTACCGAATCTACTCACCACCGAATCAACCCCCACCGATCCAAGGCCTCACCGGACCAACTCACCACCGAATCAACCTCCACCGATCCAAGGCCTCACGGGACCAGCCTTCACCGAATCAACCACACCGAACCAATCCCATCTCCTCTACCACCGGACCAAAACGCTAGTCCAACCATCTACTACCGAACCAACGTTGCCAAGCCAGATCACTTCAGCCCGGGCCCACCAGCAGCTATATACATCCAAGGACCCTGCTCCCAGCCTCACTCTATAACTAGAGGGGCAGGGGTACAACAATGACAAACAAGTTTGAGAGCTCAAGCACGGACAGAACTTTCAAACAACTTTCATATACTTGTAATCAAAGCTTTGTACTTGTAATCTAAAGAGTGAAGGAGAATAACATATAAAGTGGACGTAGGCACATTCTGGCCAAACCACTATAAATCTGTGTGTCTTTTACAGTTTAGTCCCTGCTTTTTACATATTTGCATGAATCACCCAAATCACTAAGAACAACTTAAAATCGACTAAATCATACGACTTGGAGGTGTTTGCCCAATTTTTGTGCAAACACAAACACCTCCAAGTCGTATGATTTAGTCGATTTTAAGTTGTTCTTAGTGATTTGGGTGATTCATGCAAATATGTAAAAAGCAGCTTATGTTATAAAATTACATGTTAGGAATAAAGTCGTTCGTCACAAATGACATAATTACAGCCTGAAATTTTTGTGCAAACATTTTTGGTGCTTTCACTGAGAACAGGAGCTCGAAGCTTCAGCTTCTCCCACTTAACCTTTTTCCTATCAGCATCGCTCATTGCTTGGAAAACATGCCTCCCAGGCAGAAGAAAGATGCTAACAAAGGGAAGAACATCGCAACTAGCAGTATTCCAGATCCAGTGATCACTGATCAAGAGAATCGTCCCGTTCCAACAGCGGTACAAAATGGAAGTCAGGTAAATCCGACAACCCCTGCCACGGAACAACCAGCAGCAATTACTAGGGCAGATCTAGACAGGGTTGTGGCTGAAGTGACTGATCGCTTCACATCCCAACAAGAAGCCTTGGTGAACCAACTCATGTCACGCTTAAGGGATGTTGAAGAATCCAACCACAACACTGAATCATGGGGTGAATCCCAGTCTAGAGGATCTGGGAGACGATAAAGATCTTTCTTCTTCGAAGAGGCTAACAACAGAAACAGCAATGGTAGGAGCCGAGCCCGGACTCAGCCTGAATTCCGACCCGAGGAAACACTTGGAACCAAACCCAACAGGGGAGGTACCAGGCAGAGGTCGGATGTAGCTGAGCCTGTCATGCTACCTAACCATGGAAACACCAATGGACGGGGCCGAGCTGGAGTCCAGCCCGAAGTTGGACTCGAGGAAGTGCTTAGAAAAGAACCCAGCAGGGGAAGATCAAGGCAAGGGCCAACTGTGGCTGACCCCAACATGCCCCCGGAAGACCAGAGGCAGCCATTGGAGGATGTTAGGAGTGATAGACGATACCATCCCTACAGGTCATCTGGACGGAATCAATCCCGCAGAGAAGAACCAAATTCCTTCCTATCCACCCCAAATTCCGATGAAAGGATGGCACGATTGTTCAGAGAGTGCGTCCAACAGGATCAAAGAGATCGAGGGATAGGCGCTAGGGTAACCAGCCCTTTCGCCCGCAATATCGAAATTGCCATCACCCTCCGAGAATGGAAAATGCCAACAATGGAACCTTACAGGGGAACCTCTGACCCCATTATACACTTACAAAGATACACACAGCATATGCTCATGAGCAGAGCGACATAAGGAGTATTGTGTAAATGCTTTCCACTATTCTTGGCAGATCTAGCTACCTCCTGGTTCTGCCATCTACCCCAAGGATCCATCAGCTCATGAACTAACGTTGCCAGGCCAGATCACTTCAGCCCGGGCCCACCAGCAACTATATACATCCAAGACCTCTGCCCCCAGCCTCACTCTATAAATAGAGGGGCAGGGGTACAACAATGACAGACAAGTTTGAGAGCTCAAGCACGGACAGAACTTTCAAACAACTTTCATATACTTGTAATCAAAGCTTTGTACTTGTAATCTAAAGAGTGAAGGAGAATAACATATAAAGTGGACGTAGGCACATTCTGGCCGAACCACTATAAATTTGTGTGTCTTTTACAGTTTAGTCCCTGCTTTTTACATATTTGCATGAATCACCCAAATCATTAAGAACAACTTAAAATAGACTAAATCATACGACTTGGAGGTGTTTGCCCAATTTTTGTGCAAACATCGTTTTCTCTACATATAAAATGAATGAAGAAAAACCTCAATCTAGTTATTTAAATGAATATATAACATTTTAGGGAAATATAACAGTAATTAATAACTTAACTTGATGGATGTTTTACATTGTGTTATGCAACCTACACCTTGGCTTCACCAATGCATGACTATTCCATAAAAAGTGAATGTAAGGATGAGTTGTTTACACAACATAGTGATTTAAAAGCAAAATTTAAATAATGAACTGAGTACTCTTCCTACATAATTTTGATACATTTTGTAGCTATACAAATAAAGTAAAAACAATTTAATACAATTTGACTATTTTTTAAAATTACTATTACTGACAATAAATTTAAATTCTTCGAATGATATCTCTATCTTCACATTGGGACCGAGTACAGAATAATCATATCTTACCAAAAACAACATTTCACCAATAAAGGAGATGGAACCAAATAATAATTTTTGAAAATAAAACGAATTCAAAAAAGAGTATTAGTGAAGTATTTAGAAAAGCACCACTACTACCGATAAGAAGTATTAATTGTTCATCGTGGCAATAAATTGGATGGTATTGCCCCTTTTTGATTATTTTAAATGAATTGATTATAGAAGCAATGATTGCACTCTTTGTTTAATCAATGAATTAAGTACCGCACTTCAAGCTTGAACTATTCTTCTTAACCCTCTTTTCACTTCTTACCGCTTCAAAAGCAAGTTTAAATCGAAAAATGTGAATTAATTTATGACCACCTATTTGAGCAATTCAATAAACCTACCATGCATATCAAAAACCTTATCAGTTTAAATTCTCAAAACACAAAACAATCATGTACATGGTCATTCCTATATAGTAGATCAACTTCACTCGCATTATAAATGATTAGTTACAAACTTATAGTTAAATACCGCTATTGTTTCTTTAATCTATAAAATATATTTCCTTGAATGTTCTTTAAGATATGGATTTAAGTAGCCTTCCCTAATCCTTAGTGCAACTCCACTAACATTCATAGAGCAGTACATATGCTACACTATATTGTGCTTATATACCTCAAATAAGAACATAACATTTAAGCCTATAAATAGATCTTTACTAAAAACTAAACCATCTTAAACAAAATTTAGTAAATGATGGAAAACACGAAAAAGGTTGGACTACATTTCACGATGAGATATTCAATAATATTTAAGCGATGAATCCATAAGGCCTTCCAATCTAAATATCTTCAATCCTAACCGCTTTAAATATCAATATATTTAACAAAATTTCTCAAAATTTCAAACATATGATAAAAAAATTAAATAGTTGAAGACTGCATTGAAAATACCTATACCATAAAATCAACACCATAATTAATGAAAATTCATTTGTAAGGATTTAGTGTTTTTTTATAACAAATTTTATTTCCTTAATAATAAATCAATTAGAAAAATTTTCTCCCCGTTATCGATTTTTAAATCAGATCAAATAACCACATAAATAATGAGTAACAATGTTAAAAGTTATGTTAATCGAAACTTGCAGACGTTTGGATTAAAAATATATTATATGTAGAGGACCTTGTAGAAAAAGCAAATGCTTATAACACACATGAGCTATCTCTCATGACCCATCCAATCGCTTATGTCTCGGTTGATGCTACCATTTTTGGTTCAAATTTGGATTCAAAAGTAAGGAAAAATGATGTTTGTGGAGGAAAGTTTTCTAGGTTTTATGATTCGAATAATGGGGATGAATGTATTTAGGGATTTGAGGAGCTGGGGTTAAGAATGTGGACAAATTGGGGAGAAGTTGCCTATTAGGTTTTATGAGTCCAAAACAGAAATGGATGGTACACAACAAGATGGGAGTATGGAGGGTATCCTGGGAATTTCAAAAGGACACGGTGAATTGAATTTTCATTATTAGTGGTAAAGATAATTTCCCATCAAACTTTCTTATTATTACTTTAGAAAAACCGCAATTTTCTAAAAAAAATTAAATCCAATACTTACAATTATATATTCAACTTTTTTCCAGATTCCAATTTAAATTATTTTATATTTTTTTAGGTAGTTCTCAAATCATGGTAGTTACATACTCCCCCTTAAGAAAATTGCATCTTTGTAATTTTCCTTTAGAGAAAATCTATAACTTGCTTTTAACTTCTAGCAATACATTATCTACAATTCAAACAACAATGCAAAATAGACAAACATGACTCGAAAAGGAAAATTCATATAAACTCACCGGAGCCGTGTGCTTCAAAAAATAGCTCTAGATATGTCTGCTCGATAGACTCTCTGGTCTCCCAACAATAGTCTTTTGGATTCTCTGACCATTGGACCTTAACAAGCAGATTGTCCTTGCTTCAAAGTCGTTTAGTCTTAGAGGCAAAAATTTGGATTGGCTTTTGCACAAAGGTCAAACAAAGAGATATCTCGAGTTCTTCAATATGCTTTAGCTATAGCACTGACTCGAGATCCCTCTAGCATTTATGGAGCTAAGAGACATGGAACACATCGTGTACCCCAAAAAGATGGGCTAGCAATGCAACACGATATGCTACCCTACCAATACGTTCGGTGATTAGGCATAGTTTGATATAGCGAGGGGCCAACTTCCCAGATTGATTCAAGCACATCACTCTCTTCAGAAGAGAAACACGAATGAAAACCAAATCCTTAATAGAAAACTCCTAATTCTTACTCCTCTAATCTACATAAGATTTCTACTTGTCCTATGCTTCTTTCATGCTTTGCTTCATAATATCTATCTTCTCTGAAGCTCTTAAACCGAATCAGAACCCAAAATAAACTTCTCATAAGTCTTTAGCCAATATGAAGATGATCAGCATGGCCTTTCATACGAGGCTTTTGATGGGAGCCATACCAATACTAGACTAAACTATTGTAATAGGAAAGTTCTACGAGATAAATATGGCTTTCCTAACTGCCTCCGAAATCAAAACACAAGCATGGAGTAAACCTTTGAGAAATTTATTTACTCGCTCTGCCTGCTAGTCAGACCGTGGGTGATAAGTAGTGCTGAGGTTAAGTTTCATACCAAATGATGGTAGATGCCTTTTTTAAAATCCACTAACAAATAGCGGATCCCAGGTACAAACGATGGCACTAGGAACGCCACACAACCTGACAATCTCCTAAATATACAACTTTGTTAACTAAGGAGTGGTTCGGTTTGACTTCGCAAGAATAAAGTGGGCTGATTTTGTTAACCAATTTACTATAACCCACAAGCTATCATGCTCATACTTAGAACAAGGCAAACCGTCAACAAATCCATAGAAACTTTCAAAAGATACATCAATTTGATCATTATTAGATCAAATTAATATGAGATATAAATATGAAATTATTAAATATTTAATTCTACATTTACCTGATCCTACTTCCATAATGGAACATCCAATGGCTAAAGGAGTCTGTCAGGTCTCTGATGTTCTGCCTTATTAAGCTGGCAAGTTATGCAACTCTTCACATACTGAGCAACATTCCACTTCATACCTTCCCAATGTTTTAGCCACTTCATATCTGCATTCATTTTGCTAGTACCAGGATGAGTGGTGTATATGTTGCGGTGACACCCGTCTAAAATATCCCTTTCGGAGATTATCAATATCAGGTACAACAAGTCTACTATGTCTTTGAATACATCCACGAGTATCAACTTCAAACTCCTTCACATCATGCGTAGAACAACTCTAAATAAACTCTTCAAGCTTAGGATCTTGATTTTGAGCTTCTGGAATTTGATCTAAAATAGAAGCTCGGGCTTCTAAACTGGCAATACAACTCCTGAACTCAAATCTGATGCCAAATCTTCGATTTCACATAAAAAAAACCTCAAGAACCTTCCATTCTGACAACATCATAGAAATAATAGCTTAGTGCTTATAGCTAAGGCCATCTGCTACTCGATTACCCTTTTCTGGAGTGAAAAGTATCTCAAAATCATAAGTTGTTGAGAATTCATCTACCTTTTTTGTCGCATATCTGAAATAGCCGATCTTATTCGATCTGACTGTCTCAAAATAGATGCAGTCACTCTAGCTCTTAGCACAAGCATAGCTCCAAGACCATAACAACAAGCATTAATATAAACAATAAGGTACCGGATCCCTCTGGAATAATAAGAATAGGAGCATGAGTAAGGAGTTCCTTCAAATTTTAGAAAGCTTCCTCACACTTCTCCATCCACTGATACTTTACACCTTATATGGAGAAATCTTTAATGAAACACTATTAATAACTAGCTATCCCAGAAAACTACAAACTTCCTTACATTCTTCGACCTTTTTCAACTCTGAATCACATCAATCTTCACTAGATCAGTCGAGATTCCAGCCTCAAAAACAACATGTCCCAAAATCTTCATCTGCATTTCCCGAAAATGGTATTTAAAGAATTTGTCCCCAAGCTGTGATTTTTGAGTGTCTCTAACATAATGCAAAGATGCTTCTAATGGTATTTTTCGGACTTAGAATAGACTAAAATGTCATCGATGATGACGAACAAATTTGTCCAAATACTCCTGAAACACCCGATTCATTAAGTCAACAAGATACGCAGCCGCATTTGTCAACCTAAAAGGCATCATGAGCCATTCATAAGATCCCTATCCAGTTCAGAAAGTTGTCAAAGGAATATTATTTTCTACTATGCTAAGAAAATGAAAACAGTCACTAGATCTAGCCGATATAAGACTTTCGTTCCACTAAGCTGATTAAACTTATCATCGATTCTAGGAAAAGGACATTTGTTCTTAATAATGAGCTTGTTCAATTTTCTATCGTCAATACACAACCTGAGGGTCTTGTATGCTTACTTTACAAATACCACCACAACACTCGAGGGTAAACTATTGGACTGAATAAGATGCTACACTTCAAGCTCAACTAATTACCTCGTTAGCTCTTCATTCTCCTTCAGTGACATCCTCATAGGAGGATGACTAATCGGCTAAGCACTGGGAACTAAACTGATTCTAAATTTGATTGCTCTCCTATGAGGCAATCTAGAAAATGGCAATAAATATATTAGAATAATCATGAACTATAGGTATTTTGGCTATCTCTTCTATGTCACGAGACTTAATAACAAATAAGATGCATTCTGGCTTGGATCGACCTCCTTAAGAGTTAAAGAGAGTCGATCTTCAGAGCAAGGGTGCTTAAGGTAATGATCCACTTGGGACATAAAGTATGAGCATCGTACTTCTCAAGCCAATCCATACCCAATATCAAACTGAACCTAAGGAATTGAATCACATGAAAATCGATAAAATAAAAGGGAAACCACATAAGATAAGCTTGAAATCTTTACATGATAGAGTGATAGCCCCAGATCCCCCAAAAGGATTTGCAATTCTCGGTGAAGAAATCAAACATACAACCTCTAAAGAATAAGCGTCAATGAGCTTTTTCAACATGTATGAGTGAGATGCACCCGTAAAGAAGAAAAATAGAACAGAATGATCATGTAATAAAGTAGAACCCTCTATAGGATAAATGTAGATATACCTCACCATTGATTTGGACCTCTAGAAGACTTAACCACATTCAACTTTCCTCCCTTCTACTTCTTCTCTAAAATGAGACAAGATGGAGTCGTATGACCTCTTTTTTGTAACAACGGCATGCGAAAGATGGAGTAACAGACTGATATCTAGGGCAATCTCTAGCATAATGACATGTGGTACCACTACAAAAGCACACAATCTAACTAGAATTCAGATTGTTGAAACTAGAACCATGATTCTTAGTCTCCTTATTTGGGAATCTAGGCTTAAATCTTCCAAAGGGCCGCTTCTTCTGATTATGCCACTTCTTCGATCGAGGAGCCTCATTACTACTAGCTCTCTCTAATTTAAGTCTAAGAGCGGTATCAACCAACTTCTCAAAAGTTACCTTGAGTTGATGACATAGTGCCTTCCATAAAATCTTCCTTAAACCATAAATGAATTTCTAATTCTTCTTTAGAAAGCGGTTGATAAGATCAACCTCGTATTTCAACAATGCCTCAAACGTTTCCACATACTCAAAAAACTGAAGAAACTTCTTGCTTAACATCCATGAACTTTTGGGACAATGCCGCTTTCTCCACTTCTGGCAAAAACTTCATCTTGAAGCAAGTTCTGAAATGCTCCTATGATAACTTTGTCTCATCCAACTTGGCTACTAATAGATCATACCAATCTAGGGCTCTCTCATGAAGCTGGATCGAAACTACCTATACCTTGTGCAATCAAACAATCCCATGCAAGTGAATATATGCTAGCATGTTTTCAACCAAGCTTAAACCTCTATAATTCCTTTCAAACCCTTAAACTTCTTTCCTCCTAAATGGACATAATCGATGTGGATGCGAGCGAAATGCCTCTTGTAGGTGGGAGGATCTGTTGGGGTTGAACAAGATGTTTCGACATTTCGAACTAACTCCATAATCTACTGGTCAGTCAAAAATATCCCTTGAGATCACCGGACAACCTAGTAGCATAACAAGTAGTCTTACCACCAGCCGTATCTTACTCCTACCACCAGTGTGATTCAAATTTAGGATACATACACAATAACAATTCATATATCAAGGGTAAAATCTTACAAATACATCCTAAATAATTTTCTAAATAATTATTTATAGTCCTATTCCTAATAGAAAATTAACTCTAAGGTCTAGCTTCATCTCAAGGAATTGGACTCTAAGTTTGTCTAGATTAAAATTCATCACTTATATTCTATATTGTTATAACCTGCTCTGATACCAGACTATAACGCCCAATCTCTATACCCATAATATGAAATAATATTACAAAGTAATTTTTTCTAGTAATATGGAGAATAAGACATGTTAGAAGCGACCATCCATGTATAGTCCTTTTGGTTAGCATTGACGTTTACTTTACTTAATATTTACGAATATATGACATGTGCAGTATTGACAAAAACTAATAGCACATTGGCTAATTTAGAAAAGAAAAATATATAA
Organism: Allium cepa; assembly: GCA_030765085.1. Taxonomy (NCBI): domain Eukaryota; kingdom Viridiplantae; phylum Streptophyta; class Magnoliopsida; order Asparagales; family Amaryllidaceae; genus Allium; species Allium cepa. The sequence continues at coordinate 319,809,014 of CM060937.1, read as the reverse complement.
CACAATAGAGAACACAGAATTATAGATCGTAATGCTAAACTATAATATATGCCATACACAATATATAACATGAGTCTACAAAATGAGAACTAGACCCACATACACAACATATAAATCGAGTATCAAAAGAATACATGCAACATCATGAGTCACTATCTCATATGAAAAGACATATAAGCCTATACAAGACTAGAACAAAATGACACAACTGTATACATACATACATACATACATACATACATACATATATCATAACATCTATCTCCATAAAAGCTAGCCCATATTCATGTCACCGAGTCCATGTACCTATTAAGTCTCGGTCTGACCCAGTATTGTAAAATAATAAATAGGTCAGACTGTCTTTAAATATAAATAGGGTGAGATTATAGGAATAAGCATGCATAAGTCTCAAGAACATAGTAATAGTTATGTAATATGCTTACATCTCAAATAAATAGGCTTAATTACAAAATTACCCTGTCATAAAGTCATATTATGCCCATCATCGGAAATCGTCAAAAATATGGTGAATAAGCTCATCAAAGTAAAAATCAAAATAAAACGATAGGCATGAAAGCTAGGCAAAGTCAGGAATCATATGACTTGCCTAAAAGCAGGATAATAACAAAGATAAGGACGAAGCAAGTCGGGTAAGTGTAACCGATCCTACAAAAATCTCTTAAGGAGGTTTATAATAATGGTGCTATCTTCCAGTGGAAGATTGATTCGAAATGCAATGATGCACACTCCTATAGTCAAAAGGTACCCGATCCTCATAACACGTGTCCCAACTATCGAATGCACATGCGTGGTGCAACATCTAAAAACAAGTGATGCAAGTGTCATGACATCGAATATTGCTCGAGGCATTGACCGCTAGCATTATGGTATTTGTAAAATAACAAACTAGAAATCAAGCCTGAAAGCAATGTAAAATGATACCACTACTTAGGGTGTGACCACCGTGGTCAAGCCGTTAGGGTGAACAACTAGCCTATAAGGTCAAGCTGTCAAAATGGATGAATATACATGGCAAGCTATAGAAATAACCATCTTTCCCTAAGATACTGTTAATCAAAAGTGTCAGATACTTCCAAATAGTAATCGCTCGAGTAATGTTTGTACATCCCATGCCACTCGGTGTTACTTGAACATTTACAAGTTAGTAAATTCTATTCACTCGAAATATCCTATATAATAAGTCATACAATTAACCAATGAAGTGATACCGAATATCCCATACCGCTCAGCACTACCAAATCATTTAATTATATTTCTTATCCAATAGAAAGTATAATTAGCTTGAAAGCTAAATTCAAGAATCGTTTAAAAATGAATATTTTTTATAAAAGCATAGATAGTTTATTAAATGTTTCTATAAAATCTTTAAAAACCAAATCCGAGGAATCTCTGCTACACTTCCTTTAAAAGCTTGAATATAAATATATACTTTTAAATAAGATACTTTAGAAAATATTCTTATTCTTATTCTATTTTCATAAATAATTTGCTACTTCATATATGTATGTATGTATGTATGTATGTATGTGTGTATGTATGTATGTATATTAGTAAAGTTTAATTTGGAATTTAAATCCATATATATATAATTACATAAAGAAATTTTAAAAGATATACCTTTCAGCAGTTATATAAAACTAGTTTTCTTTATAAATTGCATTTATATAAATACCAATGTCTAAATTTATTTTGGAAAGTTCAAATACAATTGAATATGGAAATTGATTTTCTAGAAATCACACGAAAAACTAAGAAAGAAGTAAATAAAATAAAAACACATTAAGGCTACTGCCTTGGAGTTAAATAGTTCCAAGCAACATATATCCGTCCACCTGTGGGCTTCCTACTGATGCACTGGTGTCGATTATTCCTTAAGCTTTCCATCTCTAGAAAATCGACTTTGGTCATTGATTTTCGACTTCTAGTGCTTAATTCATTTTACAAGGACTGAAATATCACACGTACAGGCATATATTTATCTAAGGCAAGCCACCAATGCATCAAATGATCAAAGAATGAAATACACACAATTTCAATAAACTTTTACTTTGAACAAACACTACTTCCCAAATATATGTAATTCACACCCGAATTGCTACTGAATTATAATCATAGGCGACAATAGTATCACACATTTAAAGTAGAGGTAGTTGTGAGGGTTACTCACTTTTTCACTTTGAAATAGCTTGCTAAAACTTTGAATTTAGCCTTGCTTCTCCTATTTCAACCCATCCCTAGCAATTGCTTGACAAAAGAAGGGACAAACAACTCAATACTACTATAAAACTAAAATTTTAACTTTCTATAAGATGCATTAGAGATTGGGAAAGCTACCTGAATTTTCTTTGAATTTTTTGCAATTTATTTTGATTTTGAAAGATGAATTTCTTACCTATGGTTTACAAAAGGACTTTTTTTCCTTCTGAAAGCTTTGTATGTACAATGAAGACCAAGAAGAGAAATATCCACCTTTTAGTAGCTAAATGGGCTTCGATTGTGCAACTAATATAATATGTAAAATGTTATTTCATTTTTAATTTTTTCTTCTTCTTATTTTCTTCCTTTTACAAACAATACTTTATATAGATTCCAAAATTACAATCTTTAACAAATATTGCTAACTAAATTTTCAAATTCATTTTTCCTTCTTTTTTTTATATTATTAATTTATTATTTTTAATAAGATTTTCAAATCAAATCTTTATATACATTTTAAAATGATTTCTTCAAAATGAATATTCCGTGGACTCTTTTATAAATAACTGAATGATTTACTATTTCTAATATAAAATAGATTTGTTAATATATTCCAAAATATTAGTTCCTTATTTTAAGTTCTCTAATATTATTTAAATCTATAATTTCAATCTTTTAGAATTTTAAATAATCACTTTCTATTACAAACTTTTAATTCCCTTGAAACTTTTGAAATTCCAAATATCTAATTTTTCCTAAATAACATAAAAATTATTTTCATAATTAAATATATTTTCTCACTAAACTTTCTTATTAATTCTTTTATTTTAGAAAAATCATAATTTTCTAATTTTTTGAAAACCCAATACTTAGAAAAATACAAAAAATTTATTCAGAATTCCTTTAAATTATTTTATATTTTATTTCAGGTAGTTCATAAACCAGGATTCTTATAATTAATTCAATTCTACAGCTACATTCAGCATCCATTTTTCCATTTATTGATCATTTTATTAATTTTATCTAGTAGCACTCCAAAATCTCTAGGTTTTGTTGAAAGATAAAGGGTTCCCAAATATGTGACAGGGGATTCCCTACTTGGACTTTAGGAGATTTTTGATTTGATCTTTATTTTTAGCTCATTTGTTGAAAAACAATGTTGATTTGTTCATTCATTTCTAAACCTATAAACTTCTTTATGTTTCCTAAAGTTTTAGCAACACTTTTTACATTTGTAATGCTTGCTTTTGTAAAAACTAAAATTTGGTTAGTACAAAGTAGATGAGTGAGAAGAGGTTTAGTAGAGAGCGCATGGGTTATTTTGCCTTTATAGAAATCCATATCAAGCAAAATTGGAAATACTCTATTGTGATTTCAATGGGATAAGGAGACGATGGTCGCCTTGTCTTATCCCCTATTACTACTATTATCCGACATTTTGAATCGGCTATATTTAAACTGATTGAACAAGTTAGATTCGACTATTGTCAGGGCCGGTAAGTCTAGAGCGATGGTTGTGGGGTCTAAAGATCAAGTACAGATGATAATATGAAGTTTTGATCGAACGTAATTGAGAGATATGCAATGCAGAATGTTCAAAGTATGGAATATAGTTTAACATGGAAAAGGGATCAACCCTGATCATTCTCCAACATAGCGATCGACATATTTTAGGAAAGCAAATGCAAGTCAATGGGAAACAGTCAATATCTCAAGACCCATAAGTCCAAAGCATATGAAATTTTGTGAGCAAGATGTGGAGACCCTAGAGAGCCTACCCTAGGGATCACACCTCAAAAGGATCAAGTAAGTGGGATCATCCCTTTTCCCTCAATTGGGATTGTTTAGAATCAGGTAACAACTCACATTGCAACAAAGATCAAGCAATAACTTAAGTAATCTAATTGACATGAAACTTGAAGCCTAAGCATATTACAACATGGGAAAGCTTTTATAGGGATCACACCCTCAAATTCCTCCAAAACAGGGATCAACACTGATCCCTATTCCTTGGGATTTAGGCCATGCGATCCCTCTGATGGGTCCATATGGTTTTGGAGATCCTTTCGTCGAATTTCAGGGAGATATTTTGTTGTCTTCCTTTATAAATACAGGCTTGGCTGTTCTTTTTTGGGACTTTTACGCTGCTAGTTACTTTATACTCCATTGCACCTAAGGATTTTCATCCAATCCCTATTGTACCTAGTTTACAAAGTGATCAATAAAGCAATCTATTTAAAGTGGACGTAGGCATACAACGCCGAACCAATATAAATCGCTGCATTCTTGTTATTGCTTTGATTTTCTGTCATATAACTGTTTGTTTCCTTTGTTTTCATTTTATATTCTACATTTATTTCTCTACAAAAATTCTATTGAGTGTTTGTGCCAATTATTTATGCAAGCAACTACTAGAGAAGCATACTAGGTTACCATCAATTGAAATTGAGAAAGTAGTAATAGAGGAATATTCATATATTATATTTGCGAATCTTTAGGGAAATCCCATACAAAGGAGCATATGGTATATGAATTCCTTCCCAACTTTGTTATAGGCTTTATGTAAGTTCACTTTTAAAAAAAGATTATCGGAAGTCTTTTTATCGAACCCTCTCACCATTTCATATGCAAGAAGCAAGTTATCTGAGATAAGTCTACCTGGACTAAAATAATTTTGGTATAAGGATTTTATCTAAGTATCGCTTCATCCCATTACATAGAAGATTGGCAAAAATTTTGTATAAAACATTGCATAGAGAAATTGATCTATAATCTAAAAGAGACCGTGGGTCTATAGTTTTTGGGATCAGATAAACAAAGGTATGATTTACCTCTTTCATAATCTTACCTGAATGATGAATGCCCAACATTTCCCGATACAAATCTTATTTGATAACTTCCTAATGAAGTTTTTGTAAAATTTTAAGTTGAAACCTTCTAGTCTTGGGGATCTACCATCGTCAATCTAAAAAACTTCTATTTTTGCTTTCCTCATGTCACAAGGATTTTCCAAAGAGATTTCGACATTGTCCGAAAGAATTTTTTTACAAGTAAAATGTGCAAAATCATGATTTAAATTAGAAGTGTTAAATAAATTTGAAAAGTATTTAAGTAGCTTCCCTATTGAGATTTTAATTTTTATTTACCCAATTCCCATGTGCATAAAACATCATCTTGCTAGATGGGCTTGGTTTCGAATGTAAACACAAAAGAATTGTGTAGCTTTATCCCCTTGAGTTAATCATTTCGTTATAAATCCTTAAAAGTAGTCAATGGCTTGCTTTTGAAGTAGCTCAGATAACCAGTCCACTTTCTGTCAATACGGTTCTAACTTGAATATCATTTTCTTGATTGAGGATTCGAGAGTAAGTTACATCCAATTATTCCTTAATGCATCATTACATATTTTTTTGGAAAAAGCCTTCTTATGCCATTGTTTAAGGCATGATTTTGTTATCTTTAAATTTTTTAAAAGCTGAAAAGGGGATTTCCAAAGCAATCAATTGTAGGATCGATTTCACCCTAGAGGGGGGGGGGGTGAATAGGGTGATAGTGTAAATTATTAAAATTAATCGCGGAAGCTTATAAATTAATTTCAATTCAGATCACAGAATAGCAGCACATATATCGCAGAATATAAATAACAGAATAAAACAGAACAATACAGAATTTACCCAGCTTCGGCAAAACCCTGCCTACGTGCTGCCCCCAAGGTTTCTACTAGAAATTAGATAGTCCCTCGCTTACACACGTAAACTCGCTATACCCGCTATTGACTAATCTAACTCTACGCTCAAAACCTTGCCACAACTCAACTACCGAGTTGCGAATTCTCAAGCTACGCCACGTAGCTTATCCCCTAGTCACACGACTAGAAAAAACGGTTTAAAAATGAAAATACAAAACAAAAAAACAAATTAAAAATAAAAAACCCTATTTTTAAATTCTTATCCCTTTATGTAAACAAGGCCGGCCCAAGTGCTTGATTTCCTTAACACGTATCCTTTTATTATTTTCGACTTCTTCTCTTCTCTAATCAATGGCTGCTGTGTAAAATTGCTCTCGAGAGATTTGACTTAGGGCTTCGGCTTTTCGTGAAATTGAATTAGGGATTTGTCCCTTCTTCGTTCCAATTTAGGGTTTTTAATTGAAGCGCTGCTTCAAGATGTTTGATCGAAACAGATGATTATTTTCGATGCTAGCTTGTTCGATCAGATGTTACTTTGAATTGCAGACAGCTACTTCAATTCGATCAAGTTCGAATTATAATTGGTATGTTAACTTTTGCTTTTGCTTTTTCTGGTTTTGACTTGCTTGAACTTGATACCGATAATTGCCGATGATGATGTCAATTTATATAGGGTTTGTAACCCTCGATTTGCGTCGTATATTTTCTAATTGAATTTGTCAACTGATTCACCTCGGCCACTTGATGATGCTTGATTGTTTGAGATTGATTCTGACTTTGTCAAATTCGTATATTGGTTGACACGGTTTTGAATTATTTCGTGATGACCACGGTATCGTATTTGTGATGCTTGGTTGACACGGCTTCGCTTTTGACTTTGCTCGATTATGTAATGACCATTTCAAAGATACGCACTTTTTCATTTTACTTGTATAACACGGTGAATACTTGATTGACTTGTTCAACTTCGGTTTTGCTAGTATTTTGTTTGGTTCGTGAATTTCTCTGAACTGTTGAATTTCCTTCATCTTGTAGTCTTCGACCTTCTTCTCTGGTACTTAAATTTCAATCATGATGTTGTTTGGTTATTTGTTCATGTGATTCCCTGTTGCTCGGTTACTGATGCATTAGTTGTTGGCATATTTGCTTGCGTCACTTGTTTTTCACCGTCCTCACATGTCCATGCTTCATGTATACTTCTTACTGTTGTTTGATTGCCAAGTTGTTTGCATTCACTTCATTCATTTGTATCAGTTCTCGGCTCTGGCTGTAGTTCAGTTGATACATTTATTTGTTTCACTTGGTATCGCTGTATCCATTCTATTGCACTTTAGTTGCTTGTCGAAGATGTTGCACTGCATCACCACTGTTCTTTGCATTTGTACATATGAATGTGCTCACTGTTGTATTACAGTACACTGCATATTAGTCTTCTCATGTTTGAGGCTGTGCTTTCATTGACATTTGTTCACTTTGATTCTGCATAACTTGTAGCTTGCTGTACATATGAACTTGCAGTTCTCTGGTCTTGCATCATTATGCAGTCTTCGTTAGTTCGTGTGCTTGTTTGTATGTTTTGTATCATTAGAAGTCTTGTTGCACCTGTTGTACATGCAGCTTCATTTTGTATTGATTGTTAGTGGTCTTGTTGTTACTGCATTTCTCATGTATTTGTGCTTTGATGCATTGTGCATTTTTCATGACTTCTATTCACTTCATGTTTGTTGCCAGTTTACCTGGTGGCTTTGAGCATTGTGACACAGCAAACTGCATGTTATATTTCTTGATCATGTTGGCCATTTGGTCGAGCTGTATTTGCATTCTTCAGTTAGTCTTGATGTTTGGTCTGACCTTTGCACATATGATTCTCTTCATGTTGCAGCTGATTTTTTTTATTTTGATGTTGCCGCTGTCTTTTTGTTTGGTCTGACCATCTGTATACATGATTGTTGCAGTCCATTTTGCTGTTGGTCTTCGTTGCATTCATGTCATGTCGCCTTGTGTTGAATCCAGTTTCAAAACTCGGGTTTGACCTTGTGCTGAGAGTTGTGACTTTTATGTTATTGCATGTGAGTTGAACCCGGTTTTTCATTTGGGTTTGACCTGTGCTCACCTGTCCCTGTAAATCAATCAAGTGTATATATTGGCGTGCACGGCCTTGTGGCATATACAGTAATGTACTGTGTATGTCACAAGTTGTTCGTGTATGATGAATTCAGATTTAAATTATGACGAACAACCCAAATAACTGAGGCAAATATTATTTTCAAAAATTCACATTTTATTTTATATTGCAAAAATATTTCTTTTTCAATTTTACTGCGTTAGTGAATATTTTTGCAGATTGCTCAGATGCTGGATTCAAACTGGAATAAAGTTGAAGATAAAAATACGAGTGTGAGTGATATGTAGTGAGGTTCTGTAAATGTAAAATTGTGATGTAATTGAATTTGTATCAAAGTTGTATAGTGAATAGTGAGAGCTTGAATTTGTACTATTCAAAATTGTAATAAATATTTGTTTGAATAAAATATTCGTTTGAATTTAAATTCCGTGTTATTTATTTTATTCAGCAAATATTTATTTAAACTGTGAAAAAATAAAATAGTACATTATCAAATACATTTAAACGAATGTATATATGTTTATTATCATCAAACAAAAATCATATAAGCGCATATTCAACAATCTCCCCCTTTTGATGATAACAAACATATATTTAAGATTTTGAATATGTTAAATGTATTTGATCATTGATATATCCTAATTGCTCCCCCTATTTAAATGCTTCCTCTCTACACAATACTCCCCCTACATATATGCATAAAAATATGTAAATGAGCCTATACGCAAATGGAAAATTATTTGACCTTTGCTTGATTTTATTTGACAAAATCTTAACTTTTCTCTCCCCCTTTTGTTATCAGCAAAAGAATAATAGTGTTAGAGAAAGTAGAGATAAAGTGATCGATATTAATCCAATAAAACTCAATTGAATATAAATATTAAATTTCAATAAAAAATCAAACAAAAATCATAAATATTTTGTTAGGCGCATATTCCACTTTTAGAATGATGGAAATGATGTCATCATATAAAACCATATAATTATGTCTATTTGTGGTATATTTATATCAGGAATTTGAATATCTACTAACCATGCATAACCGTTAGGACTTTTAAATGAGATTAGTAGTATTCCAATTTTATTTTAAAAAAAATGAATTCAAGTATCTTCTAACCACGCATAACCGTGAGGACTTTTAAATGGGATTAGAATCAACTTGTTTATTTAAAAAAAAAATCAACTTTTGATATGCGTTCCATACATGCATAACCGTGAGGACTTTTAAATGAGCATGGAAGCACATAACAAATTCCAAGTAATTCACCCATGCATAACCGTGAGGACTTTTAAATGAGAGTGAATACTTTGGTACTTATTATTATTATTATTATTACCCTTTTTTTTAAAAAAAAATGTGAAAATGAAAAACGAACGATTCCTGTTTAAAGTACCACATATTGACAAACTATATAGAATTTTGATGAGTGGTGGTCGTTAGAAATATGATAGATATAGAGATGGTCATGAAATTTTTACCAACAAAAAGTTTTATAACTCTTGTTTAAATTTCTAAAGAAATTTTCTAATTATATTTTCTCGAGTCAATATATGATCAATATCAACACTCATCACTTTTTCAATCATTTTTTTTTCTTTTCGATAATCATTTGGGAGTCAGATTAGTCAAAATAGTCATTTAAAATCAAATTCAAAAATAATTATGAAACTAATTTTTTTTTATCAAAAATGACTAATCTGAAACTATGGTCAAAAACGATTTTCTCCAGGGGGTTTTAAAAGAAAATTTTCTGCTATTTGAAAATTATTTGAAATGAAGAATATGCAGATATTTTCTTTGAAAAACGATGCAGTTACTAAATGTCTCAAAAATCACGTTCAACTAGTAATTTTTCTATCAACTAGATTACCAGTGTAAACTGCATCTGAATTTTACTTTCATTCAATTATCACTCGTTGAATTTTATTGACAAAACCATGAAGTGTGCACCAAGAATTTCAAATTCAATTTTAACAACAATTTAAATAACATTCTTTTGAATTTGAATTGAAGCCGTGTGAATAATCAAAAAACCGTGAATATGGAGTTAGCCAAATTATAACCAAGTGTATTATTATCCAACAAAACACTATTTTTAATTCAAACTGATATATATGAAGTAATTCAAAGAATCTAGAGATTATTATAGTGTTTTTGGCATAAGAATATACTTGGCCAACTATGTTGAATAAGTCAGAATCAAAATCATCATCTTTTCATCAATCTCAATATTGGCTGATTTTAATTCAGAATATGGTGCAGATTATCACATTTAATATATCGTTCAAATAAATATACCTGTTTTACCTTTACGATATTTTTCGTTGTTGTCCATTGTGATTCTGTCACCTTTATACTAGGCTAAGGAACTTTGCTTTGTCATCCATTGTGTTTCTGGAACAGCCAAAATCCAGAGAACACTATTGTTGTTGTTCCTTAGCCTGCCACCACACCTACACGGGAAAAGATTTATGTGACCTATTTATTTTTATAGGTCCATGGTTGTTAGTAGCAGAATATGAAAAATATGTTTTTGGAGACCCAAAACTATTTATATATGTTCCTTTTGGCACCCAAATTTGTTTGACTTTCAAAGATTTTATATTTGTGCCTTTTGGAACCCAAATCGGTATAGTTTTCACATATTTGGGTCTATACCAACAATTATTGTGATTGTGTCCATATTTTCTACAAATCGTGCACATTGAATTTTCTTGATTAATCTTGTTTCTAACATATTCAGAATGAGTATATCCAAGTCCTTGTCTATCTATATTGACAGATTGCTTTCCTAATAGCATGTTCAACGATTTTTTACTTTTGGAAAATTTATCTAAAGTCGTTGACAATTGTTGGACTTGAGTTTTGAGAGATTCATTTTCGTTTAACAACTGTGTGCACTTTTTAATAGAATTCTCTCTCCTAGTATTTTCGTTCTCCTTTAAAATCAGAATTTCATTTTCAAGTGATTTTATATTGATTTCTGATTTTTTAATTTCTTTTTCGAACGTTGGACACTTATCACACTTAGGGATTCTACGTTGATAGTTCTTAACTAATTGATCAAGTTGTTCATTGCATTCTATCAAAGTATCCTTTTGAGATTCAAATTTGGCGTATTTTTCCCTAAGTCGTTCATAACAGCCATTTATTTCATGAAAATATATAAGCAATTCAGAGTGAGTAAGTTTTGATACCTCGCTTGGCTCGTCATCGTCGCTATCAGTTATATTCCCTTGAAGGCACATATCTGCTTTCTCACTCTCACTGCTAGAACTTTGATTATCTTCATCACTTGTATTCCACGTGGCTGCAAAACTTTTCCTTTTTGATTTCTTTTTAAAGTCGCGTTGATTTTGAGGACAATTGGGCTTGATGTGTCCGGGTTTGTTGCACTTGTGACAGATGATCTTCTGTTCTTCAGAGTAGTCTAGTGCTTTGGCTATTCTGCATTTCGCTTTTTGAATTCGAGCTGAATTTCCATATTTGTAATTCCACTTTTTGAATTTCTTTATTAATAGCTCCAATTCTGCTGCTCCATCATCTTCATCGTTATCATCATCACTTTCGATTGTTCCTTTGAGAGCTATTGATTTCTTTTGAGTGCCACCTCCTTCACGCTCTTCCTTGAATTTCATTTCTAGCTCATAAGTGGTGAGATTTCCGATGAGTTCTTCAACTTTAAGTTGTTTCAAATCTTTTGATTCTTGAATGGCAGTCACTTTCGCTTCAAATTTTTGTGGAAGGACTCTGAGGATTTTTCGGACTATCTCCAACTCTGTATATGATTTTCCAAGAGCTTTTGATTTGCATACGATATTGGAAAGTCGTCCATGCATCTCTTTGACATTTTCTTCCTTCGCCATTGTGAAGTTCTCGTATTCGCTGCTTAGCATGGCAAGGCGAGATTCTTTGACTTGAGATGTTCCTTCGTGAGTCACTTCTAGTGTGTGCCATATTTCCTGCGCAGTTAGACAATGTGAGACACGATTAAATTCAAATTGATCCAATGAACAGATAATAGAATTCATAGCTTTAGCATTGGTATTTTCTAATTTATTTTCAAGTTCTGTCCATTGTTCCTTTGGTTTTTCTACTTTCTGATTATCTACAGTTATAGTCGGTGTTCTGTAACCTGTCTCAACAATATTCCAAGCGTCAATGGTTTTTAGAAAGATTTCCATCCTATTTTTCCAGTAAGCATATTCACCATTGAACATTGGTGGTCTAACTATAGACTGACCCTCAGCAAAAGCAGTATTAAAAGAAGCCATTTTAAAAATTCAATTTTTTTAAAATAAAAATTGGTTTTTGTAAAATCAAATTTTTAAAACAAAAACGGCTTTTGTTCCTAGCTCTAATACCACTTGTAGGATCGATTTCACCCTAGAGGGGGGGTAAATAGGGTGACAGTGTAAATTATTAAAATAAATCGCGGAAGCTTATAAATTAATTTCAATTCAGATCACAGAATAGCAGCACAGATATCGCAGAATATAAATAACAGAATAAAACAGAACAATACAGAATTTACCCAGCTTCGGCAAAACCCTGCCTACGTGCTGCCCCCAAGGTTTCTACTAGAAATTAGATAGTCCCTCGCTTACACACGTAAACTCGCTATACCCGCTATTGACTAATCTAACTCTACGCTCAAAACCTTGCCACAACTCAACTACCGAGTTGCGAATTCTCAAGCTACGCCACGTAGCTTGTCCCCTAGTCACACGACTAGAAAAAACGGTTTAAAAATGAAAATACAAAACAAAAAAACAAATTAAAAATAAAAAACCCTATTTTTAAATTCTTATCCCTTTATGTAAACAAGGCCGGCCCAAGTGCTTGATTTCCTTAACCCGTATCCTTTTATTATTTTCGACTTCTTCTCTTCTCTAATCAATGGCTGCTGTGTAAAATTGCTCTCGAGAGATTTGACTTAGGGCTTCGGCTTTTCGTGAAATTGAATTAGGGATTTGTCCCTTCTTCGTTCCAATTTAGGGTTTTTAATTGAAGCGCTGCTTCAAGATGTTTGATCGAAACAGATGATTATTTTCGATGCTAGCTTGTTCGATCAGATGTTACTTTGAATTGCAGACAGCTACTTCAATTCGATCAAGTTCGAATTATAATTGGTATGTTAACTTTTTCTTTTGATTTTTCTGGTTTTGACTTGCTTGAACTTGATACCGATAATTGCCGATGATGATGTCAATTTATATAGGGTTTGTAACCCTAGATTTGCGTCGTATATTTTCTAATTGAATTTGTCAACTGATTCACCTCGGCCACTTGATGATGCTTGATTGTTTGAGATTGATTCTGACTTTGTCAAATTCGTATATTGGTTGACACGGTTTTGAATTATTTCATGATGACCACGGTATCGTATTTGTGATGCTTGGTTGACACGGCTTCGATTTTGACTTTGCTCGATTATGTAATGACCATTTCAAAGATACGCACTTTTTCATTTTACTTGTATAACACGGTGAATACTTGATTGACTTATTCAACTTCGGTTTTGCTAGTATTTTGTTTGGTTCGTGAATTTCTCTGAACTGTTGAATTTCGTTCATCTTGTAGTCTTCGACCTTCTTCTCTGGTACTTAAATTTCAATCATGATGTTGTTTGGTTATTTGTTCATGTGATTCCCTGTTGCTCGGTTACTGATGCATTAGTTGTTGGCATATTTGCTTGCGTCACTTGTTTTTCACCGTCCTCACATGTCCATGCTTCATGTATACTTCTTACTGTTGTTTGATTGCCGAGTTGTTTGCATTCACTTCATTCATTTGTATCAGTTCTCGGCTCTGGCTGTAGTTCAGTTGATACATTTATTTGTTTCACTTGGTATCGCTGTATCCATTCTGTTGCACTTTAGTTGCTTGTCGAAGATGTTGCACTGCATCACCACTGTTCTTTGCATTTGTACATATGAATGTGCTCACTGTTGTATTACAGTACACTGCATATTAGTCTTCTCATGTTTGAGGCTGTGCTTTCATTGACATTTGTTCACTTTGATTCTGCATAACTTGTAGCTTGCTGTACATATGAACTTGCAGTTCTCTGGTCTTGCATCATTATGCAGTCTTCGTTAGTTCGTGTGCTTGTTTGTATGTTTTGTATCATTAGAAGTCTTGTTGCACCATTCATCTTTCACCAAACTCTTATAGTCAGAGCTATAATGCTAAGAATGACCATCTTTGAAAGAGAATATTTTCCCGTTTTGACCTTGTTTTGAGAATTTGAAGATAATAAGGGTTAATCATTTGAGTGACTAGCAAAATAGACCGAGAAAAGAGAAAATTTGGTATAACATTCTTTTTTAATTAAAACTCTATTTAATTTTCTATGCACCAACATGATGGGACCACCCCTCCATGTGTAAAAATCGTATGTACTTTGAGGTTTATGTAAATTAGTTATTCCAATACAATCTATAAAGTCTACATCTGTTGACGAACTATAAATACATTATTTACTCTTTTACGGCCATATAAAATTGTATTGAAATAACTTGCAAGTACCCAAGGCAAATTTATAATATTAGATTGAAATTAATAATCCCATAGCCTATGCCTTATATCTGCTTGGTTAATAGCATAAACCACCATGCATAAGTATTATATACCCAGTTTAAGAAATATGTGATGAACTGCTCGTTTTATGAAGAACTGAAACATCCCATAATTTTTTTATCCCATATAACAAAAATTCGACCTTTTTCTAATGTTCATTATTATGTACAAATCGCTATCTTTGTTAAACAAGTTAATGAACCCTTTAAATTTCCCTATTGACAATTGATTTTCCAATAGCCTTACAAAAGAAACTTGACTTTGCTTAAGGACTTGTGTGTCATCAAGTTATTTGGAAGGAGAATTTAGACTCCTTACATTCCAAACCAATATATTTGATAATTAAATAGTGATGCTATTTCTCTTTATTCGTTGTAAGAAGGAGTGCTCACCATTAACTTTAATTTTTTTTTCATTTTTTTGCCTTCAGCTTACAGGCGAGAGATTACATTTTTCCATGTAGAATTGTCTATGAATTCAGGATTTTGAGTTGCTATGAAATCGAAAAGGGTCTCATCATGCATATGCTTCCTACTTTTATTATTTATGGTTAGGACTCTATATTTCCATCAGAAATAAAGAGGGAGTTGCTCTAATTCGACTGTTAGTTTTGCTGCATCCCAAAGAGAGGCTCATCTTCAAAAGAATGGCCTGAAGTAGTTTGTGATTCTACCATGCCATGGGAAGGATTTGTAACTGTAGGTTGAGAGGATTGGGGAGAGTGAAAACATGGTGAGGATGTAATAACCTGCACTTTAATGGCCCTGAATTTCGACAAAATCAAAACCCAAGATCATTAGGGTACTGATCGTTGATTTTGGTCACTTGTAATGAAAATAAGTATATCAGAGATTGATAAATCTGAAATCATGGTGGAGTGCGAAATATAATAGGATATAAATACTGACTAAGGCTACCAGCTTGAAATCAACGGTGTTCCTTAGACACCCAACCGCCTCATCAGTAGTGAGCATGAATATGAAGACTTCTCCATCAACCATTCCATCTTACTTCAGTGGCACGTTCCTCTAAATCTATCATGTGGGTTGTAATGTGGAGGGGGTCAAAACAATGTTCTGGTGACCAGAAAATTTCATACTTTATCCATAAAACAAATTTATTCCATTTGGTTTCCATCCAGTGTTATGTTTATTAATTATAGTTAATCTGTTTATTTTATATATGCATGTACGATATATCTACCCTTACCTTCTTCAAGGTATTATATATGTCTAAGTACACATATACATTCTAAAATTTCCCTATCCAAAACGCCGGCCACTTATTATTTCTTAATCATGAAGTGGGCCTTTCGCATCGTCAATGCTAGTCTGTCGGTTATAGCTATAGAGACCGATGACTCCTAAATACAGCTTTGTAATGTAATATATAATTGAATTGTCATACAACTATCACAACTCAAAGATTTATCCAAGGGTTAACTAGTCTACCTCCATTAAAATAATTTTTCAACTAACTTTCTATCATGAGGTTCATGTGTATTCCATACAGATTCTACACTAGTACGAAGCGAAATCCGTCAGGGCATAACCTGAATCTTACTACTGCTCACTTGGAATCACTGGGCGTCAAAACCTATATGCTAGACCTACTACCAAATACTGGTACAAATTACTGACATAGTCCGCCGGCCCTCCACAACTAATATCCCTATTTAGACTAACCTAAGTAAGTTAAGGAAATATTCCCTTTGGTTACTTACTACCTCTTATTAGATATGAAGCCAACCCCATTTCCCAAAAGACACTAGCCAATTTAATACTTTAAATCTTAGGCGAACCTAGAAATATTTTTTCCGTTCTTATCCGCAACATATATCCATTTCCCATGGGTCCTATGGTTGGTGATGCTCGATATTGGTACTAGGCATATGCAATTGCTGGTAGCCTCTGAGCGCAGGACAGACTTCTGTTATGTGACTCTACTGATCCCACATCCCAACCGACTAAATCAAATTAACCATCCAAAGTTTTAATATTAGGCCAGGCCCACTAATCTTTACTAGTATATTAAAGGCTACATAATTTACCATAATTACAATTAAACTGCCTTAAAATATTTAATTACTACCTAACACATTTATTTATTATTTTTATAAATGTCATTTTCTCCATAATAAATATCTTAATTGGACATTTCCTAAAAACATTTTTTACATATCAATATTTACTTATTATTCCTTCCTTACCTCTTCATAATTGCCCTAATAATCTCATTAATCAGTCCCATTGTTCCTTTTATAACCTATTAAAATTCCTGCAACTCACTATTTATTGCGTAATAATTGCATATAAATTTTAGGGTTACAATCTCTCCATCTTCATTCCCCAATCCTATTATTTATTGCACGATTTATTCTAACGCTCTAATTACATCTACTGTGAATATATTAACATGTATTACGCTGTATTAATTATGTTTTTAATTTTAATGTTTAGCTCGATTATGTATGTTTATATTTTTATGTTTCTAGTTATTAATCCTTAATTATAATATTCCTTTTCATGTTTCAATCTGTTAGAATTATCCTTCTAAAAAGGTTTCCCATTATAACTTTCCATTAATTAACTTAAAATGAGAGATTTTCTTCGTTTGAAACTACAAGGAATTATTTATTTCCTTTTTATTGAAATGGACAGCGTAAACTATGGAAAAAAATCCATACTTTACACATCTCTTTCCTCTTTTTCCTAGTATATTCCATGTCAAATCAAACGCTGCACTTCTTCTATGTAATTAAGAAATTAGACAAATACATGGAGGTTAAATGGATAATATTTCCAACAAATTAAAATACATAAATTTTATGTTCCAATAGAATTAGCGCAAATCTGAATTATACTAACATCTTTACAACCTAATTGTAGATCTATAATAAATTCTATACCTTTATCTATATTCAACTTTTAATAACTTGGGGATTGATTTCAGATTTGGGTGTAAATGATATTCCTATTCAGTTTTCCTAAATTGTAGAATAGGTAGGCAATGTTTTATTTGTTAAATTTGAGCCTACAATCCTTAGATCTTTATTTAGGCATAATACTTAATAAAAATCCAATGAGCTAAATTCTAGTGTTATAAAAAAATTACGTAATTTTGCACTCACCTTTTGAAGCTTTTCAAATCTCTTAAATCTTAATCCAATTCTTTGATTCAACTCCATCTCCTTTTTAAGCCAAAGATATATGTATAATGTGGTATATACATACTATTATAATTATAAATCTGTGAAAAGAATTAGGTTAAGGGGAATATAGATTTATAATATTGAATTTACCTCTTAATTGTGCAATGTTGGTTCGCTTCTTCTTTTCTTCGTTTTATTTTCTGCTGTTCTCTAATTTGTGCAAATACAAATTATTATATATTAGGAGGATTAGTGGAGAAGAGAAAATGATAGAGCTTCGTTGTTAAATCAAGAAATATTGAGAAGAGAAGCGAGGGGTAAGCATATATTTATAAGCACTCAAATCAGTTGTGACTATTAGATCAAAATCATTAAATCCTAGCCGCTGGCTAAGGTTCAAATCCTAACCGTTGTGGTTCAACTGATCGACCGCTCCCCTATGAGCGGTTGACCAGCCTATGGTCGAGGGTCAACTAGCGAGTCCTGATTATTAAATATGTTTATTTCTATTTTTATTTTCTAATTATTTTCATTCTAAAATCTTTAAACACCCATAACTTCTTCGTTTGAACTCGGATCGTGAGCCTCCAAATATGAAAGTTGCTCGAAAAATCGCCAAGAATGTAATGGTGCAATTTTCTTGGCTAAATTCAATCTTTTCCTCAAATTCCATTTTTGGAGCCTTATTAATTATTAATTTATTAACGTAAATTTTACAAGGTATTACATTCTTCCCCCCTTTAAAAAAATATTATCCTCGAAATTACTCCGATGATTAAATCATGGGATATTGTGTGCAATCATCCTTACTATCCAACAATTAATGTACAATCAATTTTCCAGTCAAACTTGCACATATGCATAGTGTATCACAATGTAGAAAGCATGTATGCAGAATGATTCTAAATCAGATCCTACTATATGAATGCGTTCTTTTATTTTAAAACATTTTAAAAATAGTAATGTAAACAACCTATATATAATGGCAGTTATATATGTATAATGGTTTTATAAATCTTTTTCACACAGGAATTTCCATACTCCAATGAATAGAAGCATGGTTCAACAAATTTTGCATCTAATTGCTACCATCCAAAATTTAAATGCATTGAAATTTTGTTTTCTAAACGTTCATTCCTATGTTGTAAAAGGAATTTAGGTTGAGAATTTACATTCTTACCACTCTATTGGTTACCAATCCCTTTATACATCAGAAATTTCCTCATAGCCCCCGATTTTTGTAACACTCCTAATTTTTAATTACATTATTCAAAAGATTAAATTAGGTAAATTAAATAGAATAATATAAACATTAGAGTGATAAGGGGATTGAGATTTGAAAATAAATTAGTGGCCAAGCTTAATGAATAAATAGGCTTTTAAATGGTTAATTAATTAACACAAGGGTATTAGGGTAATTGCCGCACTACTTTTCCATTACCCTTATATTCTCGTTCCATTCCCATTCACGTTCATTTTACAAAACACAAACAAATGTAAATCAAAAGAGGAGCCAGCCATTACTTAGGAAAAATGAAGAGAAAATCAATCTAAAGCTAAGGAATTAAAGCAAGGAATATTAATCTCAATCAAATCTCAAGGTCCTTATCCTAATCAAGGTGAATAATAATCGAAGCCATCTCTATTTTTTTATGATCATTTGATTTTCGGGTTTAAGATTAAATACATATTAATGATTTTTGATGATGATATGCTTGGATTTTATAACATATTTGACTCAAAGAAGATTGCCTGATAATGGTTTATACACGGTTTTATGGCTAAAATCGATTAAATTGAATTTCAAATGTCATGAGGAATTTACATGTTATGTAAAATATGATTTTGGAGATGGGTTTTAATTTTTATAATTTTCCAAGCTATGGAAAATTAATTATGAATTTTCAATGGTAAATATGAATAATTGGGTTTAGAAGTTAATTTCGATTATTTTTCAAGAATTTGGTCCTAGAATTTTTTTATGCTAGGTAACAAATTGAAAGTGAATTTCTGTAAATTTTTGGGGATTTTTTCTAAGTGATTTACTATGGAAACCAAATTATTTTAGATAAAGGACTTAACTATTTTATTGGTTTTGCTAAATGGAAGGGCTTATTTGTTTAATTAATCCTTGTTTAGATCTGAAATGATGCGGTAGTTATTTTTGTAAAGAATTTGAAAATTTATGCAACTAATCAAATGTTTATAAATAGGCAGGTTAGTTATAAAGTATTAAATGACATTAAATCCGTCTTTATTCAGAAAATATGTTCTGCCTCTTTAAGAAGCCATCTTTCGACCCTATGCTTCTGCCTTCAACCAAGTCGAAACCTACCAGGTCAAAACCAACTAAGCCAAAACTAATACACAAGGTATCACAATGTTGGTACGTAGTGGATTAGAGAAAAGCGGAAGACTTGGTGTCGAAACCCTTGCTTTCGACAGGGTCGAAACCTTTGTTTTGCTTTCTAAAGAAATGCACTTGCCTGTTTTGCTAAATGCTTTCAAAGGAGTTAAAACATATGCTTTCGATGGGGTCTTTCTAAATTGCTTTCAAAAGGGGTTGCTGCCTATTGTTTAAATTGTAGCTTTCGGATGAGTTACTTATTTTTAAAACCAATGCTTTAGAAACGAGTAGTTTCGACCAAGTCGAAACTCTTCTGCCATCCCTATGCCTTTTGAATGGATTGAAGTCATCAACTAGATAGAAAGGTAGCTTTTGTCTTATAAATGAAGTAAGCCACTTCCTAAAGCTTTCGAAAGGGTTCAAGTGTTTCAAAGGCAATGGCTTTGAAAGGGGTTTCGAAGCTATCCTTCAAATGTTTTACTTAAATGCTTTGAGCTTTCGTAAGGATAGTGTCGAAGCCATCTCCCAAACTCTTTTTAATGGTTTCAAAAGGCGTACTTTTACTTGTATTCACATAGACTCAATAAGATATGTTTTGAATTAAACCCAATGGTTTCGGAAGTGGTACTTTCAAATGGTTTCGAAGTTATGCTTCTATAATTGTACGGTATTACTTTAATACATTAGAAAGGTTTCGAAAGAAAGGTTTTAAAGTGTTTTGAAAGGCAGGTGCCTAGTGTTTTGAAAAGAAGACTTGAATGCTTTCGAAAGGAGTTTTATAATGGTTTCGAAAGTAAAGATTAAAGGTTTCAAAAGCCATAGTTTTCAAAACAAAGAACCCAAAGGAAAAACCATGGCATAACAAAGGAGTTTTAAAATGGCTTTTGAGTATGAAGTTTTCGAAGAAGCTTTCCTTCATAAAATAATATGTTACAGGGATTAACCATGTTTTATATGAAGATGATTTCAAGGATATTAAATCATAGATTTTAGTGAAAATTATGTTAATATGTTTGTTTCTTCTAGTTTACATATTCACTTTAATATGGATCCATAACTATATTTTGTGGAGAAAGGGCAGAATTACCAGATAGGTTGACCTAGTAGTGAATATAAAAATTGAATTAACTCCTATACGAATAGAATTACATCCAGGAGGTCAAGAAGACCAGAATATAGGATGCCCAATACTAATTAAAGAGGTTGTCAGATATAAAGGTTCATAGTATACACATGAAAACTTTGTTAAGAATAAGTTATTGGCAGGGGCCAACAGGTTCATAATAAACCCATGAAAACTATGATTATAAAGAGTTATTGGCAGGGGCCAATAGGTTTGTAGTGAACCCATGAAAACTATATCCGGATTGAGTTACTGATAGAAGTCAATAGCTTTCTAGTCAACCCATGAAAACTAGGATAAGAAGGAAGTTACTGGAGATACCAATAGGTTCAGGGAGAACCCATGAACGATGAAGTTATTGGTAGGGGCCAATAGGTTCTTAGTGATCCTATGAAAAATATAAAACCGAACATGAAGTCCATAAGCTTTAAATAGGTTATTAGTCAGCCCATGAAAACTAATAGGTTAATAGTGACCCTGGAAACTATAAATGAGATAGATGGTCAAAAATGAGGGGGGATCAGAAATCTAGAATTGATTTCTTGTTTGTGTATCATCATATCATTTTTAATTGCAATGTTTTAACCATTATGAATGCAGGAGCACGGTATATGGTTTTATAAAGTTTTAGATAAGATACTAGTAAGGGGAAAACCCATTCTGCTAAGCGGCGTAGACTCACCAGATATCTAAATGGTTTGAGATGGTAGATTATTATTCATACCTGGCTTTATGTCTGACTCGAAGTTTATGTTTTCCCCTTAAACTCTCGGGTGCTCAATTGATTTTGAGTAGTTTGAGAGTTGAGGTTTTCGGGTACCTCTTTAGACGAATAAGCTTCTGGAGATGTGCAGTAGGCATGATAGCTATTTAGAGTTCTTTTCTATTTTGATTCTGCCGTGTTTTGTTGTAAAGGCAATGTTATTTAATTGCCTAGTTATATATTCTGAACATCCAAAGGGACATCTTGTATCATCCCGTATCTGAAGGCCAAAAGCTAAGCGCTGCAGATACAACAGTCATTTGTAGTGTTAACTGCTGTGACAAAATATGGTAATGCTAATGGTATCCATAATATTAGAAGCACTTGAATATGAAAAAAATCACAGATTTCAAAAAACAACCTTTTACTGATTACATTTCAGAACAAATTCATATCCAATGTTACATAATCCCATAACGTTTCTTAGGTAAAGGTCAATTATAATCATTACAGAAATACGCCAAGAGTGACATATGACGTTGCTCCCTTGGTTGATCAAAGCAGTATAGTCATATATGACTCCATATACACAATGGAAATAAACATAATAAAATGCTACTTCAAATTAACTATCCGACAGCCATCGGCTTGTCTCCGGAAGCTTTATTCGCCAAAACTAAAACTTGTAAACTCAACCCTCAGCCTACTCAAATCAATTTTGAGCACCCGAGAGTTTAAGGGGAAACAAAAACTTCGAGTCAGACATAATGCCCGGTATGAATAATACTGTTACATCTCGGTTTACTGGTATTAAGTGAGACCATGCCACTTAGCGGAACAGTTTCCCCTCACTAATATCTTCTTCTAAACATTTATTTTGCAAATCTTTTCCTGCAACCAAACTGGTTAATCAAACTGATTATAGTAGCAGTAGTATTAATAATAGCTATGTCCGTTAAGCTATAATCAGGTAACTAATGGACTATTTGTCCAAAAGTAATAAATGGACTATCTGTCCGAAAACTAGGTTAATTGCCTACAAACTGGACAAACTGTCCAAATCCAAATGGACTATCTATCCAAATCATTTTCTTAGGGTTAACCACCCTTCATCTTTTTCCTTGAAAACCTTCCCAGAATGATGTAACCTTTTAAATCATACTTATACAAGGAAAATATATTCTTAGCTTTACTCTAAGTTATTTTGCCATGTTATATATTACTCAAAATAATGTTAATGAATTTTAATGAGGATTACCTATCCCATCAAAATAAGTTAAAATCCATTTTAACTTAAAAGCACTTAGGCTATGCTGCCTAGTTAGTATATTCGAAACCCTTGTTCAAAACCTTTAAACAACCATTTCGAAACCCTTGAAAGTAACCCTTTCAAAACCCTTGAAAGTAACCCTTTCGAAACTTTAAAAGTAACCCTTTTGAAATAATTAAAAACCTTTCCTTCGAAAGCTTTAAAATATTAAACATCCTTCTTTACAACCATTAAACCATGCCTTTTGAAAACATTGGAAAAATCTTCCCTCTTAGACCATTAGAAACCGTTGGAAAACCTTCCTTCAAAACCTTTTGAAATCATTGGGGAACCACCACTTAGAAACCTGCATTTAAAACCCTTTCGAGAGTATTAAAACACTAAACCTTTCAAAAACCTTCGTGTACAATTTAAAACACGTGGAAATCTTTCGAAGCCATTCAAAAATTTGCTCTTTCGAAACCTTTGAAAATCATCTCGGTTGAAACCATTTGGATTATGCCTTCAAGTAGAGAAAAAGGATCAGAAACCCAAAAAAAGTCTAAAGCATTCCTTCAAAATCATTCCCATTAAAGAAGTGATGGTGTTGAAACCATCCCTTCGGAAGCATTGGAGCAGTGGTCAAGTTTAAAAAGCAAAACAAAGCGAAGCAACCCTTTTGAAAGCAATCTGGATCGAAGGTAGAAAGAGTCACTCATGGGGTTTGACTTAGTCGAAAGCAATTATTTAAAAACAAAGGCACAACCCAATCAAAACCATTTCTTTAAACCAATTGACTTGGTCGAAAGCCAACCCAGTCGAAAGCTATTCGGTCGAAAGCAAGCTGGCGCATTTCCATTTAAAATCTTAGTATCTCTCCCACCCCTTCGAAACTCCTGGTTTCGACCCTATACCTTCTGCCTATATCCAACTCACTACATACCAATTACCTGATACCCTATGCATGGTTTCAATGGAGTCAGAGGCGAAGGTAAGGAGGCGAAATCTTAGTGCCGAAAGCATTGAAACAGTAAAAACCATGTGTATTTGTTCTTTCAAACTATTTCTTTGTACCTAACCTACCTTGTTTGTCAAATTGTGATTGGTTGTAGGTTTCTCTTTTCTAAAAGTACTGCCAACTTTCCAGAAATAACATTTTATTTATTTATAAAAAGCCCATTCTACTTTCATAAATATACAAAACATTTAAGTCTCATACCTTAAATAATTTTATATACCCATTAAAACACTTAGGAAAATTCCACAAAAATTCCGAAAAATCACTTTTTATATGTTTTCTAACATATAAATTTCAAACCCAAACCATTAATTATTTAACCGTAAATAATTTTTAACCCAAAATAACATTTTCTTCAGTAGAAAATTTATATAAAATCCACATATATTCAAAAAATTCTGAAAATTGAAAATCGTCTCTGAAATACATTTCTGGTCTATATAAAAATTCATAAGGCATTTGGATGTCATTTGATAAGGTTTTTACCTTGAAATATATCATAAAATCTATATGAACAAGCATAATTCATCAACAAGTATATATAATCACTTCATCATTCAAAAACATGGCAAATCATTGCAATAAGTTCAGATTTCATCTTAAAACCGAAAACAATAAGAAATTTGAGATGTAGTCATTATTTACCTTAGCTTTAGACATTAAGGAGCTTGAGATTTGAATGGATTCGATTTGATTTAGCTTCTTTCTTAGCCTTTCTTAATCTTCTTCCTCTTTTTCTTGTTAATGGTAGCCGACCTCTAGTTTAAAAAAATTGATAAATGAAAATGAACGTGTATGGAGATACACGACCATGGTTTAAGTGTATAAGAATGGAATGTTTCCTATTTTACCCCTCCTATATTTCATTTTAACTCTTATTTTAATTCATTGGTTAAATGACGTGGCTACCCCTTAATAAAAATCAAATCTCAATCCCCCAATCAACACTTTTTTGTTTAATTAACTAATTAAATATCCTAAATAATGTTATCAAAAATATAGGGTGTTACAGACTCCCCTCCTTAAAGAATTTCATCCTCAAAATTACGATAAGGTACAAAACAAATCAATCAAAGTGGTAAAACATATCATCAAACAAGTCAGGATAAGTATCTCTAATCCTACTCTCGATCTCCCAAGTACAGTCCCTATCATCGTCACTCCACTGGACTTTAACTAATCTGACTGTCTTGGTTCTAAGCCTCTTTTCATCTCTTGCAACAATGCGGATCGGCTATCTCACTATAGTCAAATCTGGTTCTACCAATAAATCATCTATCACAGTTGGTGCAATAGTAGTCTCTAGGTCTTTGACACACTTTTTGAGATGAGAAACATGTAAAACATCATGCACTCCTGCCAAACCATTCAGTAACTCGACTCTATATGCGAGTTTCCTGATCCTCTCAACAGTCCAAAATGGTCCAACGAATCTCGCTGCCAACTTTCCTGATCTTCCGAATCTGATCACACCCTTCATCGGTGACACCTTAACGAAAACCTGATCTCCAAGCTAGAACTCTAAATCTTTTCTTCTTTTATCTGCATAACTCTTCTACCTAAACCGAGCCTCCTTCATCCTAGCTCGAATAATCTCAATCTTTTCTGCAGCTTCTCTAACAAAATCTGGACCAAGAACCAACCTGTTTTTGGTCTACAACCAACAAACGTGAGATTTTCATGGCCTTCCATACAAAGCTTTAAATGGTGCCATCCAAATACTAGTCTGATATTTTTGTTATACGAAAACCCGGCTAAATGAAAATGGTCTTCCCATGATCCCTCGAAATCTAATACATAAGTTCTTAACAAATCTTCCAAGATTTTATTAACTCTTTCCTTTTGTCCATCTGTCTGTGGAAGGTAAGAAGTACTCATCTTGAGCTTGGCTCTCAAAACATCATGTAGATTCTTCTAGAACTCGCTAGTGAATAAGGAATTTCTATCACTTACTATACTACTAGGAATTCCATGTAGTCTAACTAAAACTTTCATAAACAACTTCGCTAAAACAGGTGTCGTCCTGGTTGACTTAACTGGAATAAAATGGGCACTCTTGGTCAATCTATCCACTGTGACCTATTTACTTTCATTTCCTTTGTTCGACCTTGGCAAGCCGTCAATAAAATCCATAGTAATAGAATCTCATTACCATACCGGAATATTGAATGGCTGAAGCAACCCACTCAGCTTCTGATGTTCGGCTTTTACCTGCCGGCTGTTCAAACAATGCTTCACCCATAAGCCTACATCTCGCTTCATACCTTCCCAAAAGAAACTTCTCTTCATATAATGATACATCTTTGTTCCTCCTGGATGAATAGTGAACTTCGAATGATGGCATTCCTCCAAAACTTCTTTCCATATGTTTCCTACACTCTGAACACATAATCTCCATTTCTTTCTCAACCACCCATTCTGGTCAAGACTGAAATCCTTTAAGTCATCGCTCTCGGTTCCACCTCTTGACTTCCTGATCCGTTCAACTAACACTGGATCCTCTTCCTTTTTAGAAGAAATCTTCTCAATCAATACTGGTCGGACTTCTAAACAAGTCAACATAACAGATTCTCCATTAGACCCAGCCTTGAATCTCTACTGCACTCTGCAAGTCGACAATGCTTCCAAGTCTTTCCATTCTGCTATCATAGCTATTACTGCATTCTAATACTTCCTACTAAGCGCATCCGCAACCTTGTTGCCTTTCCCCGGTGTGTACTCAATCCCAAAATCATAAGCAGCCATAAACTCTAACCACCTCTGCTGTCTCATATTCAGCTCCTTCTCAGAGAACAAATACTTCAACAACTAATGATCTATGTATAACTCAAACCACTCTCTCAAAAGGTAATGCCTCCATACCTTCAACGCAAAAATCACTACAGCCAATTCCAAATCATGCGTCGAATATCCGACCTCATGCGGTCTAAGCTGTCCAGAAGCATAGGCAATCACTTTACCTTTCTGCATTAGCACAACTCCTAATCCTGTTCCATATGCATCTGTACAAAGCACCAAATCCTGATTCCCTTTCGGAACAACCAAAACCGGTGCATGGGTCAATAAATGTTTCAAACACTGGAATGCTTCCTCACACTTATCGGTCCACACAAACTTCGCATCCTTCCTCATTAGCTTGGTCATTGGTACTATTATCCATGAGAAATTTTTAATGAATCTCTGATAATAACCAGCTAATCCAAGGAAACTCTTTATCTCATTCACTGCCTCAGATCTCTTCCAACTATTCACTACTTCAATCCTAGTCGGATCTACTGACAACCCTTTCTCTTAGACTACATGACCAAGAAACTTCACTTCCTTTGTCCAGAAATGATATTTTGAAAACTTCGCCTTTAGCTGATGATGCCTTAGCATCTCAAGCACCACTCTAAGATGAACTTCATGCTCCTTCTCATCCTTATAGTATATCAAGATATTGTCTATGAGAACCAACATGAACCTATCCAAGTGCTCTCGGAAAACCCGGTTCATCAAATCCACAAAGAACGCCGGTGCATTAATCAGTCCGAACGGAATAACTAACCATTTGTACAATCCATATCTTGTCTTAAACGTCGTCAAAGGTATACTTTCTTTTGCTACTCTGAACTGATGGAAACGTGTCGTGAAATCCAACTGGAAAAATACATTGGCTCCACTTAACCGATCGAACAAATTGTTAATCCTCGGTAGTGGATATCGATTCTTTATCATCCTCTCATTCAACTTATGAGAATCGATAAATATCCTTAACGATCCATCGGGCTTCTCATTAAACAATTTGGCTGCTCCCCAAGGTGAACTGCTCGGTCTGATAAAACTCTTGCCTTCCAGATCTACTAACCGCACCTTCAACTCCCTCATTTCTGTTGGGGTCATCCTAGTTGGCGGCCTACTCACTGGTTCTACTTCTAGAACCAAATCTATCTGAAACTCAATGGCTCATTTCAGTGACAATCCAACTATGAGCTAAAAAACAACTGCCTTTCCCTTCTCCTAAGTTGTTGGCTTCGAAGTAGCAGGCTCCAATGCATACACCTTTCCTTTCCATCCTTAGCGGTCTCCTTGCATTGATTCTTATAATGGCCAATCTGGTTGCAATTGAAGCACCAGACATTCTTCTTCCCGGCTACCTCCTTTGCCTTTCCAGCACGATACTCATTAGCGAAATGCCCCATTTTGTCGCACTTATAACAGACAACCTCAGACCTTCCTTTCTTAGCTGCTCCTCCCTTCTTCGCACCCTTCTTAGGAAGGAATTTTCTCTTCTGACTCTGCCCAACCTAGATCTCCTTAGCCTTACTCTTCTCTAGGGAATCAAGCATCCCCTCATGCTTTAAGGCCATCTCTACTACAAAATCAGAAGGATCTCTAATATGAGGTAATGTAGCCCTTGCCAACTCAGGCTTCAACCCCTTGATAAACTTCTCATTCCTCTTCATCACTGTATCCACTGAAGCATACCCATATCTGGCCAACTCCTCAAACCTTCTAGCATACTCTAGAACAGACATCTCACCCTGCTCTAGCTCAATAAACTTCCTGATCCGAGCTGATTGTGCCATCAAAGACATGAACCTCTCTTGGAACCTCCCCTTGAAATCTTTCCACGTCAAGGTTTCCTCATCCACCCCCACTGTCACACTGTTCCACCAAAACAAAGCTGCTCACTAAAGCTGTCTCGAAGCAAGCCTCCTCTTTTGCTCATCATTGAGCCCCAAGTCTGCAAAGATTCTCTCAAAGTGCAGCAACCAATTCTCTACCTCTATAACATCCTCCGTCCCCAGAAATGGCTTCCCTCGAAGCTTAGCATAATCTCCGCTCAACATAGCACAATGGTTAACCACCAACTTCTAGAACTCCTTCTCCTACAGCATCTCCTCCTACCACTCCAGCTGTAATTATAGCTTGCATCATATTCACAAAAAACTAGTCCTATGTCCACTTGCGGGACTCTAGCACCCACATTCTCTACTTGTGCCTGACCTTGGGTCCTCCTTATATTAGGTCTGACAATCCCATCGGTGCCCTTCCATCTTGGATTAAACTTCCTCTACTACCATCCATATCTGTATTCAAACCTCCTGAGATACATGAAAATAAACTAACAAAGGTAGGAGATTAGAGATAAAGCGTATACCTATATATAGAAAATACAAGTATGTTACTATAGTGTTATCCCATACCCCAATCTACTCTAATTCCTTAAGATTATATTTTCAAAAATCATTTTTAATTAAAGTCTTTGATATACCTATGATCTGATACTAAGTTGTAACATCCCGTATCTAGAGGTCAAAAGCTAAGCGCTACAAATGCTGCAGTCATCTACAATATTAACTTCTGGTGACAAAACACGGTAATGCTAATGGTATGCATAATATCAGAAGCACTTGAATATAAACAAATCATAGATTTAAGGCAACCGTTTATTGATTACATTTCAAAACAAATTGATATCCAATGTTACATAATCCCATAACGTTTTCCAGGTAAAGATCAATTATAATCATTACAGAAATACGCCAAGAGTGACATATGACGATGCCTTTTGGTAGATCAAAGCAATATAGTCATATATGACTTCATATACACAGCGGAAACAAACAGAATAAACTACAACTCCTAATTAACTATCCAACAGCCACTTGCTCGTCTCTAGAAGCTTTATTCACCAAAACTAAAACATGTAAACCTTAAATCTCAGCCTATTCAAATCAATTTTGAGCACCCAAGAGTTTAAGGGAAAATAAAAACTCTGAGTCAGGTAAAAAGCCTGGTGTTAATAATACTATTACATCTCGATTTACTGAAATTAAGTGAGACCACGCCCTTAGCGAAGTAGGTTTCCCCTCACTAATATCTTCCTCTAAAGATTTACTTTGCAAATCTTTTCCTGCAACCAAACCGGTTCATCAAACTGATTATAATAATAATTGTTATGTCCATTAAGTTATAATCATGCGACTAATGGACTATCTGTCCATAAGTAATAAATGGACTATCTATCCAAAAACTACGCTGACTACCCGCAAACTAGACTAAATGTCCGCAAACTGGACTAACTACGCAAATCAAAATGGACCATCTGTCGAACTCATTTCTTAGGGTTAACTACCCTTTATATTTTTCTTTAAAAATCTTTTCATAACGATTTAACCTTTTAAATCATACTTATACAAAGAAAATATATTCTTAACTTTACCCTAAGTTATTTTTTCATGCTATATATACTTTACTCAAAATAATGTTGGTGAATTTTAATGAGGATTACCTATCCCCTTGAAATAAGTTAAAACCCATTTTAACTTATAAGCACTTAAGCTATGCTGCCTAGTTAGTATATTCGAAACTTTTATTTAAAACCTTTAAACAACCCTTTCAATACCCTTGAAAGTAAACCTTTCGAAACCATTGAAAGTACCCCTTTCGAATCCATTAAAATCAACCCTTTTGAAACCATTAAAAGCCTTTTCTTTGAAAGCTTTAAAACGTTAGACATCCTTCTTTACAACTTTTCAACTATGCCTTTTGAAAACATTGGAAAAACCTTCCCTCTTAGACCTTTAGAAACCATTGGAAAACCTTCCTTCAAAACCTTTTGAAATCATTAGGGAACCACCCCTTCGAAACCTTCATTTAAAACACTTGCAAAATAATTAAAACACTAAACCTTTCGAAAGCCTTTGGTCTTTATTTAAAACATGTGGAAACTTTTCGAAACCATTCAAAAATTTACTCCTTCGAAACATTTGAAAACTGTCTCGGTTGAAACCATTTGGATTATGCCTTCAATTAGAGCACAAGGATCAGAAACCAACTAAAGTCGAAAGTATTCCTTTGAAAATCATTCCTTGGTAAAGAAGTGATGGTGTCAAAACCATCCCTTCGAAAGCATTGGAGAAGTGGTTAAGTTTAAAAAGCAAAACAAAGCAAAGCAACCTTTTCGAAACTAATATGGGTCGACGGGTAGAAAGTGGCAGTCATGGGTTTCGACTTAGTCGAAAATAATTATTTAAAAACAAAGGCACAACCCATTCTAAACCATTTATTTAAAACCAATTAACCTGGTCGATAGCCAACCCATTCGAAGCTATTCAGTCGAAAGCAAGCAGGCGCATTTTCATTTAAAAGCAAAGTATCACTCCCACCCCTTCGGAACCCCTGGTTTCGACCCTATACCTTCCACCTATATCCAATTCACCACGTACCAGTTACTAGACACCACGTACATTGGTATCGATGGAGCCGGAGGCAAAGGTAAGGAGGTGAAAGCCTAGTGCCAAAAGCATCGAAATAATAAAAACCATGTATATTTGTCCTTTTAAACTATTTCTCTATACCTATCCTGCCTAGTTTGTCAAATTGTCATTAGTTGTAGGTTTCTATTTACTAAAAGTACTTTCGAATTTCCAGAAATAACAATTTTATTTATTATAAAAAACCCATTCTCCTTTCATTAATATATAAAACATTTAAGTCTCATACCCTAAATAATTTTATATACCCATTAAAACACTTCAGAAATTTCTACAAAAATTCTAGAAAATCCCTTTTTATATGTTTTCTAACATATATAAATTTCAGGCCCAAACCATTAATTATTTAACCGTAATTTTTAACCCAAAATAACATTTTCTTCACTAGAAAATTTATATAAAATCCACATAAATTCATAAAATTTATAAAATTCAAATCCATCTCTTAAATATCATTTCTGGTTTATATGAAAATTCGCAAGGCAATTGGATGTCATTTGATAGGTATTTCACCTTGAAATATATCATAAAATCTATATGAACAAGCATAATTCATCAACAAGTATATATAATCACTTGATCATTCAAAAACATGGCCAATCATTGCCATAAGTTTGCATTTCATCTTAATGTAGAAAACAATAGGAAATTTGAGATGTAGTCATTATTCACCTTAGCTTTGGAGATTAAGGAGCTTGAGATTTGAATGGAATTGATTTGATTTAGCTTCTTTCTTAGCTTTTCTTAATCTTCTTCCTCTTTCTCTTGTTAATGGTGGTCGGCCTCAAGTTTAAATTTTTTTATAAATGAAAATGAATGTGTATGGAGATAGACATCCAAGGTTTGAGGGTATAAGAATGGCCTATTTCCTATTTCACCCCTCCTCTATTTCATTTTAACTCTTATTTCAATTCATTGGTTAAATGGCACGGCTATAATGAAAATCAAATCTCAATCCCCTGATCAATACATTATTTTATTAAATTTAACTAATTAAATATCCTAAATAATGTTACCAAATAT
Source organism: Allium cepa (assembly GCA_030765085.1). Lineage (NCBI taxonomy): Eukaryota > Viridiplantae > Streptophyta > Magnoliopsida > Asparagales > Amaryllidaceae > Allium > Allium cepa. The sequence goes on along the minus strand of CM060937.1, from coordinate 319,776,525 downwards.
ATTGGGCGTTATACAGCTTCATATGTCGCACTTGGCGTATGTTGTAATCACTATATTTTCTCTGAAAGTGGTTCTCGTATTGGGATTATGTAATGAATTTGAAATAGTTTGAAATGGAATGTGGTAGGTATTTTATGATTTTAAATTTTTTACACATCCATGTGTTTTTGTTATATCAATGTATCTAACATTACCGTATTTGATCGTTGAGGATTAATAACTATGGATGACTACAACATCCGCAGCTGTTAGTTTTGGGTCTCCAAGTGGGGGACATTACAATTAGTATTAGAGCATAGGGTTACGAAAACTTAAAAGAAATATAAATCTAAAAGATTTTTCAATACATAATCTAATGAACCAGAAAATAAGTTCGAGGTTTGGGTTAATGTTATAGTAACGTACTTGTATTTGATATATATATATATATATATATATATATATATATTTGTATAAGCATGTATTTCCCTCTCTCTTAGATCGTTCTTCTATATCTTACTAAGGCTTGTGTGCAGATTTACAAGAAAGGAAGATATGGAGGCAGAAAACGGAGGAGGAAATCTCGATAGAGGAAGCACCACAATAATGGAAATGTTCAACCTAATAACAAGAGGAACCCGGGTTGATTTGCTAATGCTAACAAAAATGCAGATGCCAACGTGGGTGTTGGAAATCCACCAGTAAATATGGGGACGATGTATAAGTTATTCGTCCATCTGATGCAAGTAGGAGCTGTTGTTGAAGTTGCCGGGAATGTTGAAGGAGCTAATTCGATGACTCCAATTGGGAATAATTATGCTAAGCTGGGCAGAGACTACACCAATCTTGGAGGGAAGCCATTTGTGGGAACAGAGGATGCCATAGAAGTGGAGAATTGGCTGTTGCATTACAAGAGAATCTTTGCTGATTTGGGTTTGAATGATGAGTAGAAGAGAAGGCTGGCCTCTAGGCAGTTGCAAGGTGCAACACTTCATTGGTGGAATAGTGTTACTGCCGGAGTTCCAGAGGAGGAGTTAACTTAGGCAGAGTTTAGAAGGAGATTTGGACAGAGGTTTTTATCTGAAGTTGCTAAGTCAGCATTGATGAAAAAGTTAATGGATTTGGTGCAAGGAGAGATGTCGGTAATCGAGTATGCTATTAAGTTTGGTGAGTTGTCTCGATATGGGCATTGTACTATAGACACCGACATAAGGAGGAATGAGAGGTTCATTCGAGGATTGAGGCCCGAGATTGCTAGGGCAACCCTGCCACATCTTCGTAATCCTCGTAGTGTAAGTGTAAATATGGCAATCCGACATGAGGAGATGCTTGTAATTTATGCGAGAGAAAAACCAGTTGAAACCCAAGGTTCTCAAGGAAAGAAGAGAAAGTTCTTTAAGAAGAAGGGAGCCTAGAAAGGAGAGGCTGCCAAGAAGGCAAAGACTGATTTAGTTTGCTTCAAGTGTGACAAGAAAGGTCATTATGCTCATGAGTGCCAGTCAGGCAAAAGGAAGAAGGCTATAGAAAAGAAGGGTGTGAAGTACTTCAACTATGACCAAATTGGGCGTTATAAGAATTAGTGTCCAAAACCAGTCAGGGCGGATAGAGGAAAGGTCTTGGCTATTAGACCATCATCTGCAAGGCCAACTGTGGTTGAAAAAGGGAAAATTGTGATGGAAGGTACGCTTTTGATTCAGAGTATATCAATCAGGGTACTCTTTGATATCGGTGCATCACATTCATTTATACTCAATGTTTGGTTGATCGATTATGCTTAGAACCCACATACCTTGTACTTCATTAAGGGTTGCGAATCCGATAAGTGGGTATGCAACTCTAGGGATGAGATATGACCAGTTAGAATTTGAGTTGTTAGGTCATAAGTTTGCATGCAATTTGTATATTTTCGATTTCGTAGATTTCGAAATCATTTAGGTATGGATTGGTTGGGTAAGTATGAGGCTAGGATATTTTGCCAGGACAGGGAGATATCACTAAGACACCCTGATAGTCATAACCGAATCATATTCTCAATGGAGAATTCTAACCGAAGTGTTTGTGCTTTGTTAAGTGCTATGGAAGTAGAGAAGAGTTAAGTCAGGTTCGAGTAGGAAGTGAATTTGCAGATGTCTTTGAGCCGGTTATAGGAATACCATCAAAACAAGTTATTGAATTTCAGGTAGGTCTTATGCTAGGAGCTGAACCTGTAAGTAGACCACCTAATAGGATGACACCGGCCGAGATGAAGAAATTGAAGGTGTGGCTAGTGGATCTTGAAGGAAGGAATTTTATTAGACAGGGAAGTTCACCTTGGGGAGCGGCAGCAGTGTTCGTGAATACACCCGATGGGTCGTTGAGGATGTGTATAGGCTATCGTAAGTTGAACGAGGGGACGATTAAGAATAAGTATTCTTTGCCAAGAATATACAATCTTTTTGATCAGTTGTGTGGAGCTAGAGTGTTTTCCTAGTTGGATTTGGCGATAGGTTTCCATCAATTAAGGGTGGCAGATGACAGTACTCCTTTGACAGCATTTCGAACTAGGTATAATTCATATGAGCGCTTAATAATGCCATTTTGGTTAACGAATGCTCCTTCTTTCTTCATGGATTTGATGAACCGAGTCTTCCAAGAGTACTTGTATAGATTCATGCTAGTGTTTATAGATGATATTTTAGTATACTCTAATGATGAAAGAGAGCATGAAGATCATTTTAAAGTGGTGGTTGAAATGTTGAGGCAGCATCAGATAAAAGCAAAGTTTTCCAAGTGCCATTTTTGGAAGAAAGAGGTTAAGTTTCTTGGTCACATGGTTTCAGAGAAGGGCTTTTCTGTCAATCTAGATAAGATCAAAGCTGTTAATAATTGGAAGAGACCAGAGACGGTGACTGAGATTAGAAGTTTTCTTGGACTTGTTGGCTATTACCAGAGATTCATTAAGGATTTCTCATGGATAGCAGCACGTTTGACTAAGTTAACTAGGAAGGATGTGAAGTTTATTTGGTCCGACAAATATGAGTAAGTTAAAGCATTTGTTGACTAATGCACCTATGTTAGTAGTTCCAGATGAAAATCAAGGGTTGGTGGTGTATACCGATGCATGCAAAACTGGATTAGGAGCTGTGTTGATGCAAAATGGTAAAGTGATTGCCTACGCTTCGCGACAGCTTAGACCGCTTGAAGTAAGATATCCTACTCATGATTTGGAGTTGGCTATTATGATCTTTGCATTGAAGATTTGGAGACATTATCTCTTAGGGGAGAGATTTGAGCTATACATAACCATAAGTCATTAAGGTGTTTATTCTCTTAGAAGGAATTAAATATGAGATAGCAGAGGTGGTTGGAGTTTTTAGCAGCTTATGATTTTGGTATAGAGTATACTCTTGGAAAAGGAAATAAAGTAGCAGATGCTCTTAGCAGAAGACATCAGAATGTGGTATTAGCTATGTTAGCAGAATGGAAAGATTTAGAAGCTTTGACTACTTGTAGTGTGCAATTAAGATCTACTATTAGTTCTAGTTAGAGCACCGCCATGTTATCCTGTTTAGAAGTTCAACTAGTGTTGATCGAAAAGATTGCTTCTAAGCAAAAAAAGATCCAATATTAGCCTAGAGGATTAGAAGGCTTGAGGTAGGATCAGAGATCGATGATCTAAAGGATTTCAGTCTTGACCGCAGAGGATAGTTGAAAATGAAGGGACAGTTGTGTGTTCCGAATGTTGAGGACTTATGGATAGAAGTTCTGGGAGAAGGTCATCGGTCCAAATTTACGATTCATCCTATAGAGACAAAGATGTATTGGATATGAAGAGGAGCTTCTATTGGGAAGGTATGAAGAGGGATGTTGGATCGTGGGTTAGGCAATGTGAAAAATGTCAATAAGAGAAAGTCGAACATTAGAAGCTGAGTGGACTGCTTCAAACTTTAGAGATTCCAGTTTGGAAATGGGATTCTATATCCATGGATTTTATAGATGAGTCACCAATGTCAAATAGGGGAAATGAAAGTATATGGGTCATAGTGGACAAATTGACCAAGAGTACCCATTTCATTTGAGTTAATTCAACCAGGATGGAACCTGTTTTAGCTAAGTTGTTCATGAAGAACATTGTTAGGCTACATGAAATTCCTAGTAGTATAGTCAATGATAGAGATGCTTTGTTTACTAGCGAATTCTGAAAGTGTCTATAGGATGTGTTTGGTACACCTTCGGACGGATGGGCAGACAGAGAGAGTGAATAAGGCACTCGAGTTTTTTATTTGTTCTCTAGGACTTTTATATATACAGGTTTGTCATCAATCAAAAAGGAAAAGAATGTTGAATCACTAGTTTTCGATTCATGACAAAGCAAGTTAGAAGAAAAAGAGAATTAGAAATAATCAACGGACTACGGCCATATCAAAGACTTTTAATCTATGCTCTCACTATCTAGTATGTATGATCGAGTCTTAGAAATTTGTTAAAATCTACCCTCAAGTAGTCCGCGCTTCATATTTCACATAAAAAAATCAAAACAGAAGCATACTATGTAAAAATGTCACAGCCAGTCGACTGTCTATAACCAACCAGTCGACTGACTGTGTACATATACATATGCATTTTTTATTTTTTAAATCTTTTGCATAGTCAGTCGACTAACCATGAACGACCAGTCGACTGACCCGAGACCAACTGCCATATTTTCGAAAAGACATCTTCTTCTCCGAAAGGATGCAACCCTTCTCTGAACGGAAATAGATGCTCCTCTTCATCAGAAACCTTCACCAATGGCAGTAACTCTTCAACTACTGTATATAGATACTCCCAAACACTTCATATTCATCGAATTTCATTCTAAATCTCTATTATTCTTCTTGTGCTTTAATATTTGCATTCAAACAGCGAACAAACGTTTTTACTGCTTTGAATCTACAAACAAACTTTCATAATCTTTGATTCTTAGCATTACCTTATCTTCATATCTTCACATACACTTCATATACTTGAGGATTTGATTATAGGAGGTTTGTACTATCACTGACAAATCAGTGTTATCAAGAACACACAGTGTCAGATATTATTTTGTATTAGTGAAGTCCTCTTCTGCTGCTGAGGCGAAAATCATGTTCAGTTGCTTAGGTGTCTGTTCTGCTGCTCAGATTGTATATACCTATTCCTCTGGGTTAAGTGAGGGTTATTGTAGTTGAAATTCCAGAAGGAGTCTGAGACTGGACGTAAAACGGGAAGTTCGAACCAGAATAAAAATTCCTGGTGTGCTTGTTTTATTTTGCTTATTTCCATTTACTTTACTATTATCATCTGTTTCCACATTTAGATTAAATTATATTCCATATTACACAATCCTACACACTTTCACATACTCCAAAGCAAATCTATCAAGTTTCATCCAATTCCGACCAACATATCTTCCAATTTGCTCAATTCTCTGACCTATCTTCCTATACATTCATAACACTAGCAAACAAAATAAAATCATATCATACAAACATAGACTAACAAGTAATTTAATTCAATCGAATTGCAATCAAAACAAGATAAACAAGGTAATTTCTAACATAGATCTACATATAGCATGAATAGATGAACATAAATCAAGGTTATTTCTAATCAACCTATATCATATGAATGGATTAACTTTTCATAAAGTTAGAAAACTTTTTTATGGCCAAAGTTAATTTAAAACATGTTGAATCCAATAATTTTACCACATAAACATGTGTAGTATAGTGAGAAGGCATAAACTACTCACCAGTCACCAAATTCAATCAATATGAATGTAGATCCAATCCGGACAGCAATGAAATGCACTTATCAAGAAAATCGATTATCTTTATTTTTTAATGGATGAGCTAGTCTCTATTCTGCAATCCAGTTTGATTTAGAGAGCAATTTGGGTGATTTTGGATGAAATTAGGATGGATTTAGGGCTAATTAGGTTTTAAACCTGATCTAGAATGAGAGAAAAAGTTTTCATTTGACCCCTAGATTAATGAGTCAACTAATGGGCTTCACCAATTACACAGTAATTCTGACCAGCTATTTTCAAAATTTAAAATAGGCATAACTTTCTAATCGTAAGTCTGTTTTTCTAGACCACTTTACAAAATTGGAAACCATCATCCTAAAGCAATAGAACTGATTTGAGGTCCTAGTTCAATTCTTGTCAAAAGTTATAGCCCAAACATGATTTTCAGGATCAAAATGGTCACATAGAAATTTGAAAAGAAATCACAGGTGTGCAAATATCCCTAAGAATCCTATCCCAAGCTTATAGAATCATACGATCTCATACGAATAAAATATAAATATTTACGATCCTCCAATACGTAATATACAGGTCGTTACATTCTTCTCCCTTTCGAAATTTCACCTTTGAAATCCCTAAATAAGCTAATGTATAAGCAACCATAGTCAACCCCACAAGCCTACCAATCATAAATAACCATCACACATATCAAACAAGCAACCATGCAATCAATAGTATAGGTGACCTATCCTAGCATGCAAAATATTAACATATCAAATACAAAATACAATGGTGAAAGTAGATACAACAAATAGTGGATTTACCATTCAAAGAACTCTAAACACGTAGTCCTCATGCTCTCCTCCATCATCCATGTACAATCGTCATCACTTATGCTCTATTGTACCTTCATTAGCTTCACCATGTTTCTCCCAAGCTATTTCATATCGTACCCAATAATACGAAGCGACCTATGAGGTAAAGAAACTTCTAGTTCTACCTCAACATCTTCTAGCTGATCCTGTGTGATCTTATGCCTGAGTCATGCACAAACTTCCATAGGTAAGAGACATGGAAAGGCATTGTGTACATTTGCCATCTTCTGAGGTAAGTCGACCCCATATGCTAACTTCTCGATCCTCTCGACTATCAAAAAGGACCTACGAATCTTGGTGCCAACTTCCCCTTTCTACCGAATCGAACTACGTTCTTTAAAGGAGAAACCGTTACAAACACCATTTCTCTGATGGAAAACTCTAACTCTCTTCGTCTCTTATCCGTATAGCTATTTTGTCGATCCTGGACAGCTTTCATTAGTTTTCGAGTGACCTCAATCTTCTTCAAAGTCTCTCTAATCGCCCAAGTATCAGTTTCTCATCCGCTTCCAACCAACATGAAGGAGTATTATAGGTCGACCATGCAATGCTTCATATAGGGTCGACTGATAACTTTTTATGTATGAAAACTGCACCAAATGCAAATGATCATCCCATGATCCACCATACTCTATAATACATGCTCGTAAGAGATCTTCCAATATACGATTTAGTCTTTCAGTCTGCCCATCCACATATGGGTGATAAGCTGTATTAAGATGCAGCTCCATCACTGATGCCTCTTGTAAGGTCTTCCAAAACCACTAGTGAACAATGGGTCTCAATTAATCATAATGCTCTTTGGCACACCGTAAATTGTACTATCTACTTTACATACAACTCTGCTAGCTTGGATGTCGTTCTACTTGACTTGATGAGTATAAACCTCGCTTTCTTGGTTAACCGATTTATTATGACCCAAATTCCATCTTACCCTGCTCGATTCCTTGGCAAACCATCAATAAAATCCATCGACACTTGCTCCCATTTCCATTCAGGAATCCCTAATGGTTGCAACAATCCACTAGGTTTCTTCAGCTCTGCCTTCACCAACTGACAGTTTATACACTTCGAGATGAATTCTTCAACATCCCTCTTCATACCTTCCCAGTAGTAGGTCTGCTTCATATCTTGGTACATCTTGTTACCACTGGGATGAATCAATATGGAATGATGACACTAGCACTTCATCTTGCAATCCATCAACATTGGAAACAAATAATATTCCATCCTACCGAAGCCAACCTTCTCAGTCGAGTTCGTATTACTTCATGCCCTTAGATTCTACTCTTCCTACTATCTTCACTGTGATCTCTACTAGCCTAGCATCTTGCTTCTGACTATCACTAATCCTTTCTATTAGAGTAGGTCTGATCGACAACTTGTCAACATCTCTGGTTCTAGCTCGCAATGTGATTTGAAATTATATCCAGCAGTGTACTATATCTGCTTCCATTTCAAGATCATTGCTCCCAAATCATATGCCTTCTACCCAATGCATCGGCGACTGCATTTCTTTTTCCTTGAGTATAGGAATGCTAGGAGCACCAACCACCGTTGTTGATGAAGGTTACGATCCTTCAAAGAGAAAAGGTACTTCAAGGATTTGTGGTCCATAAACAGCTCAAACCTTTCCCTAGCAAATAGCCTTCACATCTTCAAAGCAAAAATAATTGCTGCCAATTTCAAATCATGAGTTAGATAATTCCCTTCGTACGGTTTCAGCTGTCGATTAGCATAGGCAACAACTTTCCCTTATTGCATTAACACCGCACCTAATCCAGTACCACAAGCACCGGTGTATACTATCAACTCTTCATTTCCACTTGGAATGGTTAATACTGGTGCACTCGTCAACCTCTCTTTCAGACTCACAAATCATGCTCATACTTTGCATCCCATACAAAAGTCTGATTCTTCTTCGTCAAATTGGTCAACCTTACCACTTTGAGAAGTACTTTATGAAGCGACTATAGTCTCCTACCAATCTTAGGAAATCTTCACATATGTAGCATTCTTGGGCTGATTCCAATCTTGGATCACTGTCTCCTTCGCAGGATCCACTGGTATACTTTGGCCCAAAACGAATGACCCAAAAATCTCACTTCTTCTCTCCAAAAGTGATATTTAGAGAACTTCACTCTCAACTTGTGCTTCCTCAATATCTCTAACACAAATCTCAAGTGCGTCTTATGCTCCTCTTAAGTTCTAGAGTAGATCAGAATATCATTCACGAACACAAGCATGAACTTATTCAACTAGTCTTTGAAAACCTGATTCATGAGATCTATAAAGTATGTTGAAGTGTTAGTCAATCTGAATGGCATTACCAACCACTCATAGAAATCTGACGGCATATAAAACACAATAATAGGCACATTCTCCTTTGCTACTTTCAACTACTGAAATCTCATCGCTAAATCCATTAGGAGAACACCTTTGTTCCATGTAGTTGATCAAATAAGTCATCAATGCATATAGGTGGATACTTGTTCTTCTTCTTCGCTTTATTCAGCTTATGATAAACCACACATAACTTGTAAAGAGCCATCCGCTTTCTTTGCGAACACTACAGGTGTGCCCCACTCGGATATACTTCTTCGAATGAACCTTTACCTCAGTAGATCATTCACTTGCACCTCCAGTTCCTTCTGCTCTCTAGGTGCCATACACCTTAAAGGCATACTATAGTCTGGTTTCCTTCACCAAGTCTATCCAAAACTTGATCTCTCTATGCGGCATCAATCCAATCACTTCCTTGAAAATCTCTCTAGCGATAGTCACTGATGATAATCCCTCTTATGGAACCTCAAGCAAATATAGAAAGCTAACCATCACTTCATCCTCTGGTAGGCAACACATCACTATCGTTCGCCCATCCACTTCTCTGATTGTCACCAGTAGCCTCTCGTAATCCATCATGGCCGCATACTTCCTAAGCCAATCCATACCCAAGATAATCCCGAGCTCAACAAAGTTCAAAACAAAACAATCACAGACTAAGGAACATTCATGACTCGATAAAAATATGCCACAGCAAATCATGCAAAGACTAGCAGAGCCTCCAATAGGATTTATTACAATTAGGGGTCGGTTTATTGTATCGGGTTCCAATCCTAATCTATCTACTAAGTCACTGCAGATGAATGAATGAGAAGCATCGGTTTCAAAAAACTCGAATGGGAACATCACCAATAACATACCTTGAATGACGACTCCCTTCCCCTTCTCCTTGAGGGAGCACTCAACAAGACTGTGTCTAAAGCATATGCTTTCACTACTTTCTTATCCTTCATTAGTTCTGGACAATTCTTCTTTAAACGTCTAGGCTTGTCACAGTTGTAACATTTCCTCTTCTCACTCACCTTGCAATCTTTAATCAAATAACCATTTTTGTTGCATCCAAAGCAAGTAGGTTTCCCTGTATACTTCTTATTACCACCTTTTTCCGTTCCACTTATTCTTGCCTAACTTCCTTGCCGTGGCTTTGTCTTTTCTTTCTTAGCAAAAACAATAATAGCAGTCTTAGCTTTATGGTACAAACTTTCATGGCCAAGCGCCTTCTCTACAAGCTTCTCAAATGGTTCATCGATATGTTCCACTAGCTTTTCTCCCAAGTATCATCCAAACCGATGATGAATTCTCATTCTTCCTCTATGGAGTGTCGATGAACAACATCTCATACTTATACAGAGCATCGAACTCTGCCACATATTTAGAAACTATCATCTCTCCTTGATTGAGATCAAAAAAATTTCTAAACGGAACCGAATTCTAAGAAGCTTGAATAAACTTCTTCTCAAACATTACTTTGATTGATCCTAGCCGAACTAGTCTTCTGGAGTAGCAATAGTAACAGTACTCCACCAATTCATGGCTCAGCCTTGTAGCTGTCTCGAAGCCAACTTTCTCTTCATAGCATCTTCCACCTCCATATCACCGAAGATGCGCTTATAAGTATCCAACCAATCTTGCACTTCTATGGCTGACTCCGTCCCTTGGAATGACTTCCCTCCAAGGGTAGATTTTTTTTTGTTTAGCTTAGCGAAATCAGCCCTAGGATTTTGCATGGGAGCACCTCCACCTATCACCACTCTAAGAGCATTCCTTGTCATATTAGCAACCATAACATTGAACATGGCTTGGACATCAGCTGTAGCAGCTCCTGATCCCGCTCCTTCCTATACTATTGAAGCAAAACTCCTCACAACATCCCTCATATGTCGGCTCATTCTTATCTGTAACAAGAATGATCAGTATCTCATAAAGAAAATTGTGTCTATAGCGCTCATGTGCATGCAACTTATACTATATAATATATTATTACATAACTTTGAAAAACAAACATATAATAAGTACGCACTCTCGCTTATGTATATGTATACACATACATACTCGATCCAGTCTAAAGCGATAACACCTTCCCTTGCTCTACTGGATCATGGTATCAACTTCAGTTAATCGTGAAACCAAAGCTCTGATATTAAATGTGGCGACCGCCTTATACCACTGACACTAATAGTATATAAATAATATGCTGCCATCATGCACGGTGGATATAAGATGAGCGTCTAGGTTTAGAATGAAAAAATGTAGTATCTAACCTGTCATATATCTCATAACACATGGACAAAATATAATATCACATATACAGCATAAGAGACGGTAATAACAATGTGAACAGACCATCATCATCAAAGTATAATATCTATAGAGTTATACATCAATAATAGAGTTTACACAATGGAAACAAACTCAACAACTATCTCGAATACAAATAGTAAGTAGTTATGCTAAGGCTTCCTAGTGCTACACAATAGAATAAGCATAGGCTCCATGCACGTATATAATACAAGATAGCTCCATCCAGTTATCCTTCGAACATCTACTACATCACCTAGACATGTTATCTAGTCTACTCATTTAAGAGTATCCAAGGTAATAAGAAACAAAGCATAAAACCTTAGATCAGACAACAGTATGGTGTGAACGGTAAATGAACCTCAAAATACTATATAGGTAAATATGGTAAGAAACAAGAGTACACGAACCATACCGGACTTGTCCCTACAACCAAAGAGTTAGCATATAACATTATATTTTGTACTCTACAATATCATAAAGATATACCACAAACCAAATAAAGGATATAAGTCTTTCAGGCATTCCTATCTCCAATACCTACTTTCCGTGATACCTTTGATCGATAGCCTATTAAAGAAACCAACTAAAGCAACCATAACATCCATCAAGCAATCCTTAATATCAATCCATGTGCTTTGAGTATATGATAACTCGTATAACCCCCAAGCCAGGGACTAATGGAAATCTCAGTTCTTTTTTGTAGTCTCGTATCTCGCAGCCCAAAGCTAGATGCGTGTCACAAAGCCCAAAGTTAGACACTAGATCTAAAGCGATAGGTCTAGGATATACATGTCCTTTCATTGACCCATGGGCGTCCCTATTTCAATAACCCTGCTTTGAGTATAACTGAAAACTCTCTGAGTCATCGATGATTCCTTAGCACATACACCCGAGCCCACCTATGCTCCATGTAGATACCTAGCCCTTCTTGCCCAATCCAGTTTTCATTATTCACGAGGAATCCTTCCACATTCTTCGATTATAGGCTCCCTCCTTTACGAGCCGCCATCTTTGATACCTACTCCCAACACGACCCAAGATCCAAAGAACATAGCTTTTCACCATGCTGTTATATCATCATCCAACCTAATATGAATGAGCTAACACCTCCAGCATGATCTACAGAGCTTCCTCTTCCTACCTTGAAAATTCTACAACTATATCATTTACTTTGATAATTCGATACCGAGTTATAGGTATAACTCAATGCTGAGTTACACACTTTGCCAACAAATGCTTAATCTCTCTTCTATGTCTGTAGTACTCTCCTTCCAATCCCTTGGACCCCAACTCGTCCACCTTTGATAACTCAACCCCCAACCCAAAGCTTCACTTCTAAGTCCTAGAGATAACTCGATATAACATCCAATCCTTAGCCAAATACCCTACACCATGCTATGGAACATCTCCTCTAGCCAAGCTCTACCCAACCATACAATCCACCGAGTCATATCATCCTTCACCATAACTTGGTACCGAATTATAGGCATAACTCGATATCGAGTTATGTACTTATCCCCATTTGAGTTACAACCCACCATGTCTCTTCCTACCATACTCTAGAGCACATCTACCATGTTTTGTCTAATTCCGACTAACTTAGATTATGACTAACAACATCAAATCATACCATTCAAACATAGAATAACAAGCAATTTCATCCAATCAAACTTGTAATCCATCATAATAAGGTAAATAAGAAAATTTCTAACATAGATCTATAAATAGCATGAATATATAAACATAAATCAAGATTATTTCTAATCAACCTACATCATATGCATGGATAAAAATGTCATTAAAGTTAGAAAAATGTTTTCATGGCCAAAATAAATTTAAAACATGTTGAATCCTATAATTCTACTATATAAACATGTGTAGTATAGTGAGAAGGCATAAACCACTCACCAATCACCAAATTCAATCAATACGAATGTAGATCCAATCTCGGTTGCAATGGAATGCATTTCAAATCATGAAAATCGATGATCTCTATCTTCTAATTGATGATCCAATCTCTAATCTGTAATCTACTTTGATTTAGAGAGCAATTTGTGTGATTTTAAACGAAATTAGGATGAATCTAGGGCTAATTAGGGTTTAGACCTAATTTAGAATGAAAGGGAAAGTTTTCATATGACTTTGGCAGCCTCTATTTATAGCGATTCTCTAATTAGATTAATGGACCAGCTAATGGGCTTCACTATTTAAGCACTAATTCTGATCCGTAGTTTTCAAAATTTAAAACAAGCATAACTCCCTGAAAGTAAGTCCATTTTTCTGTTATAACCACTCTACAAAATGGGAAATCATCGTCCAGAAGAAATAGAACTAGTTTGTGATCCTATACCAACTCCCACTAAAAGTTATAGCCCAAACGAGATTTTCAGGGTCAAAATGGTCACGTAGAAATTTTGGAAAAACCATTGGAGTTTAAAATAAGAGTCATATCTTAGAATTATAGAATCATACGACCTCATATGAATAAAATAAAAATATTATACAATCCTCCAATATATAAAATATGGGTCGTTAAAAATATGAAGCAGTGGAACAAAATCTGGAACAAGGATAATCCAGTCCTATTATTAGAGGAAGATTATAAGAATGCTTTCATATAATTGGATGCCAACCCAGAAAATGAAGTTTTGGATGAAAACATATTGAGCCTGAATCTTCAAATAAAAGGAAACCTAAAAACCAAGCATGAAAACAATAAATAGAAGAGTAAAATATTATGACTACAACGTGGAGATAAAAACTCTATCTAAAATTATGTTAATATGGCAATAAGAGAGCACATCAATCAAATTTAGGCATTATTAAATACTAATGGATAATATTTGTTTGATAATAAGAGAATACCCAAGGAGGCTATCTCTTATTATATAAATTTATTTAATTGCCAAGGGAAGAAGAATTTACTATTATTCAACCTTGAATACTTATAAATGAAGAGGTGAAAAAAATTATCATCTGCTACAGTCATACTGTTAGAAATAAATTCTGATCTATTTTCCATTGGTGACTTAAAAAGTCTAGGCTAAGATGGATACTCATCTAATTTTTTTAAATATCATTGGGATCTACTATAGGAGGATTTGTTTACTGCTACAATTGAAATTTTCCAATCTGTAAAGGCTGCCAAGTGGCTGAACCATGACTTGATCACAATGATACCTAAAAATGTTAAGCTAAAAGTTATCTTAAATTATCGTCCTATATCATATGCAAATGTTGTATATAAAGTAGTATTTGAGATACTATGCTTTAGATATAAAAAATTTCTTCCATTCCTTATTGTAGAAAATAAATCGGTGTTTGTTCCACAAAAAAACATTGGAGATAATATACTACTAGCTCATGAATTGGTGAGGGATTTCATGAAAAAAGAAAAGTCTAAAATGTGTCTAAAGTTTTATTTGCAAAAAGCTTTTCATACAATGAATAGGGATTTTGTGTGTTATATGCTTTATTCCGTGGGATTTCCTCTATCGCCATTAAATTTGGTGTTTGAAGGAATAAACATGCCAATTTTTTTTATATTGGTGGACGAAATTCCCAATGGTTTTATCAACACAAAAAGGGGATTGAGACAGAGTGATCTCGTGTCACTGTATTTGTTTTGCATTGCAATGGAACTCTTTTCTTTAAGAATGGAAGATGGTTGTATTATCAACATTTCGAGCCTATATCCAGAAAAATTCATACTTTTACACATTTACTACATGTTGATGATATTATGATTTTATTAGCAGCCAACACGACTAATGCAATATCATGAATAAGATTTTCAGGGAACTATCTGAATCTGTGGGTCTTTATAATAATCAGGTGAAATATAAATTATTTTTTAGTAGGGATGTAAATATTAAGTATTTTGGGTATGAACAAAGAAATATTACATATGAAATACTTATGAGTTCCTTTATCAATTGACTAAATTCATTCATAATATTGTGCACCCATATTAAGCAGGGTTTCTCAAAGAATTGAATAATTGGGATAATACCCTATTTTCAACTACAGGCAGAGCTGAATTGATATATAGTAGTGTCACACCAATTGTGTTATATTGACTTCTTATTTATTATTATATACATAGTTTTATTCTGAATAAATTTGAAAAATTACGCAATTTTTTTCTAAAGTGGAAATTTTCATAAAATAGCGTGGGATCGAATGTGCAGACCTAAAACTAAAGGGGACATAGACCTTAGATTACTCAAGGATCTTAGAAAAATTGCAATTATAAAAATAACATGGAATTTTCTGAATAAAAGATGTCTATGGGGTGATTGGATGAAAAATAAATACTATAGAATCATAATTTATAAGTTATAACGGTCAATAATAATATTTCAGGCATAATGAAATATACTCTAAGAGAAAGGGATACTGCTTGTAGATTAATGCAAAGAGTTATAGTAAATGGTGTGAATAATTTGTTATGGTTTGATTCGTGGATCAATCATAAATCTATAATGGACTTGCTAGGATTGAATCAGGTCAGCATGAGCGAACATTCACAATCTATTGTGAGTTGTATTATACATAATAATGAACTACACCTAGAATTAACCACAGAAACAAGAGAGATTAAACATGCTATTCATCAAGTAGATATTTCAACATTATATAATCAAGATTATTGGAAAATTTATGGATCTAGTAATTTTATCCTCTTAGATATTTGAAAAAAGATTAGAGAGGAAGCACAAATAGTCGATTGTGGAAAATTAATTTGACATAAAACCATAACAAAAAAGATCGGTTTCACTGTATACAAAGGTTGCTTATTATGGTTATCAACCTGAGACTAATTACATGTATGGGGTGTTAGTGATACTTTTTATGAAATAAACATATAGAGAATCATTGACATCTATTATTTTAAATGCGATTACAGTGCTTATCTTTGGAATGAAGCACGATGCAAGTTATCGCTGGTACCCACTTCAGATCCAACCTTGCATAAGGAGCTACTGTTCATATACCAACGATTCAGATCGAAAGGAAGAATTCGAGATCTTGCTTGACAAATGTGATAATGATGATTCATCATATATGGCTTTGGAGAAACAAACATTTTTTGAAATAAAAACATATTGTAAAGAGCAAAGAAGCAAATTGGTAGAGATTAACGTGCAATTTCAGATGTAAAAAATTAATAATGGAGGCATTAAAGAGGAAGACATGGATTTTTTAGAAGCTGGAGTATTGGCTTCAATCCAAGATAGATGGAAGCGGTGGAAATTTAGGATTTTTGTTGTATTTAATGAGCTGGGCCAAGTTGAATATTGCTTGAAAAGGTGGTGTGTTGTACTTATTTTATTATACACACACACATATTGAATTCGTATTATAAAGATTGTCAATCTCTTTTTCTTTACTAACTGGTAAGGTTTTCAAGGGGGCAAAATCTTTATTGTTCTTTAATGCCACTAATAAAAAACGCATTATAAATATATATGTATGTATGTATGTATATAATTTATAAAAAAATATTTTTTTCTAATGGGCCATGGGTCTAATTGTTATGTAAAAGGATTCCTATATATTTATAATAGCTAAACATATTTATATGACATAATGTTAAATATACGTATTATATATGATGTGATCATAAAGCTTAATGATCACATATGTACCCTATGTCATTTATTTCATGTATTGTTAGATTAATATAATTGTAACGATCCATATTTCTAGCTATTTTAAATTTAAAAATTTAATTTGGTTATTGAATAAAAATGATTAAATTATTTATATGAAACCGAACTATTTGTTGATAACTAAAATTTACTTGAATTATAAGGGTTTGTTAATATGAATTATTGAAAAATTAAATTGTTTGGATTTAATATTAGAAACTATTTAAATAATGGAATTCTGGATTTAATGTGAATGAAAATGGCATCGGAAATCGATTCAAATTTTATATAAATATGAACGAAGATCATTTACTTTCAAAATTGGATTTAAAATGTGAATAACTATAATTTGAAAATTTTATATATTAATTGACGAGTAAAAATAGCTATTTTGGTCGCTGTTTTGGATTTTGACGGAACCAGTTTCATCGGATCCATTATAGTGAATTATTGTAGGATTTCAAGTTTCGTAGCGATCAAACTTGTCATTTGGTCGTGCGAGCTTGAAATGCGTAGAATTTAAATAAAATAATTCGATTCGGAAAGCTATCTTTCGCATACGGTCGAATTAGGCCTCGGGACTAGTTGCATTACGTTCGGAATGAGGGTAAAACATTATAAACGGTGGGCGGTATGCATCATTTAGAGTTCGGAATTTTCATGAGCGAGTTAGTTTGATATTTTCTAATATTATAATATATTATTATCTTTTTCTTCTTTGTTACTCGTTCAAGCCCACACCCCACATCTCTAGCCGCAGCTACCATTCCAATTTCTTTCTAATATAAGATTCAAATCGCAACCTGCATTCATAAAAAAATTGTAGATAAAAAAAATTGGTACAAAACGAAATCTCGTTATCGAAAAAAAGAATCGACCGTGTTTTCAAGGGCTCGGCTTCAATCGAGAGCAGGCGATGGTGTCAGGTCGAGGCGGAGGCGAGTAGGCGAATCGTGAGTCAAGGCTGAGGAGCGGGCATGGTTCGCGTGCGATTTGTAACGACCCGTAATTTCGCTACTTCGAAAATGAGAGATTTTGCTTATTTTAAATTTAAAAGAATTTTAAAGCTTAAATAAATAAGTTATATATGAGAAATTATTTATTCTTATAGTTAATAATTAAAAAGCATAAATTTGAATTTTATCACAAATCAAAAAAGTTAAGTTTTGCTAAAAATAAATAAACGCATAAATAAATAGGTTTAAATATTTATTTGAAAAGTTAAATCTTATTAAAAACACCTAAGAAAGATAATAAAAGTATGTTAAAATATTTAAAAGTATATTAATAATCGTTTTACAAAAATAACTAAATTTTATCGCATTTTGTCAATTTGACATATACTATAAAAATAGAGATATTGATATTAATTAAATATGATTTTAAAATATAAAGAGGCGTGTTTTAATTTATTTAAAGAAGTAAGAAGTTCATTTTTAAGTTTGATTTTCATCAATATATAGCTTAACAAAAACGTCAAAATGTGACTGGAACACATTTTATCAAAAATCAACGTTTTATTCATAGTAAGTTGCCGCAACGTTGTCGCACCTTTGTTAACATGATTTTAACACATATTAACACACATTTAAAAACATCACATCTAGTCACATCAAAAGATAAGAAAATATCTAAGATATTTTCATAATATAATTAAATAAGCATACTTAAAAGTTAAGTAATTAAAAAGCAAACTTACCATCACCTTTCATCTTCTTACACATACTTTCTATCACCATAAATGCATAAGTCTTATCTTACATGGAAAATGAGCAAAAGGATAATTATGTAATTTAAAAAGTAAACGAAAAGTCAAAAAGTAACGCAAGGGTATTTAGGACATTAGCCACTCAAATTTCACTTATAAATATAAGCCTGAACCCTTCCTTATTCACTACATTTTCATTCCGTAAAATTCTAAACTCCATTCTCTTCCTCTTCCATTACTTCCTCCTTCCTCCATTTCCTTCCACCACTTCAACCAAGCACCACTACACCTTCACCATTCCTCCACCCCCTCGGCTAACCACCTACCCACCTCCCAAAAACCCACGATTGGAGTTTATGGCGATTTTCTTAGAAACTTTCATATTTGAAAGTTTCACGATCGGAATTCAAACGAAGAAGTTACGGTCGTTTAAAGATTTCAGAATGAAAATAATTAGAAAACAAAAATAGCAATAACTATAATTAATAACCAGGACCCACAGTCGACCCCCCACCATGGATCGGTCGATCGCTCATCGAGGTGCAGTCGACCGGTTGAACCATGGTGGCTAGGATTTGAACCTTGGCCAATGGGTCGGATTTAATAATTTTAATCTAATAGTTGCAATTGATTCCTCGTCTATAAATACCGGTCTAATCCCTCACTTCTCTTCTCAATATTTTTTGATTCAAACAGTGAAGCTCTACCATTTTCTCTTCTCCACTATTCCTCCAAACTATAAAATAAAAGAGCGGAAAATAAAAGAAGACGAGAAGAAGTGAACCAGCATTGCACAATAAAGAGGTAAATTTCAATATTATAAATCTATATTCCCCTTAATACTAAATCTATTCTCAGATCTGTAATTCTAATAGTATGTATATACCTTATTATACATATTTTTTGGATTAAAATGGAGATGGAGTTGAATCAAAGGATTGGATTCAGATTTAGGATATTTGCAAAGCTTCAAAAGGCGAATGGGAAATTATGTAATTTGTTTATATCATTGGTATTTATATTGTTAGATTTTTATTTAATTATTATGCCTAAATAAAGATCTAAGAATTGTAGGCTCAAAGTCTCCATAGAAAGTCGGTCCAAAAGAAAGTCCCTACCTCATTCGACAAAACCTCTTTTAGGAAGATGAGGATCCTTGAGCCCTAACTGAGATAGTGGCGCTAGTAGTAGGAGTGCAGCCAAAGTAGGAGGTAGAGTAAGGACATGGCATTGAAGGATACCAAAGCCCTGAGCTAGTTGCTATCCAATAGGTCCAGGCCAAGCTTTGAGAGCTTCGAGCGGAGCAGCAATGCTAGAGCCAGGGAGATTGCGTGTATAGCCGCCATGCTATGCCCATTTCGGGATCGTGGCAATAGCTTGAGCTCCCGCAAAGGATTGGGATCATCCTATAGCATGTAGTTAGTATTTTAGGTTTAGTATTGTTGCCATTTCCCTTACAACATTTGTTCTTTTCCTTTCCTTTGGTTGTTTGGGTTGTAACTGTTAGTTGACTCTTGTATAAAAGACATGCATGATATATTATGATATGTGTTTTTATTTATTCATTGTGCGGTTGTTTCTAGATATGCAGACCACTCTTGTATGTGTATTTGGAAGAAACAACATAAATATAGAGATCTCATAAAGACACTTAGCTAACGGTAAATGCAATGTAAGACTAGAAGTTTATAAAATAATAGATTTTAGCAAGCGAAAGACATGCTACATTGTTGTAAAATCACGGGTCATTATTCATGTTCCTTAAAAAGCAAAAATTTGGAAATAGGTTAGTGTATCAACATTTTAAAATAATGAAATGGGTTTTAAGGTTTAAGATTAATTGCAAAACGCTAAGGATTGAACATATGCATTAACTCATAACAGAATTCTGACTATGTTGAAATGTAGCTTGATTTATTAAAAATAGAAAAGGAAAATGGATGGAAAATTTTATGAACAATGGAAAAATAAAATTTAATTTTTAGCATTCAAATAAACATTGGAAGTTTTTATCCAAATATTTTAAAAGAAAACGATGTTTAAAGGTTTTTGGAAGTTGACTTTTCAAACCGCGTGCGAATTCGATTGAAAAGTGAAAAAGATTTTAATGGAAAATTTTGATTTTAAAATGCCACATGCTAGATGTAGGGAAGATAGATGGATTAATAGATATAAATTTAGCGGTGCATTAAGTTCAACTTTAGGATAAGGGTAGACGATAACAAGGAAAAAGCTGTTTTAGCCTTGAAGTTTCTATTTTCATACCTTGTGAATGACATACGAGAGTCCCTTTTTGGATTCAGTTCCATTTTAAAGCTTAAAAACAAGCCTCCTTATGCATAATGTACATGAAATTTTTTAGGCAAATGGTAACATCCCCTACTTGGGGGTCAAAACCAACGGCTATGGATGCTGCATCCATTTATGGTTATTAATGCTTAGCAACCAAATACGGTAATGTTGGATACATTGATATAACAGATATACGTGGATATGTGAAAATTTTAAAATCATAATACAACATTCACTTTCCATTTCAAATTATTTCAAATTCATTACATAATCCCAAAATGAGAACCACATTCAGAGAAAATATAATGATTACAACATACGCCAAGAGCGACGTATGAAGAAGTCCCATTGGATGATCAGAATATATAACTAGGCAATTAAACATCGTTGCCTTTACAACAAAACACAGCGGAATCAACATATAAAAGAACTCTAAATAGCTATCATGCCTCCTGCATGTCTTCAAAAGTTTATTGGTCTAAAAAGGTTCCTGAAAACCTCAACTCTCAAACTACTCAATATCAATTGAGTGCCCAAAAGTTTAAGGGGAAAACATAAACTCCATGTCATGCATAAAGCATGGTATGAATAATAATCTACCATCTCAAATCATTTAGATATCTAGTGAGACCACGCCGCTTAGTGGAACAAGTTTTCCCCTTACTAGTATTTTATCCAAAACTTTATAAAACCATATATTATGCTCCTGCATCCACAATGGGTAAAACATAGCAATTCAAAATATATATATATGATATGAAAACAAGTAAATTAATTCTGGATTTCCCATCCCCTTTCATTTTTTGACTATCTGTCTCATTTATAGTTTCTAGGGTCACTATTAACCTATTGGTTTTCATGGGCTGACTAATAAGTTGTTTAAAGCTTATGAACTCCCTGTCCAGTTTCATAGTTTTCATAGAATCACAAGAACCTATTGTCCATTGTCAATAACTTCATCATTCATGAGTTCTCCCTGAACCTATTGGTATCTCCAATAACTTCCCTCTTATCCTAGTTTTCATGGGTTGACTGGGAACCTATTGACTTCTGCCAATAACTTAATCTGGTTATAGTTTTCATGGGTTCACTAAAAACCTATTAGCTCTTTCCAACAACTCTTTCTAATCATAGTTTTCATGGGTTTGCTATGAACTTATTGACTGCTGCCAATAACTTATTCTAAGCATAGTTTTTATGGGTTTACTATGAACCTGTCTATTTGACAACTTCTTTAATCGGTATTTAGACATCCTATATTCTGGTCTTCCCAACCTCCTGGATGCAATTCTACTCATACAGGAATTAACTCAATTTTTATATTCGCTACTGGGTTAACCTAGCTAGTTATTCTGCCATTTCTACGTAAAATGCAGTTATGCTTCCATATTAAAGTGAATATGTAAACTAGAAGAAGCAAACATATTAACATAATTCACCAACATCTGTGATTTAATATCCTTGAAATCATTTTCATATAAAATATGGTTAATCCCTTTAACCTATTATTTTATCAAGGAAAGTTTCTTCAAAAACTTCATGCTCAAAAGCCATTTAAAACTCCTTTATTATGCCATGGTTTTTCCTTTTAAAAAGGAGACTGGGTTCTTTTTCTCGAAAACTAAGGCTTTCGAAACCTTTAATCTTTACCTTCAAAACCATTGAAAAACCTCCTTTCGAAAGCATTCAAGTATTCATTTCAAAACACTAGGCACCTGCTTTTTAAAACACTTTAAAACCCTTCTTTCGAAACCTTTTGAATGTATTAAAGTAATACCATTCAATTATAGAAGCATAGCTTCGAAACCATTTGAAAGTATAACTTTCAAAACCAATGGGTTTAATTTAAAACATATCTTATTGGGTCTAAGTAAATACAAGAGAAAGTATGCCTTTCGAAACCATTAAAAAGAGTTTAGGGGAAAACAAATGGCTTCGACATCATCCTTCCGAAAGCTCGAAACATTTAAGTAAAACATTTGAAGGATAGCTTCGAAACCCCTTTCGAAGCCATTGCCTTCGAAACCGTTGAATCATTTTGAAAGCTTTAGGAAGTGGCTTACTTTATTTATAAAAAAGCCACCTTTCGATCTAGTTTATGATTTCAATCCATTCGAAAGGCAAGGGACGGCAGATAGGTTTCGACTTCGTCGAAACTACCCTTTTCGAAAGCATTGATTTTAAAACTAAGTTACTCATTTGAAAGCTACAATTTAAACAAGAGGCAACAACCCCTTTCAAAAGCAATTTTGGAAAGACCCCTTCGAAAGCATATGTTTCGACTCCTTTGAAAGTATTTTAGTAAAAAAAGACAAGCGCATTTCTTTAGAAAATAAAACAAAGGTTTCGACTCCATCGAAAGCTAGGGTTTCGACATCATGACTTCTGCCCTTCTCCAATCCACTACATACCAACATTGTGATACCTTGTGTATTAGTTTCGGCTTGGTTGATTTCGACCTAGTGGGTTCGACTTGGTTGAAGGCGGAAGCATAGGGTCAAAAGGTGGCTTCTAAAAGAGGCGGAACATATTTTCTAAATAAAGTCTGATTTAATGCCATTTAAAGTGAATACTTTATAACTAACCTGCCTATTTGTAAACATTTGATTAGTTGCCATAACTTTTCAAATTATTTAAAATAATAACTGTCATATAATTTCAGATCTAAACAAGGACTAATTTAACAAATAAGTCCTTCCATTAAGCAAAACCAATAAAACAATTAAGTCCTTCATCTAAAATAATTTGGTTTCCATAGTAAATCACTTAGCAAAAATCCCCAAAAATTACAGAAATTCACTTTCTATATGTTACCTAACATTTAAAAATTCCATACCCAAATTCTTGATAAAATAATCGAAATTAATTTCTAAACCTAATTATTCATATTTACCTTTGAAAATTCATAATTAATTTTCCATATATTGGAAAATTATAAAAATTAAAACTCATATCTTAAATCATGTTATACATAACATATAAAGTCTTCATGGCATTCGACATTCAATTTAAATGATTTTACCCTTAAAACCATGTATAAACCATTATCAAACAATCTTGTTTCAGTCAAATATGTTATAATATCCAAGCATATCATCATCAAAAATCATTAATATGGATTTATTCTTAAACCTGAAAATCAAATGATCACAATAAAAAAATAGAGATGGTTTCAATTATTATTCACCTTGATTAGGATAAGGACTTTAAGATTTGATTGAGATTAATCTTCCTTGCTTTAACTCCTTAGCTTTAGATTGATTTTCTCTTCTTTTCTCCTAAGTAATGGTCGGCTCCTCTTTTGATTTATGTTTGTTTGCATTTTGTAACATGAATGTGAATGGGAATGAAACGAGAATATAAGGGTAATGGAAATGTAGTTTGGCAATTACCCTAATACACTTGCATTAATTAATTAACCATTTGTAAGCCCATTTATTCATTAACTCAACCTCTAATTTATTTTCAAATCTCAATCCCGTTATCACTCTAATATTTACATTATTCTATTTAATTTACCTAATTAAATGTATTGAATAATGTTACTAAAAATTAGGGGCATTATAGGCTCCCTTCCTTAAAGGATTTTGTCCTTAAAATTCAGTAAGGACTAAATACTAACATATCAATCATCTATAACCACTCCTAACAACCATAGTAGCCTACTTGACTAGCAACTATCTATATAAAGCTAATATAGACATACTGCCCTCAAAGCAGACCAGAATAAGTATATTTAATCCTATCTTTTCTCTACCAAGTACAATCCTTCTCGTTATTGCTTCACTGAAGTTTCACCAATCTGGCTGTCTTGTTCCTCAGTCTTTTCTCATCTCTCGCTACAACCCAAACTGGTTGTCTAACAACAGTCAAATCAGGCTCTACTATCAAATCTTCTAAGCCTATCGGTGGAATAGTAGTCTCTGGATCATGCATATACTTGCAAAGATAAGACGCATGAAATACATTATGGGCACCTGCCATACTGCAGTGAAGCAACTCTACTCTGTATGCGAGCTTTCCGATCCTCTCTATAACTTGGAACGGACCAACATATCTTGGTGCCAGTCTTCCTGACTTTCCAAATTGTACCACACCCTTCATCGGTGATACCTTAATGAAAACCTTATCTCCAACTGAGAATTCTAGTTCTTTACGCCTCTTATCTTTGTAACTCTTCTGTCTGGACTGAGCTTCCTTCATTCTTTCTTGGATTAACTCAATCTTCTTTGATGCCTCTCTAACTAGATCTAGACCTAAGACTAATCTGTCTCCCGTCTCCAACAAAATATTGGTGATTTACTGGCCTTCCATACAAAGCTTCAAAAGACGTCATTCCTATACTAGTATGATAACTATTATTATAAGAAAATAAAACCAAATGTAGGCGATCTTCCCAAGATCCACCAAAGTCCAATATACAAGCTCTCAATAAATCCTCAGGTACCTTATTCACTCTCTCTATTGGCCCATCCGTCCGAAGGTGATATGTAGTTCTCATCTTAAGCTTGGTACCAAACACATCCTATAGACTCTTTCAGAATTCGCTAGTAAACAAAGCATCTCTGTCATTGACTATACTACTAGGAATGTCATGTAGCCTAACCATGTTCTTCATGAACAACATAGCTAAAATAGGTGTCATCCTGGGTGACTTTGTTGAATCACTAGTTTTTGATTCATGACAAAGCAAGTTATAAGAAAAAACGAATTAGAAATAATCAACGGACTACGGCTATATCAAAGACTTTTAATCTATGCTCTCACTGTCTAGTATGTATGATTGAGTCTTAGAAATTTGTTAAAATCTATCCTCAATTAGTCTGCACTTCATATTTCACATAAAAAATCAAAACAGAAGCATACTATTTAAATATGTCACAGCCAGTCGACTGGCCATAACCATCCAGTCGACTGACTGTGTACACATATATATGCACTGTTTATTTTTTAAATCTTTTGCATAGTCATTCGAATGACCATGAACGACCAGTCGACTGACCCGAGACCAACTGCCATATTTTCGAAAAGACACCTTCTTCTCCGAAAGGATGCAACCCTTCTCTGAACGGAAATAGATGCTCCTCTTCATCAGCACCCTTCACCAATGCCAGTAACTCTTCAACTACTATATGTAAATACTCTCAAACACTTCATATTCACCAAATTTCATTCTAACTCTCTACTATTCTTCTTGTGCTTTAATATTTGCATTCAAACAGCGAACAAACGTTTTTACTGATTTGAATCTACAAACAAACTTTCATAATCTTCGATTCTTAGCATTACCTTCTCTTCATATCTTCACATACACTTCATATACTTAAGGATTTGATTATAGGAGGTTTGTACTATCAGTGACAAATCAGTGTTATCAAGAACACACGGTGTCAGATATTATTTTGTATTAGTGAAGTCCTCTTCTGCTGTTGAGACGAAAATCCTGTTCACTTGCTCAGGTGTCTGTTCTGCTGCTCAGACTGTATATACATGTTCCTCCGGGTTAAGTGTATGGTGGGAAGTGACATGTCTAGTAGCAACTGAAATGGGCTATGTACATAACTCAACACCGAGTTATGTCTATAACTCGATACCGAGTTGCGGTGAACGATGCTATGACCTAGTGGTTTGTATGAATGGGTAGAGATTGGCTAAGGGAGCTGTGCTATAGCATGGTGCAGTGTATTTGGCTAAGGATTGGATGTTATACCAAGTTATCTCTAGGACTAGAAGG
Organism: Allium cepa; assembly: GCA_030765085.1. Lineage (NCBI taxonomy): Eukaryota > Viridiplantae > Streptophyta > Magnoliopsida > Asparagales > Amaryllidaceae > Allium > Allium cepa. The sequence continues at coordinate 319,749,890 of CM060937.1, read as the reverse complement.
GGAGTACTAGACACATAGAAGGGAGATTAGCCATTTGTTGGCTAAGTGTATAACTCGGATGTTGGCTCGTGTTGGGACTGGGCTCCAAAGATGGCAGCTCTTAAAGTAGGGAGCCGTATGATGGGGGAATGTGGAAGGGTTCCTTGTGGATAACAGATAGCAATGGTGGGCTCGGGTTTATGTGCTAAGGAATCATTAATGACTCGGAGAATTTTTAGTTATGCTTGAATCAGAAGCATTATAAGTAGGGATGCCCATGGGTCAATGAAGGGATCTGTATAACTTGGACCGTTTGATTTGGGTCCAGTGTTTAGCTTTGAACCATGAGACACGTATCCAGCTTTGGACTGTGAGATACGAGAGTATAACATAGAATCGAGATTTGCATTAGTCTCTGGCTTGGGGGTCATATGCGTTGTCATATATTCAAAGCACATGGAGAGATAGTTAGACTTGCTTGATGGATTTTATGGTTGCTTTGGTTGCTTTCTTTAGTAGGCTATCAGTTATAGGTATTTAGGGAAGTAGGTATTGGAGATAGAAATATCTGGAAGACTAATATCATTTATTTGGTTTGTGATGTATCTTTATGATATTCTAGAGTAGCATATTAACTCTTTATGAATTAAGATAGGGCTATGATCGCTGAAACGAGATGGCATTTCAATAGTAACTAAATTTGGAAATTTTATCAAAAAATCATAGTTTTCTAGTACTTTGTCAATGCTTATTGCCAAGCCCCTCCTTCTCCAAGTGTATTTGAATCCGTGCAAAATAGTATCAACTAGTCCACATTTTAACATACAACTTTTTAAATTATTTATATAGGGAAAAAGGGATCGGAAGACCTCCCCTTTTGTCCTTTGGACTTGAAGCATTATTAAAATCTCCCTTAGCTAGCCATGGCAAACTCATCGATGAAGCATTAAGATATAGACACCCTCATAATTTTTCTCTTTCAACATAATAGTTGCTTGCATACTTAAAAGTGAATGCGCATTGTAATCCACCTTTGTGTCATGCATGTGGTAGTGTGTTGTTCACTTCTGTTTAGAACATCATATAACCAAATATTAGTGTTCACAACAATCCGAATTCTCCCTTTGCAACCCATATTATTATTACGAATTATAGTCAATTGTTGTTTCGCCGTGCATGAAATTTTCCTATATTATTTGTGTCCATTTTATTTTCCAACATACTCAACATTGTGAGTTTGTGGGTATTCAGAAATGTGAATGCATGATATATTTTAACATCCACATTCATACCCCTAATATTCTGTGATAGAATATTCATTTAACTCGAGATGGGCTCCTTGTTTTTCTTTTAGGAGGAGTTGTTGTAGTTTTAGGTGGTATTATCTCATGTTTCTAAAGATAATTTGGATTTGCATTCAACATGTAAGAAACATTTTGGACATTATCTTTGTTATCTGTAGTTTATTGTATGGTATTAGAGGTATTTTCGATGATTCGTTGAGTTCCATCTTCAAAAAAGTCTTCTAAGGGAGTCAAATTATCATTACTTGAATTTTCACTAGCAGTAACTTCTATAATTACATTGCACTGAATTTTGGAAGGTTCGTTTAGCACATTTAACTGTCCAGGTTGAATTACAGGTGTCAAAGGCCTTCAAGTTGGACATAGCAAGATTTGTGAATTATAGCAGTTGATGTTGAACGCAAAGTTTCAAAGTTACGACAAGAAAATTTGTTAGACATAGGGATATTGCACTCAGCATTTATGAAGTTATATTCATGTATTGGTTGCTTCCCTTTCTATACATTTTTCGTATTCATTTGAGCATGTGTAAGGGGAGATGTTGACTCCCCATGGAACATTAATGCACAATTTTCATTTGTGCTTTCCTCATTTTGATGTTCATTAAATGAAATAGTTTTTGATTGCCATTCTTTAGTAATTATGATGTTGCAATATTGTTCATTATGTCCATACATTTTGCAAGTTATAAACACTTCAGGCTTGTACTCATATTCTAGTGTTATAATGTTTTTGTAGTTATCATATCTATGAATCTGAACTGTTTCTAAGTAATCAAAAGCTGCATCAACTTTTACAAGCACTCTTGCACTGTTCAAACGTAATTCTGTTGTTGTATCATTATCCATTTTGATCGGCTTTCCTAATGCACTCGCCATACGGCTAAAACCCTCTCTATATACCAATAAGTTAATTTTCATTTGTATCCGTATTGGAATAAAGGTAAAGTAGTCTCTGGTTGATTTCATATCAGCATTCCACTTCTTGAGAATAACAATCTTAGAGTTAAATGTCATTGGTCCCCCTTTTACTACTCTATTACAATCATCAGTAGAGAAATTTTTTACAATTATGAAACTATTTGATTTATAAAAAATCTCAAAGTCAGTCGTAGGTTTCATGAGTTTTTGAAAAAACATTTTAAATTGATATAAATTAGTCTTCTACCCATAACATAAGCAACCACAATGTAAGCCCATTTCTCATTATTATCAGCAATAACTGAATTAGGCATGAACACTATTGATTTATCTTCTCGATGAACTGAATTAAATAAATTGCAAGTCTGTATCATAATCTGTTGAGATTCTAGAACAAATTTTTTAACTGCCTCCCATGTCTTTGATCCAAACCTGCCTGGGCCTGTTGATGTAGGGGGATGTTCCACAACATATTATAATGACCTAGGGTGGTTGATAGCCAGATCTGGTGGGTTTTGTGGTGGCTATTCTTTAGTAATTGTTCCATCCATAGAAGCCTTTTCCACCATTTTTGTTTTTTATAAATTATGTACATACATTTATATATATAAATAATGTAGTAAATATCTTCAAAATAGTTTTTTAATTTAAAAGGTATAAAATAAAATACACACGTGTACGCGCGCACACACACGCACACATATAACGCAATCTATATGCACATATTTTGAAATTTTACACTTATTATTGTTAGTTATTATATATTTAATTTAAACTAAAAATGGTATTTCTATTTGAAAACCGAGGAAAAATATGTTTTTATTTTGTATTAAAATATTGATTCGACTACATTTATATACATAAATACATATATATTAACACACACACACACACACATACATACATACATATATACATACATACATATATATATATATATATATAATTTGAGAAAGAAGATTATATTTTTTAAATGGTGGCGAAAAATTATTTAACAAATAATATATATGATTTAAGTTTAGAATTAAATGATTACCTTTTAGATCTAGCCAGTTGTTGACACATCGTAGTGCTAACTTTTTCCTCTTCAGAGTACGACTCTTTTCTTCTCCTAGCTTGGTTTGCAAGTCTTGAACTTGGAGGAAATAGAGGCTTGAGTTTGAAGTTAGAAAAGTGTAAGAAAAATGAGACGGAGAGGTTGTATTTATGTCCAAAAGATATTTAAAATATCTCCATTTTCTCTTATCTTTATCCTAGATCTTATCTAGTCAAAATATATCTTTCAGACCCTTCAACACCCCTTATATGGTCAGCCCCCCTTTGGATTTAAATTTAAAACTTGAGCCTAGTTAATATCAAATTATAAAAAAAATTATTTAATTTGCCCTATTTTTTAGTTAAACTAGTATATAACATTATATTATTTTAATTAATTCTAAGGTCTTAGATAAATAAATAAAAACCATATAAAATTAATACAATATTATATTGCTTTTCTTCAGTATATATAATACTTATAAATTAATCTAATTAAGTCAAACGTGGTAAAATGCTGACAAATATTGGCATGTTCACTCTCTGATGTGAACTCGGTCCTAAGTAATAAAACCCCTATTTTTAGTTTCAGCCCAACTCCAAATATTTGTGTTTCTAAAACTGCAAGTATTTACATTTTCTTAAATTTTAAATATATGTAGTATATACTACAAATATTTGTTGTTTTACAAAATAATTCAAAAAAAGTTAAAAAAATATTTTTTTTTCATAGAAACCCGAGATTAATTGCAGATTTAAAATTTGAAAAATAAACCCTATAATCTTTTAATCAAAAATAATTTAAGGGATGTAATTTAAAACATGTTAGAAATGGGTTTTCATGCATCAAAATTGAATATAAGGGATGGATCCTAATTTTCACTTTAATTAATTGCTCCGATTTCAACTTAATAGATCATTTAAGTTTTCAACTACACTTTATTAATCAAAATTTCATTCGAGTAACTACATTATTAATTTCCTTTAATTATGATTTAAACAAATTTCATTCATAATTATATCTGTAGAATGACATTTCAAAATATAGTATGTTAAAATACTTTGGTATTTGCATTTGTGTCGGTGCATTTTCAAATTAGACCATAATTTATCATGTTTGTTCATTTGCAGCATTACATTTACTTTCTAAAATGAATTTTTTTAATAAGTGACCACCTTTATATCCCTATAAACAATCACTCTCTTTATCCACACTACATTTTTTAATATAAATTTCTTAAATAAAACTGATTTTTTGGAAATGCTACAAATTATATAGGTCAATTCAATTTGGAACCATAGTGGATTGATATTATAACATTCACTGCTATCATTTGCAAGTACCGTAATTATATCATTTTATCGATAAGCTAAAATATCATATTGTTATCATTACCCGTCAGAGTCTGCCGATATACGGAATGCTTGTACGTAAGTAACTTGGTAATTGCTGGACTAGTAATGGAAAATTATATTTGTCTAAACATTCAAAAGCTTGATTTTTACATTAGTTGGCGCTTCATCATGCAATTAATTAAGTCATTAATAGAAACAAATAAATGAGAAAGAAAAGAAAACAATTGATTTCATTTGAGCTGAATTCAAGAACTAAATATGGCTCTTCATGAATTAAATAAACTGGTAAATAAGTGTTATCATCATATTTAAAAAACATTATCAATATTTTACTATTAAAATGATAAATTTATCATTACCATGCTGATTGTACCGATTAACCTATTTAATTTAAAGTTGATTTGCAATTGACTGAACATGGTATGGTAATGGATCATTTACCATCACCTACTTGACAATAAAAGTAATCTTATATTGCCTAACACTTATGTATGCAAACCAAAAAAACTCACCCTAGACTACAAAATAACATTCCATCTCGGCCAAACCAAACAAATACTTAAAGTATGAGTAACATTAAATACTATAAAGAACAACCAAAAGTTCCCAACTCTACCTAAAAGAGTTATAACATCATTTAATGTTATTAGCAAGAATGAAATAATACTGCTATCATCAAATTTTCTATAGTCTCGGAGTTGACTCAAGCAAGCAAGAAAAAGGTTTATAATGAAGAATGATGTATGATGGTTGAAATTGCATCCAAATCCGTGTTACTATGAGTGACATATCGCAGTTTATTGAAGGATCATCCTTTTTACCAATTAGGCCCACCATGTAAAAGATCATTATATTTTCATAGTGATGAAGTTAGGGTTTATTCCTTAGAGGCAATTTTGTAATTTATTAAATTTTGAATTTGTCATAAAATCTCATTCGAAATAAAAGGTATTTTTTTCTAGTATATATATTTGTTATATTATGATATATTAATTAAATATTTTATTTAAATATATTTAATAGAAAATCCTTAAATAGTATGTTATGTGATATTAATTACAGAGTGTTGTGATCATGAGAAATTTATCATGTTGTAAAATCAAAGGTTTTTAAATATTTATGGTCAAGATGTTTCGAAAAAGGATCTCGATTCATCCGTTGAGACTAGAGTAATATAACGCTCTCCAAATGTTTTGCAATGTATTACTTATAGTTGCTATGGACACCAAGAGGTTATGTATCGATAGTTATTGGATAACTATGGAATGACTTACTCGAGAGTCTCTTGTTGGTAAATATAAGTAGAGTCAAATAAGAGATCTTGAAGTGAAGATGTTACATAGTTTTCTAGACTTGAAAATACATTGAACTTCAATGAGGACACTCCATTTTGATTATACTTAACTCATGGCATGATGGCCATTGCACAACTACAGTTGGATCTAATTCGAAGCATTGGGAGTGAAATACTATTCAATAAAGAATTCATACCCTCGTTTATATGATGCTAGTATCATAATCAACTGCTATCAACATGAAGTCAAAGTCTCTAACAAGAGAAGTACATTTAATAATAATTGTGATTTTTGAACCAAGGACTTTGTGCTTGGACAAAACAAAAGGAATGTGGATGATATTGAAATTTTGACCAAAACCAAATTCCATAAGTTATAAGGTGATATGATTTAAAAAAGAGAACCGGTGTAAATAATTGTTACTAATGGGTATCGCTTAATACTGTAAAATTGGCTTTTTCCGAAAAGATGTATATATAATGAATTTGGTCAAACTGTCACATCACTAGTTAAGTCGAAGTGTGAACATTAATGTTCGAATTGTTTGATAGTAATCGCTAATTGAGTTTACATTTATGATTTGTACAACTGTATTGATGAACACTCTGAAATACCACACGATTTAATTAATTTATAAGTATAAAATATTAATTATTTATCTATTTGATGTATTGATGTCATTAGTAATTTTCTAGGTGTCATATGTAGTTAATTGGATGCATATATAAAATATATACAAATCGAGATACGATATCGATATGCATTTCAATTGGATTTAAATGCGATTAATTACTAAATGAGTTTGGAACAATTAAAAGCCCAAGATGTTCTATGCATGGCCGACCAAGAATAGAGGTAAGGGAAGGTTCAAAATTTTAAAATGTTAGAATTAAAGCTAGGTAAAAGGTGGATTAGAAAATTAAAAAGAATATTTCTCCTTAATCTCTCACCAAAACGGCACATTAACCCTCCATTATTTTAATCTCTCTTTTCCATTCACTTGCTCTTGCCCTAAACCACTGGGTCGAAAATTTTAGTCTTTAATCCAGGTCAAATCAAATATAAAATGTGGCACTCTAGATATTTGAAGTAGTCGACGGGTGATTTGAGATGAATCTAGGAGTTATTTGATTAATCAAAGTGCATTTAAATTCAACATCTGATTATGTAATATTCTCTTGTTTATGATTTACATCCTATTAATAAAGATCCATAATATTGCTTGAATGAATTTATATGCATAACTGTTATCCACTTCATGTATTATACAACTACAAACACACAGATATGTATGTCTGTGTAAGTATATAAAATCATTTTAAATTACTTATGCATCAAATTATGTTTGGCAGCAAAAAAATTATGAAACAACGTTATACTTTATTTATAAATATAAATTTATATATTGTAACGATCCAGAATCTTGGTTATTTGAAATTGAATATTTAATTGATTTTAAAAATTGAAAAGTTAATTTCATAGATTAAATAACTTGAATTTAAAATATAATAATTTATTGGGTAATTTAATTGTTGATTTAAATATTTGGAAATTGTTTAAATAATTTAAATCTTGGATTTTATTCGGATAAAAATGATTTAAAGGCTTATTAAATTTCTATTAATAAGAATGAAGGTAATAAAACTTTTAAATTTGATTTAACGGTGAATTAACTAATTTTGAAAATATCTCGTTTTAATTAACAAGTGAAAATAGCCTTCTGGGGCACAGTCTCGGATTTCAACGAAACCAGTGTCATTAGGTCCGTAGTAATGAATTATATTACGCCGCCAAATTTCATAGCAATCAGACTTATCGTTTGGTCATACATGATAGAAACGCATCGAAATTTATATCGAAAATTTAATTCAATGATTGCGTTCAAAAAAATCTTCTCCATATTATTGAAATGGGGCTCAAGACTTGTTCCATTGCGTTTAGAATAGTGGTATAACATTAGAAACGCCAGACGGCACGTCTCGATAGAGGCGAGCGACATATTTTGAATTTAAATCTATACTATATTATTATTAGTGAGTTTGATTTCAAGCTCACACAGGCCCCCTTGAAATTTGTCAACCAAAACGTCTCCACTATTATACGTGATCCTTATCCGTAAACCCTTCCTCTCTATTCGTTTAAGACAATGATTCCATTCTTTCTGCTTTTTTCTTTCTTCTAACCCAAACCTTAATATTCATTTCCCTTTAATTTAAGCCCTAAATCAGTTTCCTTTTTTTCATCGTTTCTTGAATCGTTTCTTGAAGACGCAGGATCGTACAGGGACTCGAATCTTACTAAAATTAAGTCAGAGATCAGCGACGTAGTAGAGCTCGGTGCTGGAATTTGAGGTGCGATGGAGATCTAGGGATGCAAGATAGGATCGCGATTTAATCGTCGGTCCGACGAGATCTGTCTTCCTCTGTCTACTTCAGGTAACAATCCAAGCTTTGGATCTAGGGTTATTTTTGGTTCAACAGCTTCGGTTTTGTCAACATTTAAAGAATACTTATGATTTCTTTTTAGCTGTTTGATCTTTTACACCATAATTTCCTTAAAGCAATAGAAAAATCATTTATTTGATTTCATATATTCCCAGTTTGTCAAATGGGATTTTCGCAAAGTCATTTTGTTTATTTGGGATTGAAATTCATGTATTAAGAAGTTTAACGAATGGCTTCTGTGTCTATTTTATTTCTGTTTGCCTTTGGTTTTTCTTCAATGTTTCCACAGGGTTTTGGCACGCAGTTATGTTGTTAGGCTATTTCGATTGAATGTTATTGTTTCATTTACCCATTCATAAGCATTGTTGAAATACTATGTTTACAATTCAAAAACATTGTTCAAAGACTATATTTACAATTTAGTCCTTATTTCAGTTTAGTTATTTTGTAAAGTTTTCCCCATGCTTTGTTTACTCCATGAAAAAGAGTCTTTTTTTCAGCTGTCTAACTCAGTCCTTATTTTAAGTTTTGTAATTTGTGTGCACAGCCGATCATTTTTCCTACAACACTTGTGCACCTCCTTAACTATTTTTATTCCGTATACTAGCTGCGATACAATTTTACATAGTTTTGTTTCATGTTTGGGTTTATTTGAACTGGAATATCAGGTCATTAACGAACTATAGTATACTACATTTTGGTACATTCTTCACATGTTGGTCCATAACATTTTAACTGCCTCCAATGAATATTATCCTATTATTTTGGAAGCTTGACTGTCTTTTACAGTGTTTTTATAAGGATATTTAAATTCGTATGCATGATTTATGTACACATGCATGTTTATTAGTACAACACATAGTTATTCTATAATTTTAGTCAACTTATTTAGTACACGTTCATATGTCTTTTCTACCCTTTTTTCCAACTGTGTTGAATTTGATGATTCAAATATTCGTTAAAGAGGAAATAAATTAATTAGTTGATTTAATCAAATCAATTAATTTAGCTGATTTATGGAAGGATATTTTAAAGGAAACTAATTAATTAGCAAATCAATTAATTAGTCTGCTATATGAAGAAATAAATTATTAGGCATGGAGAATAAAGGAAAGATATGGAAACGAAGATTACGCCATCTATTTATACAAAAATCAAATCACGCAAATTGGAAAGATATCTGCGTAATCAGGAAATTGATTTGCTTAATCTCCAAGCAACCCTTCATTATCAAGTCTATATAAATGAAGGAACTTTATCTTCATATGAACAAGCAAAAAAAGCAAGTGAATTATCCACCATTATTCTTTCCTCTCTCTTTTGTACTCTCTTTTTTTCTTAGTGAAATAAAAAGTTGTTGGGTCTCCGTGGACGTAGGATATTCATATCCGAACCACGTTAAATCTTCTTGTCTTCTATTTCTGTTATTTTTTTCTGTGAGACTGCATAATTCTTTTTAAGTGTCATTGATATCTAAATAGGCAATACTAGATTCTGAACAAATAAACCGCTTCCGCTCAAAAAAAAATCACTACAGTTTGGTATCAGAGCTAGTGTTATTGTTTCTGTTTGGATATTAATGGCTACTTCTAGTAAGTCTGTTGGCAGATCTGGTGTCAATTATGGAGTAACACGTTTTGACGGAAAAGGAGATTTTGGTACTTGGAAGATGAAGATGGAGGCTGTATTGAAGAAGGAGAAGACTTACAAGGTTGTTTCTGCGCCTGAGAAATTGAAAGATATTGATGCAGCTGATTTGGAAGAGATGGAAGATGAAGCTCTTACAACAATTCAGTTGAGTCTTTCAGATGAAGTTCTTAGAGAATTCTCTCAAAAGAAGACGGCGAAAGAACTATGGGATGCATTATCGGATGCATATCAAGACAAGTCTCTCACTAATCGGATTATTCTTCAGCAACAACTTTATTCGTTCAAGATGAAGCCTGGAGCTGATCTCATGGAGCATGTAGATGCTTTGACGACTTTGATTATGAACCTGAAGGCAGCGGAAGTTGATATTACCGATGAGGCTCAAGCTGTGATCCTCTTATGTTCCTTGCCTAAGGAGTATACTGCTTTTGTTAATTCCATGATTTATGGCCGCAGTAAAATTAGCCTATCTGATGTAAAGGCTGGTCTTCATAATGAAGTATTAAGAGGTAGATTGGCGAGCACTAGCTTGAATAGTGATACTGAAGGCTTATCTGTTCAGAGAGGTAGAGGCCAAAGCAGGACGAAGAAAGGTGGAGGACGAAATTATTTACGGTCTCAGTCTAGGGGGCCTAAGAATTTGACTTGCCATTATTGTAAAAAACCAGGACACTTCATAGCACAATGTCCCAAGCTTGAAGGTAGAAGAAAAGATCCAAAGCAAGCTTCAGCTTCTACAGCAGAGAAATCGGATACAGAAAGTGACACCGATGTATTTACAGCTTCTGGCTCTTCTGGGAAGAGCAACTTATGGCTGATTGATTCTGGCGCATCCTATCATATGACACCTGATAGGAACTGCTTTTCCGCTTACCGTGAAATTGATGGAGGAGAAGTTCTGATGGGCAATGATGCTTCTTGCCGTATGGTGGGTGTTGGTAGCGTGATGATTAGGATGTTTGATGGTGTTATTCGTACGATCACCGATGTTAGACATGTACCTGATTTGAGGAGGAGCTTGATTTCTGTTGGGGCGTTAAGTAGACTTGGCTTGAAGATTGTAGTGGAAGGAGAGAAAACGAAGATATCGAAGGGTTCCATGATTGTTATGAGAGGTGTGAGGGCAGGAAATCTTTATCTACTAAAGGGCACTACTGTAATTGGTGAATCAGCTTCTGTCACATCTGTTGATTCGGATTCTTCCAGATTATGGCACTTACGGATGGGTCACATCGGTGAGCGCAGCATGGATGAGTTGAGAAAACGAGGATTGATTGATGGAGTTCATCATTCAAAACTTGGTTTTTGTGAAGGATGTGTTCTTGGAAAGCAGACGAAGATTTCTTTTGGCACAGGAGAGCATAAAGCAAAAGCTGTCTTGGAGTATGTTCATACAGATGTCTGGGGTCCCTCCCCTTGTCCGTCTTTAGGTGGAGCCAGATATTTTGTTTCATTTATAGATGATTTCTCTCGTAAAGTATGGGTATACTTTCTTCAGTCAAAGAGTGAAACCTTTGCTAAGTTTCGGAAGTGGAAATCTATGGTTGAGAAGCAGTCAGGGAAGAAATTGAAAGTTCTCCGTTCAGATAATGGCGGTGAATTTGTATCACAGGAATTCATCGATTATTGTGAGTTTGAAGGCATTAAGAGGCATTACACCACACCAGGGGACCCCCAGTCTAATGGAGTTGCAGAAAGGATGAATCGGACATTATTGGAGAGAACAAGATGCCTTAGACTGACTGCTAAATTGAAAAAGGGATTTTGGGCTGAAGCTTTATCTATGGCGGCTTTCCTCATCAACCGCACACCTTCCACTGCCATAGATACGAAGATCCCTGAAGAAGTATGGAAAGGAGAGCCTGTTAGCTATTCATTTCTCAGAGTGTTTGGTTGCCCAGCTTATGTGCATGAGAGCAAAGGGAAGCTGGAACCTAGAGCTCGCAAGTGTATTTTTCTAGGTTATAGGAGAGGAGTGAAGGGATATAGGTTGTGGTGTCCTATTAGCAAAAAGATCGTTATGAGCAGGCATGTGACTTTTGATGAGAAGGCTATGTTGAAGGTGGAGCCTTCCTCATCGGATGACAATGAGAGGACATGTGAAGAATACCAGACACAAAGCAAGTCATCTGTTGATTCTTTCCATAAACGTTCAAATGGTGTTTCCGATGACACCGTGGTTGATGAGGATAATATCGATGTTGGTACAGAGGATCAAACTCAAGGTGGAGCTCATTCGGAACCTAGGCCTGTCAGACAAAGAAGAAAGCCTAAGTGGCTTGATGAGTTTGTTGGATTGAGCATCGAAGATATTAATTTCGATGATATGGCTACATATGCTTTGAATGTTGTCCATGATGAGCCCTGTGATTATAAAGAAGCTATCGCATTAGTTAACAGTTCCAGTTGGTTAGTTGCTATGGAGGAGGAGATTGAATCATTGCAGAGAAATCATACTTGGGATTTGGTGCCTCTTCCCACCGACAAGAGAGCTATTGGATGCAAGTGGATCTATAGAGTGAAAGACGGCGAAAATGGTAATCTCAGATACAAGGCAAGGTTAGTCGCAAAGGGGTATGTTCAGAAGAAAGGGGTAGAGTATCATGATATCTTTGCTCCAGTGGTTAGGCATACTTCTATTCGTATTCTTTTGGCATTGGTTGCTCATTATGATATGGAATTAGAGCAATTAGATGTCAAAACTGCATTCTTGCATGGTGATCTGGATGAGGAGATTTATTTAAAGCAGCCGGAAGGGTTCATTGATAGTAGCAGGCCAGACTATGTTTGCAAACTCAACAAATCTCTATATGGACTGAAGCAGTCTCCTAGACTATGGTACAAGAGATTTGATAAGTTTATGCTTTCACAGGGATACTCCAGAAGTTTCAAAGACCAGTGTGTTTATTTCAGAAGATGTGATGGTGATATGATTTATTTGTTATTATATGTTGATGATATGTTGATTGCATCTCGGAGTATGGTCAGAATTAAGGAGTTGAAAGCGGAGCTCAGTAGAGAGTTTGACATGAAGGATTTGGGAAATGCACAAAGAATATTGGGTATGGAGATAATCAGGGATAGAAAGCGGAGAGAGTTAAGGCTCACTCAAGCGCAGTACATCGAGAAAGTCCTCGCTCGATTTGGAATGGAGAAAGCTAAACCGGTTGGCACTCCATTAGGCTCTCATTTTAAGTTGTCAAAAGACTTATCTCCCTCATCGGAAGAAGACAAAAGGTATATGGCTGATATACCTTATTCTAGTGTTGTTGGTAGTCTTATGTATGCGATGGTGTGCACAAGACCAGATTTGGCCCATGCAGTGGGTGTTGTGAGTCGATATATGTCTAACCCAGGCAAAGAGCATTGGCAAGCTGTGAAGTGGATTCTTAGATATCTTCGATGCACTTCTTCGGTGGGCTTGTTATATGGTGGAGTGGATGGTGACATCTTCCTTAGAGGATACTGTGATTCTGATTACGCTGGGGATAGAGATGCTAGGAAGTCAGTGTCGGGCTATGTTTTTACACTTGGCATAGGCTCGATTTCATGGAGATCAAAGCTGCAATCTATCGTAGCTTTATCAACTACCGAAGCAGAGTTGATATCGATTGTGGAAGAAACAAAGGAAGGATTGTACTTACTTCAGTTGTTGGATGATCTTTCAATGGTGCAGCGGACAGTAGAGCTATTTTCAGACAGTCAGAGTGCGATTCATCTTGTAGAAAATCAAGCTTATAGTTCACGGACGAAGCACATTGATGTTAGAGGTTTCTTTCTTATGCTTGAGGAAGAACGAAGTAAGATCAAATTGTTGAAGGTGGGTACTTTGGATAATCCTTCAGATATGATGACAAAGTCACTTCCTAAGGACAAGTTTGAGCATTGCTCAAACTTGATCAGTTTGATACCTGTTACTTGAGCGCCATGGGGTGCTAGACCCAACAACTTATATGTTGATTACTTGATGATAAGGTGATGAAGAGAGATTTTTATATTTGAATCAAGGTGGAGTGTTGAATTTGATGATTCAAATATTCGTTAAAGAGGAAATAAATTAATTAGTTGATTTAATCAAATCAATTAATTTAGCTGATTTATGGAAGGATATTTTAAAGGAAACTAATTAATTAGCAAATCAATTAATTAGTCTGCTATATGAAGAAATAAATTATTAGGCATGGAGAATAAAGGAAAGATATGGAAACGAAGATTACGCCATCTATTTATACAAAAATCAAATCACGCAAATTGGAAAGATATCTGCGTAATCAGGAAATTGATTTGCTTAATCTCCAAGCAACCCTTCATTATCAAGTCTATATAAATGAAGGAACTTTATCTTCATATGAACAAGCAAAAAAAGCAAGTGAATTATCCACCATTATTCTTTCCTCTCTCTTTTGTACTCTCTTTTTTTCTTAGTGAAATAAAAAGTTGTTGGGTCTCCGTGGACGTAGGATATTCATATCCGAACCACGTTAAATCTTCTTGTCTTCTATTTCTGTTATTTTTTTCTGTGAGACTGCATAATTCTTTTTAAGTGTCATTGATATCTAAATAGGCAATACTAGATTCTGAACAAATAAACCGCTTCCGCTTAAAAAAAAATCACTACAAACTGTAAGAATATTGTGCAATTATAATTTTATACAGTTAATTAACAAATTTTAAATTATATAAAAATAGGCATTTTTATCCCACTAACAACTATTGCTTCAGCGACCAGCAAACTAGGCCATACTCTCTTATTCAATATAATTGCTACTAACAAAAATTCTTGACATTTTTTGCAAACAGGCACTGGTACGAAATGATGAAATAAAAACAGTTCGACAATAATTATATTATTTTTTCCAATAGATAGATTGTTTTCCTACCAAAATCTGATATAACTAAAAAACTTATCTAAAATCAAGTTTCTTTTGCCATGTAAAACATTATTTTCAAAATTTAAAGGTTAAGTTTTGTTATTTTCAAGGTAGAAAAAAAAAAGTTGACCATATTAGCAATTTGATTCCTTCAACAGTGATGTCTCCCAAAATTTAATATAGCATATAACCGTAATATGACTTTTCTCCCTTGATATAGTTGTTTGATTAATTTGTGTGTGTGTTTATTTTCACAGTGTTTGAATCCGTGGAAGAAAAGTAAAAGGTTTGCTTATTGTGGTTTGTTTTGATGAATTGATCGGTACTTCTACTGCTTTAAAAGATGTACTTTGTATTAAATGAAAAAACTAATCCAACCTAATGTCAACATTATTCTTATAGATTTTACGGAGTTTAAATCTACTCTTACTTTTGCTCTCTCAGCCTGTTACTTCGATGCAGGTGCTTGAAGTGAGGGGAGTCGAACAGTGTAAATGTGACAATAGAGGAGGTTAGCATATGGAAAATGTCATTGCAATGTGGCTCTTAAGGTATTTGACAATAGAGGAGGTTAGCTAACAAACAAATTTTTGGTCGACTAATAGTGCCTTTTTGGCAACTGTATTTTAAGATTCAAAATAATCCTCCTTTTTATATCACTTCATGTAATACACTAAAATTTGTTTTATTCTTCGGATATTTCGGGAGGCTGACACTAATGGAAGCTCAATCTTTAGCAGCTTTGGAAAGGAAGTACCACGTCAATTTTGTTTGGTGGTACATTGATGGATTGAAAATGAGTAGTTATATATTCAAATGGTTTGAAAAGGAGCAGAAGCAGATGGAATTTTGTGGTAGTTATCGTACAACGAGAAGAAGAAAGAGGTACTTCAAGTCCTTTGTAAGCTTTCTTACAAAAATTAATGTACATTTTTAAAGCTATAATTTTGTTAGGATATATGACATATTCACAATAATTTTTTGACCTATGTAGTCTGCCATAAGTTGTCTCGCATAAAAAAAAAGTATGTTTCATTATTGGTTTATTATAAATAATTTCACTTTTCAAGTGCCTTTGCTATAGCTTTTCTTAGTGTCTACTATCTGAAAACAAGTGGTTTTACACCGTTAGTTTTGACATCTCCAGTCTATATATATTATTATACTTTAATGCAGTTGCTAATGATAATTATAAGAGTAGTGGTACTTAATTTTCTAAGTCATGACTAACTAATTGCGGTAGCAATACATTTAGCACTGCAATCAACAACCGTCGTTGGCCAATACTATACTGTCCTCCATCTCATAGCATGACAGTAGCACTATAGGCTGCCTTAAATTTTTTAGGAATTTTCTAGCGGTAGTGCAATGACAATGAAGCTCATAGTCCTTCTAACTGATGACATGAGCTTGAGCTTATTAGTATTCGTTCTAATCTTCTAATATGCAAGTTTATGCTACATTATTTTCTTTGGTTATGGTATAAATAAAAAGATATGTACATGTTAGGCATAACTCTCTATTTGACCTTTTATATTCACTCATATTATCTCATATTTTTCTTTTTTTACTCCATTCTGAGAAAAATTAATGTAGTTTATCATGAAAGGATGGTATATTAAGTTATAGTATCATAGATGATGGAGCACACATATAGTAAATATGAATAAAAACCTATAATTTTAAAAATTAGGAAGTAAAGCCCAGGAAATTTTCAAAATCAAGAACTCAAAAATGACCACATTTAAAGACGGAATAATCAATTTATTATGATTTATTACAGCATCGTCGGCTTTAAAATCAAACTTTTACAAGTTCTCATTAAATGTATCCAAGTATCATATATAATTTATTATACCGTATTACCATATACAACATTTGCCTTCCATGTTTACAGATCATGGAGTCCAATACAAATACACTTATGATTACTGAAATAAATGGTTGTAACTCTTGCAATTGATTACCAAGGCTAATCACGAGAACGCTATTTATTAATTAACATGGGTTGTGGTAGTATGTTGCAGTAGCATGTAACTTAGTATCTTTACGCAACAGTTTAATATATCTATGTATACATGCACACACATGCCATTTTCAAAAAAAACACACACATACACATATTCACATGATTTGGTACCATGCTCCTCTTCCATTCCTTTCCTTCCAATATTGTATTAATTTAAGAACGAGAAAGTGATAGATTAGGTGATCTACATGCTGAATCCTCGATGGTAATTTTTATTCTTATATTTGTCTATTGTTTTGTTTAAATTTTTGAATCTACTTATCAATCAATGTATCCAGAAATAAACAAGCTTTATTTGATCAAGCAATGATTGTTTCTCTACAACCTCTACAACTATTCTTAGAATTGCCATTAAATTAATATGCTTTACCATTAATCTAACTATTAGTAGCAGTTTTGTCTAATTTAGTCCTATTTGAATTAGAGTGTTAACGCCTTAATATGCCAACCAATGAAGCCTATTGAAATTATCTTAGTTGATTCGTAATGCCAATCCTCTTTAATTGCAAGGTGAGATATTCTTATTTTTAATTATTTAGTACTTATGGATTTTTTTTCTCTATGCAACAGCAAATTATTTTAAGTTGCAAAACAGGGTTTGATCACATTATTGTATAGTTAGTAGTGATTGTTTGGAGCTTCGGTTAAAAAGCACTCATTAAGGTTGACTGTTCTATTTCATTTTTCTTACAGTAAATAGGAGAAGTCTTGGGCAACCTTGCACAAGTTATCGAAACAAAATCCAGTTTTAACAAATGCAACAAAATAGATGTAAGATATTTCATAATAAATGGAATCATCTATTCTTAAGGGTGAAGGATAATACTATAATGTTATCCAATGTAATGAAAGTCAATTGGATTCATCTTTTGTTGTTTAAATTTCCAAATGAACTAGAAATCGCATATCTTCGAAATCCTATAAATGAAACGTCATTATTTCCTTAAATACATAAAGTGCATTAAAAATCGTTTTAAGTTTTGATTTTTTACTATATGCATTGAACCCTCATTAATTTGTAACAATTGTAATAAGTTGGTCATGTCCCACCATATACATTGATGTCAACATTCTAAAATAGGGATTAGAATGTTATCTCTGATTTTAGTTAGTACAAATAAATGCTTATTACTGGATACTTTAACATTTATGTAATTATCGATATGCTTTGTCAACAAATAGGATATGACACTGATACAAATTCTAAATAATTATCTCTAACCTAACTGTAGTACAAATAATGGGAACAATGGTTGTTTGACCTATATGATCTACTCGATCATTGTTTTGGAGCATGGTAGACGAATAATAACAAAGGAAATTATCTTATGCATTGATATTAAGAAGCAAAAAATTCAGTTTTGAAGCCATTTTCGCTGTGATTCCTTAATGTGAATAAAGGTATCTTGCTAAATAGTCAATCTTATTGAACTTATTTTTTCATAGACCTTTCTCAATTGTGTAGCATTTTAATACAGATTTTATTAAGGTAATGATCTCTTTTTGTATGAAATTTAAGTTGCATGGAAATGGATCCTCCCTTTAATGAACATAACTCCTAAATAAATTAGCTGCTTGCAACATGCTACTATTAGCTAATCATTCCTCTTTGTTTGTATTTGTACCTTTGACTAAAAATTTTGTCCATTTTCTTTTTTTAAAATGAACCGGCTACCTCTTTTCAAGGAACTCATGGTACATCGACCGTCATTCCCTGTAGAAATGTTGGAATCTCTGACCATTTTGTTTATAAATTTTATTTGTTTCATTTATTATCATGTCTTATTGGATTCTAACTGTCCTTGGATATAGCAGAGTGAGTTTGTTTAGTTAGAGGTGAGATTCTTTACAAGCTTTTTGGATGTCTCCATGTACCTCTATCAATTTCAGTCAAATATCACATTGACTTGATCAATGACTGAAGTTCAACATAATATTATAAAAGAGATTGATGATGAATGAATTAACGGCTGAGATACATTGAGCATATAAATGAGAAAATGAGATTGAACCCCTAAAGTGAATTATTATGTTTTCGGTTTAGAAACTTCACAATATTATAGCTTAGACAATACCATGTGATCTTTTCTAACCCTTCTTTATTTTCAGTTAGAATAACAATAGAAAATATTTTGATTGCTTGAACGGTTATGGATAGATAATTAGTCCATGAATTAATAGTTATATAATGCGTACTAATTAATGGAGTGCAGTGTACTAATTTTTGAAACTATATTCTATTCCTCAATTTTATATTGGATTTATTTACAAGTTCATGTAGAAGCAGGATTTATATTTTTTAACAATTAGATAGCGAGTTAGCTTCATAAATTGGATAAGTGTTAGATTTGTCCCAAAAAAATTATTTATCACATTTTATAACTGAATTTCAAACATGTAGAATGTGAGATACCATGATACAATCAAATTAGCGTTATCAGAGTATGAGCCAAAACCATGTGCTCCCATATGATTTTCTACTAATTTTGAATAAGTTGTGGACTTTGTTTTACTATCAACAAACCATGAATATGAATATTAGATGTTATATTTGAATTAAGCAGTTTTCATTCTTTAATAGCTTAATATGAACAATTACGAACTCAGAATTATTCTTCATGCTAGATTGCACCGGACAACTTAGCTAGCTTCTTCTTCAGGCGGCCACTAGAAATAGCCAACCTTCACTTCTCTAGACAGTCAATGAATAGCAACATTTCTCTGCTACATCATGTAATATTTTTGGAACAACATGCTTTAGTAAGTATTATTTTTGTTTATTTCCAACACCATTTATTAGAATTAATCACTTTTCATTCTTTAGTAGCTTAATACGGATAATTAATTTTTTAATTCTTAAATCTTCTGTTTTATTATTCAGCCATCTATCGAAACATGGATTTTTCAAATACATAAAAATATTATGCACCCAAGCCGACTTTGTGAATTTTTATTATAGTTTGCATCCTTACTTAATTTAAGGTTATGATTTATTATCGTGTGGATTCCTTAATATCTTCTTAATTTTAATCAATTGAAGATAATAGTAAAATATAGGCACACCAATGGATACTTTTATATGTGGATGGTGGTATATCCACATGTGCATTCGAAATAATTTTTAAATATTGGATATCTGCATCCGTCGATATGGCCAAATATTAGATAATTATCCTATCTTCTAACGATTAATAAACCAAGAAATACAAATAAGAAATTTTAGTTTAACATAATGTTTTTTTCTATCCAATTAGTTAAAAAGATATAAAATTTGACCAATATGATGATAACAAATAGTTTTGAGCAATTAACACACATTGAATGCACATAAATATAAACTATTAATGTAAGAAAATAACAAACTCATCTTTCATTGTAAAAAAAATACAATAACACACACACACACACACACTATAATCTTAACAAAAGACGAACGAATAGTTTTCTAATGCGGTTGCCTCCATATCCGCATCCACTTTTGTTTTTTCAAATATCGGATATTTATCCACTATTCAAAAATGGATTCAGATGCATTTAGATTTTTTTAGGTATCAATTGACGGGCTTAGCAAAATACAAATCTTCAAGCTTAATTACCTTTTTAAACTATAGGGCAACATTTTATAATTAAGGTATTTGAAAATGAATTTAATAATGAAATGTCAAAGATGAATGATTTCTTCCATGTATTTACATTGTAAAATCTGTATATAACTATTATTTACTTAATATCTAAGTCATGATGTAATTAGAATTACAAATTTTATGTTGTTTTTATTTTATGTACATTAATTATCTTAGTAAAATTCTTCTTTGTAAACATTATGCTTTTTGGCTAAATTGATTTCTCAATTGTCTATTATTTCATTGTTATACAATTACTAATGAAATAATTAATTGGTTATGAACTTGGATGTTAACCACAATTTTTCCCTGTCCTATGCATTTGGAAAGTTGTTCTTATCCTTCTCTCTTTTTTCCGGGTACAGCAAAATATTTTAACATTCAACACAGTAAACACTAATGGTGCTCTGCTGAGCTCGCGACTGTAGCAATTCCTTCTCAGAAACACGCACATAAAACCCTGTAGATCCACAGCCAAGATTAACTGCTCCGCAATTGCTGTAGATGCTAAATATCCTTCAGCTAGTGGAATTTCTTCTGTCAGATAGGGTTCAAGTGAAGTTCAAGGGCTAAGGTCAGAGATGGAAGATGATGTTATGAAACTTGGAGGGCTTGATGGATTTGCCTTTGTCGCTATTTTTGTTTGCCATGCCGGGTTGTCTACTATTGAATTTCTCAGATTTTTAGCTCTAATTTGTTATCCTATAACTAAAAAAGCTTATTAATCAAGCTTTTCATTTTATATGACATTTCTAAAACTAGCCGATACAATTTTTTTCATTAAGAGCTTAACTTTCTTGTGATCTACATATTGTTCGAGCTTCTCTAAAAAAAACAATTATTTGTAAAGCCATGATAAAATTCTAGCAAAACACAATTTGCTTTTCAGTGCATTATCTAATAGACTTTTATTGGGTTAGATCTGTTGTTTGTCACTGATGTAATGTAGTTGGTTATGTGCAGTTTGTGACCAAACTAGGGAATATATACTAAAAAATATAAAACTGAAAAACTAGATCAGTATATAACTTTTGGACCAAACCACATATGTGTTCCAATTGTTAACTATATGTTGTGTAATTTAGAATGTTACAACTATTTAGTGTAAGAAATAAATTTGAAATAACAATGAGTCAATGACGATGGTTGTGCAAACATAAACTAAATGAACTGTAACACGGTATTCTGAAATATATTGTTTTAAATGTTAAAGATTGATCCATTTTCCAATAAATGAACTAAATGTGTGACACTCAACTCAATTTCCATCGGGCATAGATATTTCCTCAAGAAAAGAACAAACAATTATTAGTTACTATAAGAAAATAGTCTAGCCATACCCGTGTGTTGTATTTATTATGTTGTTTATTTATTTTCGGTTACAAACTACTCTTACCGTAATAAGATTAATATATTCTGTTACCTTCACCATTTGGAAGCACTTCTAAGACATACGTGAGATTCTATTTTATTATCTTTTATTGGTTTATAATCTATGTAACTGCCAAAGATGGTGAACTATAATGTATAAAACGTAAAAAATTGCTTCATATTTTTTTTTCTCTTTTTCATAAAATGTATCAGGTTTTCGTGTGTTAATGTAATCACCTTAACACTTATCTTGCTTTGATCTTCATACTTGATCAATACAACCAAATGCAAATAAAATAACTAAAATGCAACAGCCTTTTATAATGATATAAAATGATAGTCCGTTTGCACTATTATTAATCTGAAATTACTTGCAGTTTCACAAATATAGCATTTTAACGACGATAATTTCTGATATGTAAGCTGATCATACCGATTATTCATTATATAACTACTAATATATCATTGCAGTAGTATCAGTTAATAGATATATTGGACTGGTAGAAGGATGGATTTAGTTTGTAGTTAGATTCGACAAATGGTGTCATTCATTTGGAATCTATACTCAGTTACATGATGTGGCATATTCTTATTTGTGTATCTGTTTGTATGGATATCTATAGTTTTATATGGGATGATATGTACACGAATGATAAATATCTTTTACCCTTTTTGAAAAGCAAACTCCATCGAAGGACTATTTAGTTTATAACATTTTTTAACAATGTTTTGGACATTTATCTATTTCACATTACAATGATCTCATTTTGATGATACCTGCATTTCATTACAGGTAAGCAAAACCTCGGGTCAACGATAACAACTGAGTGTACACCAATCTTGATATTAACGAGGATAATAAGCTGCTGAGGAGGTGAGTTTTAATGCATTCAATCCTTTTACAATCAATACTTGGACAACAAATTTGACATGGTTTATATTATTGCTATACCGCAGCTTCCGAAAGAAGAAACTTTCAGCAATCAACGATCAGGAGAGCCGACCGGAAAAACGTTAATGGGAAAAATCCTGTCAGAAATAATCGCCTCAGATCTGACAAACAAATCTGAGGTAACCACATATCTATCATTGAAAATTATTTGATAAACCTCTAGATATTTGATCCGTTAATATTATGAGCTTAAATAGAATTTGATTGGATTAGAAATAATATTGAATTGAATTGAACATCAAATTTGAGTTGAAATAATGTTCATATTTAAGCTAAGCTATAAATGATTGTATAACTATGAGTTATAATTATTAAATGGAATCAACTCAAATATAGAGTTTATGAGAATATGAAAATATGTTGGGTAACTTATAAAATTGAAAAGTGAAATAGAAAACCCAAAATAAAAATGGTTTGATATTTTGGTAAAGAAATAAAAATAAACCAAACTTGAATTATAAAATGAATTTGTACTCAAGTCAAACCAATTGAAGTGGTTTTTGAAATTAAAAAAAAAATAGATATTGAATATAAAATAGATTTGAACTAATTAGATAAATCTTACCAAATTACCAGCAATCTGGAAGTAAGCTCATAATTTATCTTTCTATAAAATCTTCGCCTATTTTTGAAAACCTTATATGATTTTGCATAGTCTAAACATTTCTCATGCTTGATTGATATATTCTAAGTCATAGAGAATATTATTAAACTATACCTATAACCATAATATGTTTCTCTATGTTCTACTCAATGTTTTTCATGTTTAACGTGATTGTATTTACCTTTATTTTCATATTTTCATAGGGAGACGGTGTGAATTGTCATTATCACTACTGCAAGGACAAAGGCACAGAGGTATTTATGCATGTGTATCGGTCGGTTGTTCATTAATTATTTTCTTGGGTAGAATTTTATATATTCTGATGTCATTTATTTTTCAAAACCATTTTCATTAAGGCATCATTTTCATATAGATGTATAAGAGTTCCTTTTTAAAAAATTATTGTTATTGTTGTTATTAATATTATTTATATTTGTTTTTATGTGTGTGCGCATAATAGATTTAGGTCACAGTTACTTAATGTGGAATTTAAATAATGAACATAGAAAGCCGGCTCTTACATACATATGGCCATTATATGTTTGCTAAATATAGAGTTACCAACATCTTCACACTGCTTTGAATGACAACATTAAGATGGATTTGTTTTGTTTATAATAGTAGCATGTTTAACTTATTATCTATTTTGCTCTGCCAAGAAATTATAATTGAACCAATAATTATAATTAGAAAAATAATTTAAGCTTGAGCATGAAATATAAATTTGATCTTCAAAATGAGGGAATGAGTTGGTAAAATATTTTGTTTCAAATATAATAAAAATTCATTACTTTGGTTAATTTTTTTGCTCTATATTTAGCTATGAAAATTATCAAAGTTAAAAAAATAATCTTTAAATAGACATTAGTGACTATAGCACAAAAATTCTCAAATTTTTTAATATTTTTTTTGTTCTTCAAAATGTATTTTATCTAGCAATTTAAATTTAAATGCTTTGAAACAATTTCGTTTAAATATTTTTTTGAATAATGAACCGAATGAAATGTCCAATTTAATTAGAACCATAATGTTAATTCTATAAGCAAACAAACAAAAATACCTTGATAAAAAGGTTTTTGCTTCAATCCGTTGGTAAAAGTACGTGTCTCCAACATTTTTGGTAATAAAAAATAGAAAAATGAATAGTAAGTGAAAGCTATGATATAGCATGAAATTTCTAAAATATGGTATCTTTAGGCCGATTTTTTAATGGCATTGCATTAGGTAATGACTTGACTTTTATACTACAATAGTCAAATAGTACAAAGTATGTGTTTCCAATCATGTTTGTTTGAACTTGACATAAATGTACAATAAATTCAACATTGATTACATCAATATCATTTTTTGTACTTAAATTTGAATGCTTGGTTACAGAATTGTTGTTTCATTTTGCAGGGAACATCATCCAAAGACGGAAAAGATATTATAGCGAATAGGTAAAAAGAAACGTCATTTTTTAGCATTAGGATACCTACCATGTTTTCCTTTATAAACAGAGATTAATTCTTTACCACAAGCTCCCTGAACGAAAGTCAAGTTTTTTTTCTTAAAATGGTTCTACCATCAATCATAGTCTCACTTCCTCTTTTATTTTTTACTATTTTTGGTCGTTCGGAACATCAAAACATGATCTAAAAATCTACTTGCCTTTTTAAACACTTATTTCCCGTGTCATCAATTTGTGAAAAATGACTTTCGTCTTAGCATGTAGTTAATACATATCACAAATGAAAATAGTTTTTAGTCATATATTATTTCACAGAAAATCAATGTTTTTGTCACATTGGTGTTATACTTCTCAAAATTTAACATGTTTTACTGCTCATGTTAAATGAAATTATGAATATCACGTTTATATTTTTTATTCAGCTTGGATTACTAAGATAAATGTTGTTTTTGAACTGCAACAATATTTAGCATTATTGAGAGTTTGTCTAACCTATTTGAGATTTTTTTACCTGGATGTTGGATCATATGCAAAATATTTTGTTTTCATGATATTGAAGCTAATAACTACAGATTAAATGGAATCACACCAATGCAAAAAATAGATACAACAATCGTTTTTATTTTATTCTGGCATGCAAGATTATAATAATAACGACTGAACCATCTTTTTGCATAAACAAGTAAAATAACAGATATTAAATTGTGTATTATTATATATAGAGTACCCTTTATCTAATCTTTGTTTAATGTATAAAACTACTTTTTCTAACTACATGAAAATTTATGTAGTTAATGTGTACTCATAACAGCAGTATGATCAACTTTACTGTGTGGGTAGGAAGGTTTTCAACATCCTGAGCCGAACATGTGAAGAAAATAGACAATGAACAAATCGACATGGGAAGCAAAAAAATCTTCACGTTTATGAATACGAAGTAATGTGTTGCACCCTACATGAAGATTGAATAAGTGATTTGCATGTATTATGTTACTCCTCTATATTGGTTATTGTATTGATTACTGGAATTGTCCTTTTTTGGTTGATGTGTTGAACTATATCATGCATGTGATATTTGGATATATGATGGAAATGGTACATAAATGAGTCAGAGTTGCTAATATTTTTTTGAAGTACATGTCCGGTAAAGATTTTACTTATGACAATTTATTTTGATTATTATCACGTCATTCTTTAAAATTCATTTTATTTGTAACAATTGATGTTGGTTTGAAGAAGGTTTAGAGAATATAGGTATGACTTGGACAAGTTAATTTCCTGAAAAATATGCCCTGCATAAAATTTAGTTACAGAATGTATGACCAAGTTACTTACCATGTATGTCCAATATAGCATACGCAATGCATGTTTAAACTACGACCAGATCTTTATCCTACCATCAACTATTTTCAGCCAATTAACATACATACATATGTAGGAATACCCTAACTTATCGATTTGACTTTTACCTACCCTAACTTATATCAGCAGACCTATCTGAAGCAAGCTACCCTACCCCTGCGACTTTCATCTTCCCTCCTGTATAGATCATTTCTAGACAAGATAAGGAAAAAAAAAATCAACTTTTCAAACTTCAAAAATTAAAAACCCCGAATCTGTTCCATGAAAAATTCGAAAACAAATATTCTTGGAGTCCCTGTTGTGAGATCTACAAGTTGATGTGAGTATGGAGAGGAACGACATCAGTTTTGGAGGTCTGATGCCTTCCAAGAGCAAAACGAAGAGTACGAAGGTTAGGGTTTTGATTTTCGATGGAGAGGAAGCTTGGGTTGTCGGATTTGAGATTGGAAATGGGGTTAGACGATGAGGAGGAGGAGATGGGAGGATTTTGGTGACATCCGATCGCATTTAGGAGAAGGCGGTCTTAGGGTTTAAGAATACGGAGAAGAGCAGGTCGGAGTTGGAAATGAGGCGACGGATGCGGAAATTTTGGTACGTGTGGATGCAGCCGTTGAGGAGGAAGTGTATGGCGGGGTCAGCCGGTGTTTCGATGATGCGAGAAGGTTAGAGGGAGGAGGCATGGGCTGTGGCTTTGTGGTGAACTGATATGCACGTTCATGAATGAGAGAGAAGGATTGAGTGGAGATTAGTTTAAATATAGGTGATCTGTGTTAATTATGGTAATTAGTGTAAACTATTAAATATCTCAAAACTTATAAATTAATTAACTTTCTCATACAGGGTCTAGATCGAGCGCCGTCAGTCGCGTTGTGCTCGTAAGAACGAAATCTACGCTGTGAAATTAGTTTGGATAGGATTGGAGCTATTGGAATATTGTGTAAAAATCGAACGTCTATTCGATTTTTGTTGAAACCAGAGCGCGAAAGCGACAACTGGAATTTCAGTGAGTAAATCTCACTCATTTTGGATAATTGGTTCTATTTTTAAATAGTTAAAACTATTTATTGGTTGATTGATAAATTATTATCAGTTGGATGTTATATTATATATAGTAGTATATATTAGTAGTTGAGTATATTCCTGCCGATTGGAGCGGATGAGACATTATGCGCTCCGCATAATAGTGGATGACCCCTTTTATTGCGATATCCCACCTCGAAGTGGTGATTATATTTTTGTGATTATATAACATCTGTGGTTGCAGGGAAACAGGTTGGAGCAATCCAACTGGATTCCTCAAAAAAATTTGATTTTAATTTCATATATAGTGATATATGATGCGTGTGGAATAATTCTGTTATGGATCATGATGTGAATTGAATTTATTGGATGTTATTTGGTATTTTAAATACCATAAATAATATTTTTGAATTTAAAAAGGGAAATTCAAAGGCGATTTGAAAATGAAGATATTTATGTTAAATTTTAGGATTATTTAAATGAGAATCGATTTGGATAAAATAAATGTTTGGATTTTGGATATCTATTTAGCTATTTCGTAAAATGGTTTCAAATAGGGAACTTTTAATTGGGGATTTTTAACAATGGATTTTAAATAATATTCTTAAAAAAATATGAGATGGAAGTCGAAATAGAGATTCGAATGGTTTTGGAATATAGTTTGGACTATTTAAGAAATAGATTTATAAGTGGAATTCTAATTTGAAATCGGTTTATAAATGGATTTTTGTAATATGAACCTGTTATAAAGTGGAAACGAGATTACGAAATTTATATACAATGTTTATAAATAAAGTGAAATGATTATCATTAAATAAATTGCAAATATAATTTTATAGCGAGAATTTATAAATGAGATTTGGTAATTGGTTTAGAAAGAAATAATGGATTCTGTTTTTGAAATGTGAGAAGAGTTGTGAAATTGGAAATGTAATTGACGTGTTATGAATCGAGAGGGATTTATAAATTGAAATTGGTTATACTGGAATTTTTAAATATATTTTTATTGAAAAGGTAAGTTTTATTTTAAAAAGGGAATTATTATTTATTGAACTTTGTAATTTAAAATTGCTTTTAGTATTGAAATATTTCATAAGTCAGTTATTCAAATATTTAATATTAGTTAAAAGAATTTAAATTTTATTATAATAAACTTTGTAAATTGATTAGTTTTATTTAAAAATGAATTTGGAATGAGATGTCGATGTTTACTTAAAAGTGTTTTGATATTTTAAATAATTACTTAAACATGTTTGAAAAATAAATTATTATTCTTTAAAATACTTATTATTCTACATAGAATTCAAAAGGAAGTAATTGAAATTCATTTATAAAACCTCTCGAGATTTGTAAACGGAGTTTATTTAACGGATATGATTTTGATGAGAGGAAACTTATAAGGAATTTTAGAGAAAATGGAATTTTCGAAATGTTGGAATATAGGAACTTCGAAAATGAATCTAAATTTGTTAAAGGAGTTATAAATTGTTAGTTGGATTATAAATAATTATAATTGATAAATTTTGGAAATTGTAAAGGGAATTAATAAAAATTCTAGAGATTATGAGATAAGTATAGAATATTTTCTAAGTATGAATATTAGAAATGATTTTGGGAAATAGACTTATAATATTTTCCTAAGTATTGAAATGAATGGTTTTTGGAAATATTAAACTACGAAATGATTTTTATAGAAATATTTTTCTAAGTTATGAATTACAAATTGGAAATCTGAAATATTTCTAAGTACCGATGTGGTTTGAAAATATCCTGTTATGGATATAAGTATTCGAAAGTGTTTTCAAATATTGAAATACTGGAAGAGATTGAATATATACCTTTGTAAAGATATTTTGAAATAAATGTTTTTGAAAGATTTATAATATGGCCTAGTGACTGCTTATGTGTGTAATTTGATAGTTAAATAATCGACTATCAAATCTGACCAAATTCGTTGATCGTTTCGAAGAGACCGGGATCAGATTTGATTATCTGAAAACTACTTCTGTAACGACCCGTAAAATTTTCAATAATTTAATTTGTCAAGTTAATAAGTTTTGGTAATTTAATATGAAAGAAAAAAAATCTTATTAATTTAAAATTGAACGATGGTAATTAGAGCTAATTAGTAACAATTGAAATGAAATTACAATTTAGTGAAGTAATGAAAATTGGTATACTTGGCTATAAACTAATGTAAGAAAACTAATGCAAACATTTAAAATTATAAAAGGAATAATATGAAATAAATGACTCTTGAATAAAGATTGGGTATATAAGAATGGTAACATTTGTTGTGAACAATGAAATCAAAGTGTGAATGTTGAATCATTAATGAGA
This sequence comes from Allium cepa, assembly GCA_030765085.1. Classification (NCBI taxonomy): domain Eukaryota; kingdom Viridiplantae; phylum Streptophyta; class Magnoliopsida; order Asparagales; family Amaryllidaceae; genus Allium; species Allium cepa. The sequence goes on along the minus strand of CM060937.1, from coordinate 319,720,285 downwards.
TAATATATGATTAATATAAATTGAAGTAAATCAGTTTAAATTAAGTAATTGTAACATTTGATTTGTAAACAATAATGAATTCATTAATGTGACTTAAAGTAATAGTAACGGTTGTAAGTTACTATTTAATTGGCCTATTAATTTAGTTGTAACCGTTATAATTGAGTATAAATTTGAATATAAGTAAATAAGGGTAAGTGGTTTATAAATAAATGAATTAGTATAATTAATAGTAACTGAATGAATTCAATATTAGGTAAGTAATTATAATAATTAATTGAATATAATAAACTTAAGTGTAATTAAAGGGTAATGGTAACAGCTATTATAAGTTTCCTATTTAGTCTATAAAATGAATAGGAAATCTTTAATGTCATTAATGAGAATTAATGCAGTAACGGGATGTGTGAATGTATGAATTAAATAGAAACGTAAATTTATTTATAAAGTAATAAATTGGTAAAAGGAATGGAACTAAGTTAAATTAATTAATTGGTTTTAAACCTTAATTAATGTGTACAATTGACAAGATTTCACATTTAGAAATGTAACATTTAATACAAATTTAAGATGAAAATAGGAGTAGACTAGTGTAATGGAATATAAAACTAATGTAATTAGGTATATGTAACGACCTGCAAATTTTGACAATTTAATTTGTTTATTTAATAGGATTTTTGTAATTTATTTTAGTAGAAACAATAAAGGGGATAAATAAATGTTAAAATGAAGGCTAAAATAAATTATGTAAATGGTGACTTAAAACCTATTTATAGAAATTTGAATAAAATCCAAATTGAATTAAGTAGAAAAAGGATTCTTACCTGGATATAAAATTTAATATGAGAAATTAATGAAAATATTAAATTGATTTAATGCAATAAAAGAGTGTAAACGGTAATTGGAATAAATTAAGGAATCATGTTATTGCAAGTTAATAATTTATGACTTGAATGAAATTCCAATTCATTAAAATCATTTAAATGTTATGATTTGATTTTAAATGAAATATGAGAAAAACAAATGTAAGGATTTGATTAATATATATGTTATTTATTCAGGGTATTGAATAAAATTGGGAATCCAATTGTAATTAATGGTAATAATGTTGGTATTAGCTAATAAATTAAATTTCAATGCAATACCCATAAATGAATGGAATGAAATGAATGTATGTAAATGTATACTAGGTTATTTATCAAATAGAAGGAAAGAAAAGTAAATATCAAATTGATTGATGAATAAATATGCATTGAATAGTAATTGAATGTAAAGTTAATGGTAATTGTATAAAATCAATATAAGATAATGAATTGCAATAATTGTGGGTAGATAATAAGGTGTGAATGAGAAAGTGATTGTATGGTAAATGAATGGAATTCAAATTTATTAGAAAAAAATAAATGGGTACTTAGTAATAAATTTAAACGGATTTAAAAATGGAATTTATTTAATTAATAGATATAATGGATAAGGATATACTTATAAATGTGGGATTGAGAGTTTTTACCACAACTATTATGAGTTATATACTTAGTTCCTTCAATTAAATCGGAAATCATTGCAATAAATATAAATTAAATGTTACGATAAATAAGTTAAGGTAATAAATGAGGAATAACGTAAATGTTCTTCATAATATGATGATTTGTGAATAAAAAGAATGGAAATAAAATTCCATTAATATCGGAATTTAATTTACTATAAAAAGGTTAATTGCAATCAAATGATTTAAATGTTTAAACGGGAATCAAGCTTTATGTATTTATTTAGATTTATTGCAATTAATTTAAAATTAAATATAAATTTTTACCTTAATTGGAAATTTAGTTGAAAACGGGAAATATTTATGTGATAATCTTAAATCCAATGGTAAATCCATCTATTTGACAGGAATGAATGGAATACTAACTAATTTATTTAACTAAACGAAATTTTAGGATATTATTTATAATTTATGAATTTAATGAAACTAAGGATTTATATTGAAATTTATAAATTTCCCTTCTTTAATTTGACATCTAAACTTGTTGGAATTTCGTAAATGAGTAAGAATTTTTTTTTTGAGTGATAAAATGGGTCAATTCTAGAATCTAAATATAAATTTGGTTTAATTTATGTATTTTAAATTTATTTAATTAATACAAAAATAACCATTTTGGCCACTGACTAGGATTTCGACGAAACCAGTTTCATCGGATCCGTATCGGTGAATTATTGTAGGGTTTCAAGTTTCGTAGCGGTCGGACTTGTCGTTTGATCGTACGAACGCGAAATGCCTTGAAATCGATTTAATTGAAATCAATTGGAAATTTTTGTTTTCAGCATAACTTCTTCATACGATGGAATTTGGACGTGAAACTTTTTCCATCGCGTTCAAAATATTTTAAAACACCTATTTGGATATATGGATTTACCAAATTTCGTTCCGGGGTCAGAACGGGCTTTTTGGGCCACGTTAGCATTAGCACGTTTGTTTATCCAATCCATCTATTCAAATCTCTAACCTACCTATATAAACCTAATTATAAACCCTAGCCTCCATTTATTCTCATTTGTTTGTGCGTTCATTTCTTCAACTCTTTCTCTTCCCAATGGCTGCAAACCCTAGATCCAGTTTCAATCCAAATCAAAAGTCAAAAATTCAAGTCCTCAGAAAATTCCAAAAAATATATATATATCGAAGATTGCATCGTTACAGATCTGCGTCAAGTGTTCGTTTTCAGTTTTGACGCGTGAATTAGCGGCAAATTGTAGTCATTAAAATTGGGCATTTTTGATTTAGGCTTCGATCAGGGAAACGGTTTCTAGGTATGGAAGAGTCGTCAAGGGGAAGCCAGAAATGGTGGCCGTGTGGAGTAATTTGGCCTGAGGTGTTCGAATTCGTTCGATTTAGGTTCGAAAACCCTAATTTTTGAGGAGGCGGCGGCGCCGATTGTGGGTACCGGAGGCAACGGCCTCCTAGCCGTGGGTGTGGCTGAGCAAGGCGAAGACGATGGATGGGGTGGCCTGGGCTATCGTGGCCGGAGGTGGGTGTATTTGGTGGTCAAAGTGGACGGTTTCATGAAGGGGATGGGTTCGGTTGCGTATATGTGATCTGGGAAGAACACGAAGTTTGCGCGCGCGTTGATGATTACGTGGCTCTGATGGTAAGTTGTTTTGTTATTTTATTTTCTTTTGTTTTAATTTAAATTTGGATTTCAACTAGTTAAATCGATTAACTTTAGCATACGTTGTCCGTTTTATGCGAATTTTTTTTGTTAGGATCGTAATAAAATTCCGGACGCTTTGATGCTAGTTTGGACGGATTTGGAGACTGTCGAATTTTTGGGTTTAAATCGGATTTGAATTCGATTTAAATTCAAAAGGTGAGTGTTTTAACCCACTCACAACTTCTAAAATTTCTTATGTTTGTTAAATTGATTTTAGATATGAGTAGAAATTTATTTATGACTGTTTGGCATGTTTATTCATTATCTCTGTTAAATCGCATTTATTTAATTTAACTGTTAATTAATTTTATTATTGCATATAAATTTGACAGTTAAAATTTATTTATTTGCATAAAAACTGCTAGTTAAACAGTTATTAAATTTATTTTGAATATAAACTGTTAGTTAATAACTGTCATTTATTTCATGTTATATTGCATATGCTATATATTGATGTTTGTTTAGATTGACGATGATTGAAATAAATTAATGATGATTAAAATAAATTGGTTGATGATTGATATTGGATGAATGGATGATGTGTCCTATCTTATATAACTGCAAGTTATCATGCATTTTCATTTCATTCGGGATTGCGGTTTGAAATGATATACAACCGCATTTTATTTTAAATTGCAGATTGAAATGATAAATATCCGTATCACTTGATCATAGGATAGAAAATTATATACAGGCACCGCGATATACATATATAAAAAAAATTTGAAATGATTTTTATGGCTTGGATATGATACGGTTTAATAAATATTAAATTTGGATATGATATAAATATATTTTATATATACATACAAAGTTAAATTGTTGAATTTAAGCTATGTATAGATCTGCTAAATAAAATGAATAAGTTGAAAAATGGCATTTGATAATTTATATTATACGATTTAGTATGAGTTTAAGTTCTTGTATATATATATAGAGTTATAAATGATTCAAATAAATTAAGATTGAAAGATAAATTGGAGATTTAATTGCAATTTAGCTTATTTGAAAATTTAACTCCATAAGTTGATGTAAACTTATTAAAATTGGAAATTTTAAAGGTATGATATTTATAACTGGATTTAATGAAAAATTCTAGTATAAATAAATGAAAGGAAATTTTAGTGTTAATAAATTTAGTTTATTTTAAATGGTTATGGATTTATCATATAAACCTTTCAAACTAAATAATAGGAAAATGAATTATTGATTTGAAATTTCCAACCTTAGTTTTGAAATTCATTAAATTCTCGAAGTTTTGAAAATATTGAAATCGAAGTGTTTTATTCAAACTGAAAGTGAATCTAAAAGTTATGGGTTTTGACTGAATTTAAAGTGAATAAAAATTGTGAAGGTGTGGAAATTATTAACTTTTAAAGAAATTTTAAATTCAACTGTTTTATTTTATATAATGTGGAATATCCAAACCATTTGAGTTTGAAAGTTATGGTTTTAAAACTATGGATTTCGAAGTATTATGTTGAAAGTTAAAATTCAAATATTTGGTTTCGAGGTATTATAAATTTTAAAAGAGGCATGATTTTGGAAAAGAAATATATTTGAAATAAAATGATATCATATTTATTTGGGTTTTAAAAGGAAATGATATAGTATTTATGGGTTTTAAAAATGGATAATTATAATCTGGTTTTGAAAGTATAATTATTTTTAAAATGACCGCGGTGTTATAATAACGTTTGGTTGTTGAAGAGACAAAGATCGGAAGTTGTCATACTCTCTGCCAACTCCGAAAACCACTTTAACAACCGTGTACGCGGTGGAGATTCCAGAATGAAGTAGGATGGTGGCGGCGTTTCATTTGAGGTAAATACGTGGACCCAACTCCCGTGAGTTGGCATAAGGTGGCTAAAACAGGAGCGATTCTCGGGCCAATGAGGTCATTCCTCTGATCGGACGCACTCCTTCGATGTTATACTCTGACTTTTGGATTTGGATTCGGTGGCCACTTTTATTTTGATTTGGGGGTGTTGTTCGAGGTGGGCGGTAGCTGCGCGTTTCCACCAGCCCGGATGCGTAATTGGTATATCTACCCTGGCATTGCCTAGTTGTGCCGTGTCACATACCCTATCGCGCCTTGTTCGAGTTTCTATTTGTGTCGTACCTATGGAGTATCCTCTGGTAGCCTCCCGATCAGGAGGTATTACGGTACTGTATAGACTATTGGCATTTTACGTGTTAAGGTGGAAAATGTAAAGCCTTAACGCTATTTAAAAGTAAGTTTATTTTACAAATAGACACTATTATAATAGCGCAATATACTACATAGTAAATAGTTTAATGGATCCTTAGGAGATGTAAATCCCGAGCATCTCTTGAGTTACTGCACTCATATTCATTTCTGTTAATTTAACTTACATAAGATCTTTTAGTTCTGACTCGAGTGTTTTGTCTTTTCAATTCGCTCGGGACAGTCCGAGCGTTTCAGGATTTGAAGTTTTAGCTCTGGAGGACGAAGACGAAGATTCGTATTACTATTATCTACTATTATTCCACTACACTATTTAATTCCGCTGCATTGATATTTATTGGTATGTGAACTCTGATATTTATTGTATAAAGAAGAATCAATTGTTTGTAAATAGTTTTATTGACTGTATATTGATTATTATATTTTATTCTTCCGCTGTGAGATTCTGTTTTATTTTATTTCTTCTCTGTTTTTCTTATTTACCCCATAACAATCCGCCCTTCCGTATGGTTTGAATTGGCACATGTGTCGATTTGAAGCGTGCGAAAAGGCGGGATGTTACAGTATATAGGGTAATAATGGACCTAGTATAAAGATGACAATTAAACCAAATCAAATTATTGGAAGCAATTTTTATTTAATTGGAATGTAATCTATAATAAAATGGATTATTGTAGGTAAATGAAATTAATTACCATGTAAATTAAAATTTGGATGAATTGGGAAGTTATTAATGTATTAGTATATAAACCAATGTTAATATGGATTTATTAAGAATTTAAACTTATACTTTTTAAATTAGATAAAATACAATGTTTACACGCAATGACTTTCTATATTCTATTTTCTATTCCCCTATGTTTGTTTCTCTAATTTTTATTTTCTATTTTATTTGTATAAACTTTGAATATATTTATTTGATTTTTGATTGATTTTACTTTTAATAATAGCTTAGAAATTTCAAGAGATATAAGTTACTTGTTTTGTTTATTTGTTGCCTTTTCCTTTTCCCTTGCCTCTCCATTTGCATAGCAAATTACTTCACACATTCATAGCCGTGATTTTCTCCTATCAAATCACGTACAGGAATTATTACTCATCTTAAACTCCTCATTTCATTTCTTGAGAAAAAAAATCTATTCAAGATCTCATGCCTCCTTTTCTTGGAAATCAAGTAAGACTTTTTATTTGCTAACCTTTCATTTTTTAAACCCTACATCTTTAGCCGTCCATTTTCTACCAAACCCTAACCGCCTCCTTTTTTGTCATTCACATACACAAAATAGTTTCTCATCACTTATCATTTACGTCCAGAAAAGAAAAAAAAATTCTAGCCCTAGATCCATGGCTTCTCCTCCCTCTTCTTCTTTTTCTATTTTGTTTTCTCTTTTGTCTACATGCTTGGCTCGGCCTCCTTGCTATTGCCAACCTCACCACCACTCCACAACCACAATGCCAACCACATCACCTCTCCATCACCACCTCGCCCCACACCGTGACCATTGATGCAAAGAACATCACCAAAACCATCACCAAATTGATTTAACCCTAGCCTAGATCACCATTTTCACCACTTCCTCCTCTATAACTTCGGCCACAACCCCCAAGCACCATCTCCTTTGCTTTGCCTAACCCATAGCCGTGTATTTAGGTTGCCTTGACCAAGATCTAGACCATGGCCGAGCCAATTAGCATAGGGCCGAACCCAATCCATGTTGTTTTGCCTTCCTATTGACCATAACATGCCATCTCTTCAATTCCCAAACCATAGCATGCCTTTTGGAGTCATGGCGAAGCCTAGGTTGCCTCAAAACCATCCTGGCCGAGCATACTTTGAAGTGGTCTAGCCTATAGTGGTGTGGCCGAGCCATTTGTTGGTTAAACAAAAGGTTATGCCACTTGATTCATGTCTTTTCCATTGTTTTAATTTCTATGTTTTATATTGAAATATATTCTTATATATGTTGTATTTGTTGCATACAAGATTTGGATCTGACTCTTCTTTCACTCAAAAATATAGTCGGGCTTTGTCGTGCCTTTTCGTGCTTTGCGGAGTTTAGATTGGGTTTGAATTTCAAATTCTAGCTTTAAAAAGGTGAGTTTTATCACTCTAGACATATGTACTTATATTATTATGAAATGATGACAAGTGAATTGTATAAATTAATATGCTATGTTCATACCTGCCTGTGATATGTTTATATGATGCTAAATGTTGCTTATGTATCTGTTAACATCTGTTATGATATTATTTGCTGTACTGTTATTTTATTCCTGGTCATCACACTGCAAGTTCCCTTATCACTATAGGTTGAAATGATACATATCCGGACGGACTGTAGAATAAGGAAAAATCATTATGGGCTGAAATGATAGGCTCGAATTATTTTTATTGCATTTGATTTACTTGGGATTGCAGGTTTGAAATGATAAAACCCGGATTTTTCTTTTTAAATTAAGGATTGAATGATACATATCCTATCACTTGATCTAGGTTAGAAAATTATATGCAGACCCATGGATAAATTTTAAATAATATTTTCCTAAAAATTATTAAGTATTTTGAGTTTTAAGATATATGAGATTTTATTTTAAAGATTTGATTTAAAGCTTTGAAATATAAAGGGATATTGGATTTCTATAAGTTAAAATTATAAGTTGATTTTGGTTTTAATTGTAATTTAAAATCTTTATTTGGTTTTAAATTGTAATGTAAGGATCTTTGTTTATGATAAATAACTTAATAATTAAATTGGAGTCAATATGGAATACTGAATCTAATCTAGTGATTTTATTTAAGGTTACTCCCTGAAATGGATATGTTTTTGTAATGAATAATGTTTTTGAATTGAGAAAATGAAATACAGTTTTAATTGAGCATTTGGTCATAAAATTTATTTAACTTGAAATCATAGTTAATGGATGTCTGAATGAATAGATTTATAAAGAGAATTAGATTGTTATATTAACTATGATAAAATGTTTTATTTAGGGTTATGTTTTGTAAAAAGAAATGATTATGATTTAAAAATGGAAAAATGTAACTTAAAGCTGGCTTAACTTGAAATTGGAAATTTGGTTTTTAAATGGAAATTTTAAGTTAAGTAAATAAATGGAGATTTAATTTTATTTAGGAGATGGGTATGTTAAATAAAATATTAAGTTATTGGTTAAAATAAAAGTTTAGAAATTTATAAAGTATTGACTTAACAAATGAATTTTAATTTAAATTGGATATTTATTAATAAAATGTTATTTTATTAAATTTATAAGAAGTAATATCCAAATAAATTTTTTGAAAGGTGGAATAAGTTTGATAAGTTAAAAATGAGAAAAATTGAAAAGATAATGTTTTAAAGGGTATAACAGAAATTATAGCGTTTCTGAAATGCTGTGGTTAAATGAACTATGGCTTGAATTATACTAAAAAGACCTATAACAGCATTTTCGAAGTGCTGTAATTTCTGGAAATTTGAACTATGGCTGGAATTAAACTAAAGAGACCTATAACAGCATTTCTGGAGTGCGGTAACTTCTGAAATTTGAACTATGTGCTGAAATTACTAAATGGACCTATAACAGCATTTCTGAAATGCTGTAATTTCTGAATTTGAACTATGCTTTGATATATACTAAATATACCTACCGCAACACTTTATAAGTGCTGCTGTTTTGAAATTTCAATGTTTGAAATGTTGAAATTGAACAAATGAACTTAAAGATTGTTGAAATTCTGGAAATTGAATATTTGATTTGGAAGGATAACTACTTCATATTTAATGGTTTAAATGAAGGTCATTTTAAAGGAGTTATGAGTTGGAAATTGTATTTAACTAAGATTTGCCTTTAAATATAGTGATTTGGAACTCATTGAAATTGATGATTTAAGAATATGATTTTATAACCTGGTTTCAGTTTAAGGTGATTTTAAAGGGGATATTTCGAGTTTAATAAATTGAAGGAAATATTCAGTGATTTGGAAATTTGGGTTTTGTTTAAATGATATATTGATTTGCTTTTGAAATGAAATAATATAGACATAGTTTTGACATGGATATGATATTTTGGTTTTTGAAGTGTAAATGATTTTGAAATGAATATCCATGGGTTTTAATAACGTTGGGTTGTTAAAGAGACCGGGATTGAAAATTGTCATACTCTCTGTCAACTCCCAAAACCACTTTAACAACCGTGTACGGGGTGGAGGTTCTAGAATGAAGTAGGATGGTGGCGGCGTTCTTTTGAGGTATATACGTGGACCCGACTCCCGTGAGTTGACATAAGGTGGCTAAAACATGAGCGATTCCAGGCCAGTGAGGTAGCTCCTTCGGACACACTCCTTCGATATTATATTCTGACTTTGAGACTGATTTGGTGGTCACTTTTGATTTTTGATTTTGGGGGTGTGGCTCGAGATAGGCGGTAGCTGCGTGCTATGCGTCACCACCAGTCCGGATAGTAATTGGTATATCTACCCCGACATTGCCTAGCTGTGCCGTGTCACCTACCCTATCGCGTCTTGTACGAGTTTGATTTTCTCCCGTAGCCCGTGGAGTATCCTCTGGTGGCTTCCCGATCATGAGGGACTATGATACTGGATGGACTACTGGGACTATTACATGGTAAGGGCTATATGGGTAACCCCTTAACGCTATTTAAAAGTAAGTTTATTTTACGATAGACATTATTATAATAGCGAAATATTACTACATAGTAAATAGTTTAACGGATCCTTAGAGGATGGGCGGACCCAAGCATCCTTTAAGTTATTTGTACCTTATGTTACAGTTCACTTGAGTGGGTTTACATTGTATAAGTATCTACGTCCTGATTCGACTGTTTTGTGTTTTGCTTTACGCTCGGGTCAGACTGAGTGATACAACATTAGAGACTCACCTTCGGAGTTGGAGCTTCACTTGGAGATCCAGCTATCCATTTCATTTTAGTTATCCAGCTATCCAGTTGATTCCTGTTATCCTGTTGATTCCATGGATGTATTCAGCTTTGTACTTGATTATCATATTGAGACTTTTGTTGTATCTTGTTTAACTATGATGTATATCTACTATCACTTTACTTCCACTGCATTTTATTACTCTGTATCTGTGCTCTGTGATTATTTATTTACTGTTTATGTTGTGTTTTGCCAAATTTAAACTACAATTCAGTATTTTGAACAATTCAAGTCTGACATGTGTGGATACGAATGGTTGAAAATATCGGGTCGTTACAACTTCGATCTGATTTGAGCATTACAAATTGTGATATCGTAAAGATAACGAAGACGGATTTTTTGGAGATATATTTTGTTCAGATTCAAAACAAGTTGTATGGATGAATGCTATCAGCACATTGTTGGATCATAGGTTTTGATTGCTGATATGAAACAACAATTCACGATTCCACGACTACGGCAACATCCAGACTCAACAACTCAAAGTATGGTTCGTGCAGTTATATATTTTAACAAGAGTCATCAAATATGTATAGAGTCTAGTTTAGTGCTTTGTTAAAATCTTTCCTCAAAAATCACCATTCACATTCAAATAAACTTGCATGCATATTTTAATCAAAATCAAGTTTTCAAAAAATGCATGGAGCGAAGCTCGAACCCGATCACTAGTTTAGAAGGCAAGTGCTCTAACCAAATGAGCTATGGTGATTTTTGTTTATCAACAGAATTCAGTCGACTAAACAAGATCATTCAATCGACTGAGTCCGTGCATTTTAAGATATATGTGCATGTTTTAAAATTTGGTCGACTGAATGATCAAAGTCAGTCGACTGAATCCTGCAACTATCTTTTTTTTTATGAAAAGACACCTCTTTTCTGAATAGTTGTCTTCCTCCCTAAGGGTTGCAACCATTGCTATTCGTAGAGAACTCTTCACCAACAGTTGCAATTCATTATCTATTATAAATACACTTGAGAGTTTCATTGATCAAATAACTTAATTCTCCTATCTCTCTTGATCTAACGTGCATAACATTCTCGAATCTATTGCTTACATAAGTTCATACATTCATTGCTTTACATCTCACTTCCATATCTAATAAAGCAATTCTAATCTTCCTATTCTTCATACACGCACAATCATACCCATTACTCTTGAGGAAAAGATTATATGAAGGGTGTACATTATTGAATTATCAGTGCTATTCAAGAGCATACTCAGTCAGAAACAACTTTACTATTTGTATTGGAAGTCCTGTTCGGTTGCTCAGGCGGTTGAAGTCCTATTCGGTTGTCTAGGCGGTAGAAGTCCTGTTCAGTTGCTCAGGCGATAGAAGTCCTATTCGGTTGTCTAGGCGATAGAAGTCATGTTCAGTTGCTCAGGCGGTGTAATACTTGTTCCTCTGGGTTAAGAGAGGGTTGCTAGTTTTAATTCCAAAAGGAGTCTGGGACTGGACGTAGAACTGGAGTTCGAACCAGTATAAAAATCTCTGGTGTCATTTTCTTTACTGCTTTAATTGTTTACTTTTTATACTTATATTCCACATCAAGAGATAACTCAGTTTATATCATACTACCACTGCATTTACATTGTTTACAACTGTTGGCCATTTCGATCCTATAACACAGTCACTTTCATTCGATATCAAAGCATTTTCATTTGGCATCAGTCACTTTCATTTGGTATCAGAACACAGAGCACATTCAATTGGTATCAAAGCCTGGAATTTTATTGATCGTCACAATATCATAGAATAATGGTCAGAAAAAGATCCGGTTGAAATACAACAAGCAAAAAGCCTGAAACTATCATAGCAATGACCAATGAGGACTGTAAAAAGGTACTTTTTGATTTACAAATTTCGGTAAATGAGAATAATGAATTATCTAGTATAAGCGATAAAATCTCAAAGCTTAATTTTCTTATTTCAGAAAAGATGAAATCAATCAAACTTGAAAATGAGAAATTAGATTTAGAAAATCAACAGGGTGTTTTGAAAAATAATTTTGAGGCTCTTAAAGATTTTCTAGACGAACAAAATACTATGTTTGGAAAAGAAACGGAAAATTTTTCAAAAGAAATTGTGGATTTGAAAAGACAAAATGATTTATTACAATCATCTTTAGATAATTCAAAATCTCGAATTTTTCTTCTTGAAAATGAGAATTGTACGTTAAAAAAGGAGGAGAATTCTAAATTAAACAAGCAAATTGATATTTTGAAAAACAGTAATATTTATTTTGAAAATAATAATTGTGACTTTAAAGCTAAATTTGATAAACTTAACACTGAAGTCACAAAATTTAATAATGTTCAGAACAATTTAAACATGATTTTATCTAGTTCTAGACCTTTACATGATAAAAGTGATTTAGGATATAATAAAACTGATCGTAGAAATAGCACTAGACATGCTTTCATATATAGTAAATATGTAAGTGCTAGTACTAGATTACGAGTAAAGTCTAAATTCAATTTTTATAGAAATTCAAATACTGCTATGACCAATAATGTTTGTAATTTATTTAGAAGTACGAAATCATTGACGGGAAATACGAATAAAAATTATCTAAGTATTTGGGTTCCTGTTAATTGGAAAAATAGAGAAAAATCCACTGATTATTATTTTGATATGGTAGTTAATAATGAAAATTATATTTATAAAGGTTCAACCACAACCAAATGGGTATGGTTTCCCAAAAATTAGGAAATTATAGGAACCTTGGGTATTGCATTGCTTTAAATGTTATTTTTTTTATGATACCTTACATTATAAGTAGTAGTTGTTTTGTTCTATATTGTTATATGTTAACACATATGTGGAATATAAATTTTTCCATCATATAAACACTCCTTTTTGTCGGTAACAAAAGGGGAGAAAGATATTGCTCTAATACTATTTGCAGAAATAAACAATGCAAGCACACATTAAGGGGGAAAAAGATTAATTATTTACTGGAATATATAGCATAGAATCAAGGGGAGAAATCTATAGCATAATTACAGGAATATATTCAGGGGGAGAGATAAGTCAACAAAACTTGTCGAAGATTCATCCGTAGCAAATGGAATTGTCATCATCAAAAAGGGGGAGAATGTTGGATCATAGGTTTTGATTGCTGACATGAAACAATAATTCACGAATCTACGACAACGACAACATCCAGACTCAACGGCTCAAAGTATGGTTCGTATAGTTATATATTTTAACAAGAATCATCAAATATGTATATAGAGTCTAGTTTAGTGCTTTGTTAAAATCTTTCCTCAAGAATCATCATTCACATTCAAATAAACTTGCATGCATAAATCAAGTTTTGAAAAAATGCATGGAGCGGAGCTCGAACCCAGGTCATTAGTTTAGAAGGCAAGTGCTCTAACCAAATGAGCTATGGTAATTTTTATTTATCAACCGAATTCAGTCGGCTGAACAAGATCATTCAGTCGACTGAGTCTGTGCATTTTAACATATATGCGCATGTTTTTAAATTTAGTCGACTGAATGATCAAAGTCAGTTGACTGAATCCTGCAACTGTTGTTTTTTATGAAACGACACCTCTTTTCTGAATAGTTGTCTTCCTCCCTAAGGGTTGCAACCATTGCTGTTCGTAGAGAACTCTTCACCAGCAGTTGCAACTCATTATCTATTATAAATACACTTGAGTTTCATTGATCAAATAACTTAATTCTCCTATCTCTCTTGATCTAACGTGCATAACATTCTCGAATCTATTTCTTACATAAGTTCATACATTAATTGCTTTACATCTCACTTCCATATCTAATAAAGCAATTCTAATCTTCCTATTCTTCATACACGCACAATCATACACATTACTCTTGAGGAAAAGATTATAGAAAATGTGTACATTATTGACTTATCAGTGCTATTCAAGAGCATACTCAGTCATAAACAACTTTACTATTTGTATTGAAATTCCTGTTCGGTTGCTCAGGCGGTAGATGTCCTATTCGGTTGTTTAGGCGGTAGAAGTCATGTTCGATTTCTCAGGTGGTAGAAGTCCTATTCGGTTGTCTAGGCGGTAGAAATCATGTTCGGTTGCTCAGGCGGTGTAATACCTGTTCCTCCGGGTTAAGAGAGGGTTGCTAGTTTTAATTCCAGAAGGAGCCTGAGATTGGACGTAGAAGGGAAGTTCGAACCAGTATAAAAATCCGTGGTGTCATTTTCTTTACTGCTTTAATTGTTTACTTTTTATACTCATATTCCGCATCAGCAGATAACTTAGTTTATATCGTACTACCACTGCATTTACATTGTTTACAACTGTTGGCCATTTCGATCCTATAACACAGTACTTTCATTTGGTATCAAAGCATTTTCATTTGGTATCAGTCACTTTCATTTGGTAACGGAGCACAGAGCACTCACACATTACCATTGGAGGGCAATGAGCATTCTAAGTGTAAAATTCTTGAAAGGCAATCGTAGCCTCAAGCCTCATCAATTAGGAAATGACTAAAACAGGGCATGCAACAGGGCTAAGTGAGTTGCTCCCATTAGGGTACGTCATTGTAACAGCCTACAAACCCGTACCCCATGAGTCAATACTATTCTCCATCATATCAACTCAAAGCGAATGGAAATACGAACCATTAGGGTTAAAAGAAGAAGGAGCTAGAAGAAGAGAAAACAACACAACAGAATCTTACCATCGCAGGGGAATAAAATATAGTAGATGATAATTGATCTTTACACAAAAGAAACTATATCTGATTTGTACATACATCATCAGAATACAACATCAGAGTTCAACAACATCTATAACACACAACTGGACAGTTATATTAACTTGTCCTCACCAACTTATAATACAGCTTATAACACAATGGAATTATACATCTAGTACATATACTACGTCTCGCCATCCAGCTCGTCTCCTGAGCTCCTCAGCAGTCCATCCAAAATCTATACTCTATAATACTCGGTCTGACCCGAGCATTATAGTTAAAAAACACCCGAGTCAGTCTGGAAAACCAGCGTGAGAAAACACAGTCAATTGGATTATTAAAGTTTTCAAAATCTTTTGAAATCAAAGGTATCTCGTAAGACCGCGCCACAAATAAACATGCCGGGTTTTTACCTTACGATAACCAAAACATTTCTTATAAAATCCACTGATACTATAATAACGTTTATATACAAATACTTATTCAAATAGCCGAAATTGTTACATTTATTAAATTCCAGCTAATAGGTATATAAACAAAACCGTAAAGACACGTAGGGAAAATTGATTTCCATCAATGGCAAGGCTACTGGGGTATCGTCCGTTACAGTACGTGGTCTAGATTACCGTACCGAGGATCCACCCTAAATCCCATGCAACACAAGACCGGACTACCCTTTACTGGATAGCCCGAATAAGTTCACCCCACGGTTGGGATCAGCAACCACCACACAGCCGAAATATAAAAAGGAACATCTAGACAGGGGTGACCTTACCCTAATTGGTTGCTAGCCACTTAGCCTTGTGTGCACCTCCCCTGTTTTAGCCATTCCCGGTTGATGAGGCTCGAGGCTATGTGTTACCTTTTTAAGCACACAATTACTTAGAATGCTCATCGTCCTCCTGACGATGTTCTGAAAGCATTATTCCATACAAGTCCGTTCCGGGTTCGAACGGAACCGAAGGCACTACTCCTACTACATCCATTTTGGAATCAACCTCAGGATTAGTAGCGATTAGTCCTTGCACTTCACTGCTCCATCTTCGACTTCCAGCTCTTGTCTTCCTCACGAAAACGTTCAAACCGAATCGAAGTGGTTTTCGAAAAATTAATCCCGATCCCGGTCTCTTCGAAACGATCAGCGCATTGGCCAATATTGATAGCCGGTTATGTAACTATCAAATAACATTCACAAACAATCCATCAGACATTAATAATTTCCCAAATTATTTATTGACCTCAAAATATCTTCGCAAGATATATTTCCACTATTCAATCCTTTGAAAACAGTTTTCAAACCATCTTCCTCTCATGGAATAAATTCCCCAAATATTTTCTATTTCCATTGAAATCACCAAGTCCAAATATTTTAGATTTAAAAATAATTAAAAATACTTTATTGTAAAATGTACTTTAAAACATTTAAATTAAAGACTACTGAAATACTTTATTTAAAAAATATATACTTTAAAAATATTTAAAATAAAACTACTTTATAAAATATAAAAATAATTTTTTAAAATAATAGTTAAGCCAAACTAAATTTAAAATAAGAGATTACAGAATTCTATACAAGTTTTTAAATTAAAACTTTAACCAAACTATCTTTAAAATAAAATTACTTTATAAAATATAAATATTAATAATTATCTTTTTAAAACATAATACCAATTAACCTTTAAATAATTACTACTAAAATAAATATTTACTTTAAAATTTAAAACATTTAAAAAGAATAATAAATTTTCTAAAACATTTTCTTAAAACAAAATTTTAAAGCCTTTAGCTTATACATAAAAGTCTTCTTTAAAATACACTTGGCTTTCCAGGGAAATATGCTTCCCATTTCCATACCTTTAAAAATAAACCACTATTTATTTTTAAAACAAACTACCCATTCTTGTATAAATTCTCATCGTGAATTTATACTTCCAAATATCCACTGATATCTTGTTTCATCTTATAAACCCAGTTTATAAATCCCATAGTCTCATCTTTCTTTCAAAACACAGTTTCAAATACTAAATCAATTTCAAATTGATTTTTCCAAAATTAACTCCATTTAAAAATGAATTTCTTTTCTTACCCAATTTATTTCAAAACACACTAATTTTAGATCTATTCCTTTATTAAAATTTTTATTTAAACTGAAAACACCAATTTCATATTTATTTCAAAATTCTTTCTTTATTCCTTCCTAAACCATTTAAATCCTGAATTTTTAAAATAATCTTTTATTCTTTAATTAATATCACTTAAGTTTAAAAATCCATTTATTCCTATTTATTCAAAAATTTCCTTTCCCATACTTTATTTATTGGAATATAAAAATCAACTTAAATCCTTTCCAATTCATTCTTTGACTTATCCAAATTATCTAAAATTTATTTTACTTAAAAATTTCCTATTTTATTTCCTTAAAAAAATTCGATCTTTAACTTCTATATGTCAGTATGCCAAAATATATTCAATCAAACTATAACATTCAATATTTTCAATCACCAATATAATTTATCCCAGATCATCAATTAAATCATATCACAGAATATTAACAATCTAAATATTTTGAGGAATCCAGTTGGATCCCTCCAACTTGTTTCCCTGCATCCACAGATGTTAGCACAATATAAAATGCCAATTCCACTTCGAGGTGGAATATCGTGGTATATGGGGTTATATAGTCTCATTCGCTATTATGCGGCGCATAGGGTCTCGTCCGCTATATAATGCGGGAAATCAGTCACTCCAATATATATATATATATATATATATACTACTATATAATATACCGCATCCAATCAATTTAATCATTCAACCAAAATTTAAATTTAACTATTTAAATTTAAATAAAACCCAGATTAGTGAGATTAACTCAACATTAAATTTTTGTTTTGCAATCCATTTCTATTTCGACCATTTCTTCAGGGTTCTAGACCTTGTACAAACATTATATAATTTATTAATATTTGAACAAATCGAACAATCAATTTTCCTTAAATAAATTTAATTAACCCATAATTTTATTTAAACTAACAAATTTTATTTTAAACTAATCTTCCTATAATAATAATTAAATAGATTAACTTAACAAATAAATTAATTTAAAATAACTAGTAAATTAAAATATCTATGTATATTTATTTATTTCATTTTTCTTTTGAAACTACCTACATATACATACTTATAAAATAATCTATATTACCATTAAAATTTCTACTTCCTAAATCTTATCTATATATAAACTATTTTCTCCAAAATCTTGTCTATAAAAATTTTCTATTTTTTGAATATATATATATATATATATATATATATATCTGCATATATGTATACACTTTTATTCACTGCATATATATAAAAGCTTGACTTTACTATATATTATTTCCACCTATACATATAAAATTTCAATTTTAAAATCCATTTTTCTTTCTTCTGTGCATATAAACATGTATTTATTAAATCGAATTAAATAAACAATACCTCACCGCTGCTCGACACCAAAGCACCACCGCCTCGAGAACCCACGCACCACCCTGTGGTCTCGATTCCCCATGCGACCTCAAATTCGCGACCTCCGATGCGTCGAAACCCTAGTCTCCAAACATTGCGAAACCCCTAAATCGACCCTGCCTCGCATGCGTCAGATCTCCACACGAGCGCGAACGCCAACACCTAACGCGGCCTCGTGCAACCATCAGGACTCGATCCATTACAAACGCGAGGAGCAGCAACATCTTCAGGGAACAGGTACTCGATCGACTTCGTTTCGAACGTGACAAAGGACGATCTGATTGGCGAATTTCAGTCGCGTTTCTTTTTTTTATATACAGCGTGAAATCGAAAATGAATTTCAGGGGAGGAGAAGAAAATCGCAATTTTTACCGAGCTTGATCTTATATTTTTTTATATCAAATCTAAGTTCGGCCACTTGATTAAATTGAGCGGAAAGGAACATCTGTTAAGTGATTAAAGGAGGCAGTAAACACGTGTTCCAAAAAATGAAACGTGTTTAAATTTTATCGATTGTATGAATATATATATATACATTTAATTTAAATTCAAATCCAAATCGTCTCGATTTACGCAACTCACAAACTCGAGCTCCTATCGAGGCGTGCCGCTAGGCGTTTATAAGTTAAACCCCTATTTCGAGCACAACGGAAAAGGTTCCGAGTCCTAATTTGATCGTATGAAGAAGATAGCCTTTTTGGACCCACTTATAATATTAAATTTTCGATATAGATTTTCAGCGCGTATACTTATCGTACGACCAAACGATCACTCCAAACACTACGAAAATTGAAATCCGATAATAATACACTATTACGGGTCCAATAGAACTAGTTTCGTCGAAATCAAAAACTATGTCTCGGAAGGCTATTTTTTAAATATCGATTTAAACGATACAAATTCAAAACTGAAAAAATCATTCCCAAATTCAAATTTAACACTTCTACTATTTCCAGTATAATCAATATAAATTTCATAAGCCATTGAAATATTTTTAACCAGCTTTAAACTTAAAATTTAATATTTTACCCAATCTCTAATTATTAATTTCAATAAATTTAATTGCCAAATAATAATGATATTTGAAATTCATGTTAAACCAACTTCCAAATATTTAAAATCAATTAAATATTTCAATTTCAAATATCTAAAATTTTTGGGCTGTCACAGTCATCATCTTTCTAGATTACCCTATATTATGGATTTGGTTGTGCATGAGAGATCTGGATTACAGTTGAAAGACCGAGATGATGACATATTCGGTACTACTAGTCAAGTGGTGGAACTGTTCTGTCGGGCAGGTTACAAGATGTTGATGTCAGACCCAGGTGCATTGATCTAGAGATGTACCCATTGAAGGAGTTCCTTACCTGGTCATAGTATGGAATCCATTCTCCAATACATGCCGTATGGTTTTGATTGTGCCCAACTATATTGAAATGTGAGATGTAAGCATTTCACTATTTTAATAAGTATTTGTATTTAGATACTATTATAATATCACAGAATTTTTATATAAAAGGTGGTTTGGTTATCGTAAGGTAAAAATCCATCATGTTTATGTGTGACGTGGTCTTACTAGATACCTTTTGATATCAAAGATTTTCTTATAGCTTTAAATCCAATTGGGTGTATTTCACGCTGGTTTTTCAGACTGACTCGGGTGTTATTTTATCACAATGCTCAGGTCAGACCAAGTATATTACAGATTAGTTGGATAGACAGGAGACGAGTTGGAGATCCAGAGACGTATCCACGTAGATAGTTATTTTTCGCTGTATTCATTGTTGTGTTATCAACACTTGTGAGGGAAGACTATTATAACTGTCCAAGCTGAGATAGGTTAGTATACTCTGATTGATGTTTGTACATATATACATATTACAGTTTTTCTTTTATGTAAAGATTTGTGATATATTATAGATTATTTGTTCCGTTGTGAGATTCTGTGTTATTAGTTTTCTTCTTATCTCCTTTCTTCTTTCTTTTCCCTAACAATCGGGTTTTCTGGCATTCGATTTCTTGGCATGTAATACTGTGGACGTATTAACATCGATTTTCGAGGGTCAAAAATCTGGTTCGTTACATATATTGTTTTAAAGTAATATATATTTATTAATATGTTTGAATATATCTATTAATTGACAATTTTAATTTTATAAAATTATGTCTTCATTTTATTACATATAAATTAAAAAATGGATGTAAGGCATTTTATTATATATATATATTACATTTAATTTAATAATTATTTTAGTGTAAAATTACATACATACATACATACGTGTGTGTATATATATATTTCATTACTTATATGTTATTTAAAATATTATGATAATTTTGTTTTAAATTTCAATATAATATATAGTTTTCATTTTAAATTTGTAGATCTAAATTAGTTTTTAAATTATTTTACTAAGTAAACAAATTATATATTTTGAAAAGAATTATAAATTTCAAAATTATTTACTTTGTCAAAATGATTTATTTTAATCCAATAAAAAATTTAAAATTTAAATATATATTAAAATTGTTTTAGGCAACATCGCACATATAAAGAGCCAAGGTGTCTATGACACTGTAAATCCCAATGCCTTAACACACACTTTAACCATGAACATAATACATATATGTTGCACGTGCACAATACACACCATGAGTATATTTGGATAAACTCAAATTAAATTCAAATTAAATCCATTATTTAACTAGTGAATTAAACAAAATAGGATTTTATCTAAATTGAATTTTAGACTAGTTTTAAAATTTATTTAGACTTCATAGGCTCAACGAGATCTAAATTAGATTTTTTTTTAAGAATATACCCGACAAGGTTACAAAGTGTGTTGAGATATTCTATATGATGATACAATATTAACGATTCAAACCACATGAAAATCCTACTTAATATGAAGAAGTTAGGTATATATCATGCTTATTCTCCCTAGACCGTTATTATCGATCAACCGCTTATGATAAGTATGCTACCATAGACAAATAACTCAAATGACTAATGATTGAAGTTGTAACAATCCTACTTTCTATGTCACCAAAATAATGTATTAAAATAAAATGTTTAAGTTCATTTGTGGACAAAATTTACTTTTGAAATAATTCCTAGTGAACTAAAATTTTTGGAGTTTGTTTTAATAAATTGAATTGATTAATGAATTATTTTCAAAAAAATATATTAGCAAGGCTAACCGGTTTTACAGTGGACCGTCCATTTTTGTTAAAAGACAACAATTAATATGTGAGCAAGGAAGGTCTTAACTACTTAAAAAACAACAAATTAGCTATAACACACAAGTTAGGCAACATGCCTAAACCACTGAAAGTCCAAGACCAGGCCTCCTCAAAATAGGAGGATCCACTACCATCATCAGACAAACCAGGTCTTAGGACATGAAAAAACCTAGAAAATTACGATGTGATGTTAGGAACAAAATCCGAAGAGTCACTGCTATAGATCAATTTCATATCCTAAGTGTCGTTTGAAATAATAATCCTATTCAATTCACCAAGTTCTCCTTTGACGGACATCTAAGCTTGCCTTAGCATACACCAATCTATTCATATTCAATTTTGGTCCAATTAGTGCCTTAGCATACACCAGTCTATTTCTATCAACGATACTTGCATCAAAACATCTCAGCTTACCTACAAAGCTAGCCAGCCAATCTAGGTCAATCATCGATTGCAGAACTGAAGGAATATGTGAAAAGTGAGCCCAACCGAAATCGAAAGAACCTAAGATTTCGCTGTGTCACCCGAAGTGGACCAAGAAGTAATAATGAAGGATTTGCCTTGAATGAACATCAGTTATGCTTGAAGGGCTCGAAGTCTCTCTGCCGAATTGGAGAATTTGAAGGACATAAAATCATTGTAATGGACCTTGAGACCACCATGTAAACGACATACATGCCTATAATGTTCACAAACAATGGAATATGGTAGGTTAGAATCCAGGAAAAAACCGATCAAATAATCAGTCCACTAATCATTTCCCACTTGAATCACCTCTTCCAGCGGAATCAACATTCCATCCTCTTCTACAATTTCAAAGCTACAAGGGGAATAGGCACTTCCATTTCTAGGCAATTTAGAGAATAAGGATGACCAAGGAGTAGATGTGCTATTTAGGTTTTGCTTGTAAGGAACTACTACAGAAAAGTTAGAGGCACTATTATAAACTAAGACAACAGAAGCAAGACTTTCAATAAGGAGTGCTTGCACATTAAACAGCTCAGAAGCAATAGCAACAGGTAATTCGTATTATAGACATTTACACAAGCATTTGGAGTGCTTTTTTGGAACAACAAGTAGCACATCTTCTCCCTCAACGTCCGAGCTTCCAACACCTACAAATTCATTGCCTACTACTATACAATCATTACCAGAGTTACCAATTCTTGCATTTATATTACCCAAACCAAAAAGAAGTTTAGAGGTAGCAATAAACAGTTGCAGTAGAATGGTGGTTAGGGGACACATTTTCATGAACAAATTGCGAGCTAGAGACGCGGGTAAGCGGAACTGATGGCAGAGACGCGGGTAAGCGGAACTGATGGCAGTGACCCGATGCCTGACACCAGGGACTCAAATAAGGCAGCAATAGCATCAGATAGCTCGGATAAGGTCTCCCTTGCAGTGATAGACAGCTTTGAAAGAACTTGTCTGCTAGAACAAGCATTAAAATGTCATACGTTTTCAATATGATCTACATTGTAAACAACAGACGACATTCCATGCGGACAGAAGGTGAAGTAGGATGAATGTTGAAAGTTCGGCCTAAGCACATCATAAAGCTCTGTGCGTCTAAAGACAGTTCTGGATCTGGATTTATGGGTTTGGGTGTGACGGATCTTCTTCTTTTTAAGCATCAGAAGAGACATTAGCGAAGTAGATATGGGTTATGGTATTAAGGCGGTAAGAGGGGAGAGAGCGTATATTAGATGGAGAGGACGGATAAGAAGAAGCATTACGCATGGACGCCATTGATAAATTAAAATGTTTTTTTGTTATAGAAATACATTTAACTCGAATAAAATATACACCATGAATATAAAATATTTTATTGGATAAACAATTTTTATATGATTGTAATAATTGAAAACATGTTTAATTCTATATTCTTAAGGCCTAAGCAAGTTAAAAGAGCTACCTCCTATTCATTTTCCCTCTTCATGTCTTGATTCCTCTCAGCTCAAAATAATAATAATAATATAATAACAACAACAACAAATACGTCGAAGAAAAAAAATGCATACATGTTAGTTGAGGATCACAGCCAGCGACAACCGGAGTGGATAAATCACGTGTACGGAGGAATTGGCAGTTGTCAAAACAAGACTGGCGACATTGGGCTTAGCACCGTGTTGGCGGCTGATGGTTGGAGGAGAGACGCGATGACAATTAGTGGGCAGATGGAGCATGTGTCGACGGGGAAAAGCACGTCAGCAGGGGAGCAGAGAACAATGAGGGTAGGTAATCTAGAGTTGATTGCATGCAAGTCGGTGGTGGATGGCGATGTTGGTTTGTAAGGCATTCAAGGAGGATGGTGAAGCGTGGACTGAGATAGAATTTGTCTTATGCATTGCTTCAGTAAGTTATTTCGTAATTAATGTCTATTTTTTAGCGTTCATTTCTTAAACCATGTCCATTTTTTAGTGTTCATTCTCTTTGCATTTCAGTAATTGATTGTCGAGAAATAATTAGGTTTGATATGGATTGATTTGGTTGAAATTAAGAAGCATACCATGAATATAAAATATTTTTATTGGATAAACAATTTTTGTATGATTGTAATTAGGACTGTCACGGTTGAACCATCAACCGTTCAACTGTACAAACTGCTCGTGCAGTTATCGTTTATAACGGTAACGGTTGAAGAATTAGATAATCGCGGTTAACCATACTAATCATATATGATTGTTTTGTGTAATATTTAACTTTAAAATATAAAAATTAGTAATTTAAATTAAATGAATAGCTTGTACATTAATAATATATGTTTTCATGAACTAATAACATGTATACGCATATCTATCGTTTTATAAACAAATAAGTAAATTTGAAAAAAAACAGTTAGAGCTACATGAATTTATCATGAATAACGCATATAGCTAAAAACATATGTACAACATACTTCAAAATTGAAAATACGACGGTTAACTATCATTGACAGTTACGATAACAGTTATAAGAATTTATAACCGTCAACAACGGTTACGGTTACGGTTGGTGGTAATAACGATGGTTACTGCAACTGTAACACCCCTAATTGTAATAATTGAAAATAGGTTTAATTTGATATTAATAAAGTCAATAAATCAACGATAATTTTCTGCAAGGATGGTTTAAATTACTGAAACATAAATTGTAGAACAAATTGTAAATCAATTAAAATTGAATAATCTATTTATAAATGGATGATAAGAATTCTTTGTATCTAAATAAGGAGAATGACATTTGTAATTAAAAGTGATAAATTAAAGTATTAATGCATAAGGGCTTAATTGAAAATAAATAATTGGTCATGGGTGCTAAATATAATCTACCTCCACAGCATCTTAAGGCCTAAGCCGGTTAAAAGAGCTACCTCCTTTTCATTTTCCTTCTTTATGCCTTGATTCCTTTCAGCTCAAAATAACAACAACCATAACAAAAGATACGATGAAAGAAAAAAAAAGGCATATGTTTGTTGAGGATCACAGCCAGCGACAACCGGAGTGGATAACTCGCGTGTATGGAGGAGTTGGCAGTTGTCAAAACAAGACTGACAACATTAGGGTTAGCACCATGTTGGTGGCTGATGGTTGGAAGAGAGAGGCAATAACAATTGACGGGAAGATGGAGCATGTGTCGACGGGGAAAAGCACGTAAGTAGGAGGAATGATCGATGAGGGTAGGTAATCTAGAGTAGATTGCATGTAAGTCAATAGTGGATGGCGATGTTGGTTTGTGAGGCATTCAACGAGGATGGTGAAAGCGTGGATTGAGATAGAATTTGCCTTATTGCATTGTTTTAGTAAGTTATTTCTTAACTCATGTCTATTTTTTAGCGTTCATTTCTTGGCTCATGTCCATTTTTTAGTGTTGATTTCTCTTTGCATTTCCTTATTTGATTGTTGATAATGATTAGATTTGATATGGATTGATTTAGTTGAAATTGAGAAGCATACCATTGTTTTAGTGTGTTGTGATGAGTTTCATTGTTATTGTTGATGATGTCCATTTTATATAGTTTACACACACATCTTGTTATTTGGTAGAAACTAGTACGAATCCGTGCTACACACACTAATTGCAACTATATTTTTATAAATCTGGTTGAGTTTACTTATTATGATTAACTCACGGAAAACCATTATTTCCAATATATATTTTACATTTAAACATTCTTTATATTTTGTATATTCGAAATTATTAATCCAGAAAACATTGCGTGTTATTATGTAAATTTGCACAACTACTTTCATGTACCATACAAAAGAAGACTAAAATAATTAAGTAATACACCTATAAATAAGTATACAGATGCACACATCAAATTTTCAGCTAAAAAGTTAAAATATTAATTTGAGAGATCATTATTAACCAAATAAATCATACATTATAGCTCAATTTAAGTAAATATGTGCATATATGAAAAAATAAAAAAAGAATTGCATCATGCATACGCTATCATTGTACAATAATGGAAAATATTATAAATTAGTCTTTGTGATTAGTAGATGTAAAAGGAATAATGTCATCAAAAAATTTGAGTTATAAAACATATTATTGCAAAACTAAAAATATTAGGAGTGTCCAATGATAATAGATAATTATTTGGTTTACACTTCCAACCACAGTTACATATCTCATAATTTCAGTTACCAAGCAAACTAACATTGCTTGTCACTGAGATGAAACTACAGTACAAAGATTGCTATTACAATACAATGTGTTGGGCATCAAAATATGAAAGAACAAATTAAATGGGAAATAATGATATTTGAACTTCCTAAATCCTTAAATTGGATCGTTCTCTCATTGCTCCTTTACGACTTCATTGTCTTTAATAGTATCAAGTAAACAAAAAAAATTAGAAAATATAGTTACTAGATCAAAAAAATTATTTAGTATTCAAAATTTATAATATTCATCATAATCTTATATGAAAGTCTAAGTAATAAACTTTATTTATACGGATTTTTGACGAATGCCCATGTTTAGCTAAGGATTAACTAGCTAGAATGTAGAATATAATCTAAAATTTATATATTTAGAGGTTTAATTTTTGTTAAAATTGTGTATGTAATATATTCCATTAGCTAAATAAGATACTATTTAAAAATTTTATTATTTTTGCAAAGCTATTGTTTGTTACATGAATACTATCATGTTAATGTTTAATTTAAATCTAAAGTTATTAATTTTTGCTGAAGTAAAAATTATTTCGTTATATATCAGGTTTCTTAGTTATGCATAACAAATTTGTTTAGATAAATGAATGACACATTTGTAGTTGAAATATTATTATTTAAGTTAAAGTTTTAAATTTGAGAACACTTAAGTGAAAATATCTCTACTAATTTTGAAGTGATTGGATAAGAATTTAGAATATGAAGAACTTAGTTTAAAATAATTAATGAGTGGGCCGGAAAACATGCAAAAAATTGAAAACATGGACGATGTAAATGAAAATATAATGAAAGAATTAGAAGGAGAAGATTAACTAATTTTATTTTACAATTATATATTATGATTTGAGTTTAAAAGTCACTTTGAACACATGTGTACATGTCCCAAACCGAAAAAATAAAGTAGTAGTTTGAATTATACACGCACACACACACACACACACCCACTATGTACAAAGTAATTTAAGAATGAATAAACTACTTTCTTGTAGCATTGTGGAAATCAAGGTTATCAAACCAACTTGAATATATATCTTTTTTAGCATAATTCATTTTGTTTTAACACACAGTTTATGTCTTTTACTTCATTTGTTATGTTTATTCAAAATACTTTGTAAAAGATCAAGTTAAATCAAAATAAATGGAGAAGTAACTCATTTTGACATTAATTCCTCATTAGTTGCCATATTAATTGCATTTATTAATATATTTATCAATAGCATTTATGTCCTAAATTTAGTTTGATTGAATTTAAATTAGTGACAATGCACATTAAATCAATTTTGGTTGGAATATTTAAGATTATGCTTAATTTTCACTAATAATAATCATATTTTCATTATATAGCTCTTATATAATCATCTTGTAACAACCTTGGTTTCAGTGATTACCCGTAAATAGTAAATTATAACGGTGGTTATAATTTAATATTGAGAATTAAAAAAAATTTAGAGATTAATTTTTTTTTATTTGGAATAAACAATGGATTTTAAATGTAAAATTTGGAAATAAAGTTCTAGAAACTTTATTTTGGTTGTTTGAGTTAATAATGAATGAAATATGATTTTTATTTGAGAAAATGCAATAATTCTAGTAATTATTGTCAAATGTTTCTTTTATTGATTTTTAAAAGAAATACTTGTTTAATATATTGTGTATTATAATAAAAAGATAGAATTTTGTTTAAAAATAAGTTTTGGTTATAAATTGAGGTTAAAATGGTTTGTTACATTTTATTACACAAGAAAATTATTTTTATGTAATTTTTGGTATTGAAAATGGTGATTTATGTGAATATTGGTATAAATTGTGTATTTATCTAAAAATAAGAGTTTTTGATAATAAAATAGTTTAAAAACTTAAATTATTTTTTATTAGCTGTAAAATATTTTATTTAACATGAAAGTATCTTTACATAATTTTAATGTGAAGGGTTGAAATAGGTTGTTTTGATAATTACATAAGTATATTTGTGTTTTAGTGGTAAAATTAATTTCTTAGAAAAATTAAATCTTTTCTTTTGGGTCAAAGCCCATTATCACATAACTTGAAAAGAGAAAATAAGGTTTCCCTTCTCCTGTATGTATACTTTCTTCTTCAGTAAACAAAAATCAAAAAGAAAGAAAGAAACTATCTACATTTTCAAATCTAAGCCAAATCTCCAAACTAAATCAAAAAATTTGTTGTTTTGTCAAAGTGAAGCTTCAATTCTATAGATAATCACTTCCAAAATAACATTATTTCATCAAAATTCTATTTTGTGAATGAGTTGTCTATAACTGTTATTTCTTTGCTTGCATGTTTCTGTTTTGAGAATTTACAGGTCTTTAAAGCCATTTTTTGCTCCAAGCTTCCATCTTTCAGTTGTAAATCTAGGTTTTGCTCTTCAATTGCAAGGTGAGTTAACCGCTCACAAATTTCTAGCTGAAGCAAAGCTTCAAAATGCCAAACTCTGTGCAAATTTTGCCTCAGTATATTGTTTCCTGTACTCAGTTTTGTCTCTGTGATAATCTATTGTAGGTCACTACTTTGCATGTCCATAACATCCAATTTCGATAACGAAATGTTACTGGATTTTTTTCTGTTGGTAGTTCATGTATTGTAGTGTATGCCTGCAAAATTTGGTAGCTAAATTCATTCGTATGCTATGTCAAAACTGCACTGCAAAATCAGTTCGAAGTAGTGAAATCCACCTGCACAAAATTCGTAGCCTAACCTAGGGACCGATCTACAGGTCGACCTAAGGATCGACCGTATGACCAAATAGGTCGAACATACGGTTGACCTATGGGAGAGTAAGGTCGACCTGTAGGTCAACCTATGGTCTGTGAATTCTGGCCCTTTTGCTCCTTTGTTCTACTGTAATTCTGACTCGTTTTTCCTACTTTTCTACTTGACTTTGGTGACATATTTGTGTTGTTTTGAAGGCTGTGATGCCTATCAATAGGCTAGCCAAGATTTTTGGGAATTTGAGAGTCAAATTGAATCATTTTTTAAATGAATTTGAGTGTCGGTTTTCGAGAAGTTTTCGATGTTTTTCTTTGATTTCGAGTATTGGTTTTTCCAAATAATTTTGAAATAATTTTGAAATAAATTGGCTTTTGTAATAATTATTATATAATATTTTTAAATTATTTTCAAGATATAAAAACTATATAATCTCTATAATAAGGGAATTTCAAAGTTTGTTTTCCGAAATCGATTTCGAAAATTGTTTTAAAAGCTTGTTTTCTCAACAACTTATTTTCTTTATATAAAATACACATTTTTGCACTTTCGAGCGAATGAGAAGGAGAATTAAACGATTGGGTAAAACATGCGGTATGAGAGATGTGTGTTTATCTTTTCGGTTAATTCCTGACTTGTCTGTTTGATCGTTTTGACCTTTAGGTCGTTTTTGTCAGTATTAGACCTTCTGGTCATTTGTCCTTGGGGATGTTGTCTAAGAGACCTATTTGTCCATTGAGGCGTATTTGTTCTTGGGGATGTTATCCTCTGGGATGTTTGTCTAAGAGACATATTTATTTGTCCTTCGGGACGTTTGTCTAAGAGACATGACACCTTATTTTGAGAGAACAGTACTTGGCAGGCTTCAGCCATAAGCACATGCTATATTTTTGAGATGATTTCATTGATTAATTTGTGATTTCCCAAGTGTATCGCCTTTTTACATTATTGGCCATTTGAGCCTCGAGACATTATATGCGGCGATTACATCTTTGGGATTTGAACACCTGGTCGAGTTCTATACTTTGAGATTTGGATTGCCAATACTTGGTGTTTATTTTGAGATTTCTAATCTTCTTTTTGGAGACATATGTGTTTGCCATTTTGGTGTTTCATGAGTTTTGGGAATTCTCTATTTTGAGAATATATTGGCAATTGCCTTTTACCGCGAGTATTGAGTTTGAGTTTTGGGATATTCTCCTATTTAGGAGTTATGGTTTTTCTAAACCATTATAGTCGCTTTTGGGATTTCGCCGATGATATGAGGCGTTTATTATACTTAATATTTATTGGTCAGTTTATCTCTTTCGAGGACTTACACTTAGTGAAATTACCTCATTTGAAGTAATGACATGTGCTTACTTATGCTATTTATTCTCATTCGAGAAGATACTTCACCTTTACCCTTATACTTCATATATCTATTGCTAATTTGATTGTTTTAGCTATACTGAACCATGTATTTTATACTTGGGTCAGACCGAGTTGTTTCAGGTTAGATACTTGCTTTTGAACATTGCTTTGATGCTTTCGCTTGGATACTTGCTTATCTTTCTTTGTGTAGTTTGTAGCCTTTTGTTTGACTCTGATATGTATTTATTTTTGACTCGTTGTATATAGTGTGGTCTTCGAACCACTTATGATGTATCATTTTGTATTGTACTAGGATGTATCAATGTATATGTATATACATATCTACTGTGTGCTGTTCTGTGATGAGTTGTGCATTCGGTTATTGTATTTTGTTCTGATAGATCCGTTAGCCATTATAGTTTTAAATTAAGCATTTATGGAATATGTAGATCCACTTGAGATAGAATTTTTTTAGAGCATTAATCGACGTATTTAAGAGATGTTTAAGACAAAGCTATAGATGGTCGCTTCTAACCAGTCCTATTCTCCACATTAGCAAACAGTATTACTCAGCAATACTCTTTGTTAATGTGGGTCTCGAGGTGGTGCGTCACACATCTGCCAAAAAGGTAGTATTATCAAAAAAGAATAGGAATAAAGTAAAATTCCTTTCCTTTTTTCTTAGAAAAATAGGTGCCCATTATTTTGATTTATCCAATGAATTTAGCTATATTACCATATCAATTTCTTTTGACATATTATCCTGTAAAATAAAGAAATGATACAAGAAAGGAATTGTCAAATAGAGAATCTCTAAACCTATAGTTATTTTTAGTATAAAGTTATAACTCTTTATATCAATAATATCCCTCTACCACTATAATTTAATATCAAACTCATGCCTTAATTTGATATTCAATCAAAATGAAAGATACTAAAAAACATAATTAGAACCTTGAATAGAAGGAAAGAAATTAATATCAATGTTATTTTATCTAGTTTAGATTTTAATAAGGATGGAGAAAATTAAAATTAAGATTGAGATATGTTTTCCTCTATAGTCATAATTAAATATTTTGGGTTTATGGTTTGGAGATGAATAGACAAATTTTATAGCGCAATTATATACTTGAATTGGAAATTAAGAAGACAAAGAAAGAGAGATTATATAAATGACAATTTAGTAACCTTAATAACATTTCATAAGAGGATAATGTTATTTTTGATTCAATATTTTTAATTTAAAAATTGACTTTTTCCATTCTCCTTAGTCAAAACATGATTCACCATCAGCAGTTAACTTTAAATAATTGTTGCTCCTTCTACCAACGTAAGGAATTGTTACTTTTATTAAGTATAAACATTACAATTCACCCAACTGATAAATAAAATGGGAATTTAAATCAATATCTACCACTAACAATTCATGCAATTTTTATTGTTAGCGCAACATTCAACCATCATGGATAATTTTGAAATCCAATGCCTAAAATATAAAGAGAGAAAGAAGAAATAGTTTTTTTAAGAAAATTTAAAATGCAATAGTATAATTAAAATAAGTTATATCAACTGCTAAAACTTTCTCTTAAGTTTTGTACCTTTGGTGAAACTTTGAATCACCATGAAGAGTCTTGAAATTAAATACCATAAAAGAAGGAGAAAAACATCGAACTAGTATAGGAAATTAATATGTAGTTATGATAAAAAAATTGACATCAAATAATATAAGATTTAAATTTATGAAACATAAAAGTAAATTTTTATCGTGATGCGGAAACAAATTCATAAGTAATAATTTTGCAATATTAGTAGGATTGATAAAAAATTTATTAGGGAATCTAAATAGATATTAAGCAATTCACAACACAAGTAGAATAAAGCCTTTCATCCTAATTATATATTGGATAAATAAATTAGAAGATAATAAAATAAGTTAAATAAGGTATAAATTAAATACCATAAAAGAAGGATATTACATTAACGGAAAATGAAGATGAACGAGGAAGATATAAAATTAAAATATTGGTAAATAGATTTGAAAGGGCGTAAATGGAATATTCATAGTAATAAAATGATATTAATTCAAAAGGTTAAGGAAAGTAAAAAGAAAGATGAATAATGTACTTTTGATAATATATAACAAAAACATATTAGGAAAGAGACAGGAAGATAAAATGAAGTGAGTAGGTTAGAAAGTGATTATAAATGTGGTAGTTAATATAAGGATGGGCAATATGTAAAACAAAAATTTTAATCGTCGAAAAATGGGATTTAACTCTTTAACTTATGAGAAAAAGGAGAAGAATGATTAAACATTAAATTACTTACATTATAGAATGGATGGTTGGATATTGTAACAAAAAGACATATATTTGATGGGTACATATATATAAAATGTTGTGTATTATATTTGATTGATAGTAACAGTTATAACAACCAAAACTTTCATTATTTCTTTCAAAACATACAGTGCTCTAACATACTTTCCATTGAACGTGGATATTCTTATTACCAATTACAATGAATTTTCTAAGAAAATGAAATATAACGATTACAAACGAACGGAATAATATCATCAAACAACAAAACCAATAAGATCAATTTGTTTAGAAATTTACCATTGTGCACAACATCATATTATCATTGATTTCCTCTCTATCCTCGTATATCTTGATACATTAATGTCCTATAATCAAAATCTCCTAGAGTTATGGAAACTCAAACATCAACTATGCATTCTATAACTTTAATATTTCCAACTGCATGTTCAAAAATGTGCAAATAATATAAGTAAGGATTACAGAAGTGATATAATAAAGGTGCATAAATTATGTAATTAAATAAAATTAAAAAGTAATCTTAACGGATCACAAAGTCAAAAGCTATTTGAATTTTTGTAGTCAATTTTCCCATTAAATTGAATTTCAATGAAAGTAATTTAATAGTAATTGGTTCTCTACTTAGTTTAAATTCAAATTAAATGAAATTGATAACTATTTTTTTGGTCAGTTGTATAGTATTATCACTTGATATGAACATTTATATTTCAAGTTAGTTTACTTATAAACGTTGTTCTTATCTACATCTTTAATCCAATATTATCTATAATAAACTGGAATAAAATTTAAAATGGCATAACTTCTAACTAATTTTGTAGAAAATTATAGATAATTACCTCATGTAAGATCGTTAAGAATCGAATAAAGATCAACCTTACATCTAATAGGATATACAAAACTAAAGATTATAACATATAAAAGGAATATAGAAACAAAGTTCATATTCTTACTCAACAAACAAAAATAAAATGAAATTTGATTTATGTATAAATTTTAAAAGTATAAAATAGTTCAAATTTACCTATAATAGATTTTTGAAATAAAAAAGATTTTATGGCATCTACTTTTTTATAAATCAACTTCCTATAAAATAAATAAAGGAAACAAACTCATAATCTTACGAAATGGAAAAAAAATCAGAAGAATACATAATTCGAGGCAAAAAAAGTCCTAAGCAAAGATGTAAAATTAGTAGTCTAGACCAAAAACAACAAATTTAATTTCACATAAATGAAAAGAAATATAGCAAAATAAAAGTCAAAATTTTTAATCGATCTCAATCAAATCAAAACAAAACATAAAAAATAAAACGTTGAATTAAATGAAAAGACAAATAAAAAAATTAAACTTATTAATCGATCCCAATCGAATTAAAAGTTTTTTAGAGGTCTTCAAACAATGTTTCCACAAAAACGGTAACGTTAAATTTAAGGTATAAACACAATCACTATAAGATATGTATATATTCACAAATAGTTTAAGATAGAGGCAACATGAAGAATTATCAGTGAATTAAATTAAATTCTAATCAAAATAAAAGAAATAAAAATCAATCAAAGTTTTTTGAATAGAATCCTTGCATTGAAACTACTGAACATGAGAAATAACCGGGTAAATACAAAAATTCTTGTATTGAAAATGAAGAGAAGAGGAAAAGAACTATTTTTAGAATATAAAGAAAAAATAAATGCAGGTTAATTACACATGGAAATAAGAATGTTATAAAGAAAACGTATGAAATAAATAGTAGTATGCTATAAAAATCAGATTTATTCTTAAAATAGCATTTATAAATCTATTAACCTACTACAAATAAATAACCAACCTCATAATCTTACAGATCGAATAAAAATCATAAGAAGAAATAACTTTAGGCATAAAACTCAAAGAAAAGATAAATTTTTTTGAATAAAAATAATAAATTCAACATCAAATTAAAGAAAAAGAAAAATAACAGAATACAATCCAAACCTTTAAATTGAGCTTGGTCGATTCGATCAGCCAAGATTTTTAGGGCTCTTTCGATCGATAACATTGAAAGTAAGGTAGAAATACAATGCAATACATCAACAAAATCATAAATAATTTAAGATGATTGCAAAGTTAAAAACTCTAATTCATATTAATCAACATAAAGTCAAATAAAAAATATTACATGCCCCAAAAAAAAGCATGCATAAAACATGGACGAGGGAATTATATGATAACAACAAAAGAAGCAAATTTTTCACTTGGATCCAAAGAGAAAATACACAGGGTATGATAGATTTATGGATTTAAAATTTTACTTTATATAAGAAGTTGAGAAAATAAAAGTAAGAATAGAAGCATGAAACATTTATGAATAGCCGAGATAGAAGATTATTTATTTTAGATATTGAGAAAATGAAAGTAAGAAAAAAAATGAACATGGAACATTTCTGAATAGCTGAGATTGAAAAAGAAAGGGGAAATTATTATTAATATATAATGGAAATTTAATTTGGAGCATGTAATGGTAACGAATAATTATTAGGGGGCAAGTGAAACTTTCTCTCTCAAATCAGCCAGAGAAGAGGATTTAAAGTAAGAATGAATGGGAATCAAGAATATAAATGGTCACATACTAAACTTTATATATAATAGAATAGATTAGATTATAATTTAATAGATTAAATTGTAATTTATACTAGAAATTGATCAAAAGGGGGAAATTGCTTTAAATACTCTTTGGAAATGTTCATAGAAAATTTGTTTGAATTATATTATTTTTGAAAGTGAAGATTTTGGAAATTGATCATGCAAAAGGTTTTTACATAAAAAAGAGAGAAGAAAATTAACTTTAAATTATTTTTGAAGTTGAAATTATGGAAATTGTTTTATGTGTAAGTATAAAAAGATATTTTATTCATATATATATATATATATATATATATATATATATATATATATATGAATATGAAATAGTTGTAAGGATTTTTATAAAAGGATTTAAATTCATATTCCAAAAGCATTAAGCTTATTTTTATGGAAATTTAAAAGCTGTGATGTTTATTAAGAAAAATAATAATAAATACAGATTTTCTAAAATAATATTGAGTTTGAATGTGATTTATTTATTATATGGGAAAATACTATTAATGAAAATTTATTATCATATTTTGTTAAATATAAATTTGTTTATGTAATTTATTTTATGTAATTTATTTTATACGTTGAGTTATCTTTAAGTAAAAGGAAATAAATTTGAATACCTCTAGACAT
This sequence comes from Allium cepa, assembly GCA_030765085.1. Taxonomy (NCBI): domain Eukaryota; kingdom Viridiplantae; phylum Streptophyta; class Magnoliopsida; order Asparagales; family Amaryllidaceae; genus Allium; species Allium cepa. The sequence continues at coordinate 319,684,140 of CM060937.1, read as the reverse complement.
ATTATCTATACTATTATATTATTGTTGAGTTGCATTTCAAGGGCACAGAAGCCTTCTTGTATTTTTGTCAACTGAACAATCGCCTTTTATGTTTTTTCCGTTCTCTACGACATCTCTGCTTCCTCCTCCATCTATCAGCCACGAATACAACAACTAGGTTTTTCCATGCTTGCTCGCTAAATCTTCATTCTTCCACCACCAAATTTTGTCCAACCACTAAAAATTGAAAGCTATGGTTTAAAGGCAATTCATTCGCATGGTTTTTCTCCTACCAGCTTTATGATATAAAAGGATCCACTATTAATAAATCAATCAAAGTGTTCTCAGATGTTGTATTCGATTCCATTGACCTATCGTTCTTCTCCCCCTCTTTTGAGCAAGGACAATAGGTATAATATCTTTTTTATTTTCCTTATTTTGACAAGAAAGCATCTACTTTTAACTGCATGAAGCTCGAATTCTTTTGCATTCTTTTAGATGTTAGTTATTTTCATTAAGTGTATCTGAGTTAATGAGAGAATAGTTCTATTAGGTTTGGTAATGAGGTCATAGCAAACATTTGAAAATGGGCACTGACTCATTTTATCATAATTTGGGGAAAATGTATTCTAAAGCCTTTGAATCTGAAAAAATTCATATTTAGCACTGCTGAAAGTCAGTAATCTCTTGCAATTAGTACATTTGCAATCTGGACTACATCGTTATTCATTGTACCAGTTTCTTTCTAGAAGCTTAGCTACTCGAAATGGAAAACTTCCGTGCAATTGAAATAATTATCTATTTAAGTCACTAAAGGCATTTGACCAGTTTGTATTCTCTTTTGTCAAATAATCTGAATCTATATATCAATTTCTGATTGATTAAATACTGCCTTTTACACTTATCTTCTCCTTTATTTAATTGTAGGCTATTCTTAATCAATTATTACAGTAATACATATACTTTTTTAGTAATGAAGGTTAGTTTGTTTTCACCACCAATGATGATAAGCATTCAACTCAACATGTGCTGCTTTGTAAAAGGAATAATGAGTTCCGTACAAATGTCAGCATGTAACCAAGTGTACCAAATTGAAGCCTGTGCATTCCTTCCTATAATGTATAAAGAAATGTAGTTGCGTGCACACTCACCAAATACTGAATAAAAAAAGATTCCCCTTGATTGAATAAATTACTGCTAAAACTTATTACTTACTTCACATGATTGCATCCTTTAATGACTTACACTAAAATGGCAGAACCAGATCGTAGGAGATGTCTGAATAAGAATTTTGTTTATGATGGAATAGGCTAGGAAATTTTGATTAAAGGAAATATATAACCATAAAAATATGTACCAATTGTTTTTCTTACGCAATGTAAAAATATGTTATGCCTCATTCATCATGAATTTGTACTTTTTTCCATTTCTCATTTTGTCCATCTTTTTTTTAAATACCGCATAAATGCCATATTGACTTTACATCATTTTGGTTTTTTATTTCTATTATTAGGGAAATAAAGAGCATTCTGTACTACACAAGAGATGTAACTGGAGTGCAAAATGAAAATAATAAAGGTTAGTTTTTTTTTCTCTCGACATGTGCTAAATCGGTACAGCACAGTTTCTCTGTATATGTATTTTTTAAATTTAACAGTTAAACTAGCAAATAGCAAGTCAACTAGGCTTATCGAATCACAAGGATTAACTTAATCTAAGTGCGCCCACTTTTTCCATTTTTCTCTCTTATAGAATTTTGACATGAACGGTCCTTTTGGCTGCATAACTTTCAAATACTCCATATGCCATGCTTATTTGATCCCTATCTTTGCATTCTTTCTTGAAATTTGTTTTCATAAATTATATTCACTGTAATATGCACTGGTAATGTTTTCACAAGTTTTTGTAAAGGTTTAGCATAACTTTAATCCAATATGTAAGATTTTCCTCTATAAGCGGTTCTAAAAGAGGCGTGTTTGATTTATCAATTTGCTCGACAATTTGTATAAAAGTAACATCACTTTTACCTCCTTGGTAGATAATGAACATAAAATATAGTCCAGTCCCAAAATGATATTGCATAGCTAGACCCTGTGTTAAATAAACGACCATTTTGATTATACCAAATGATTTTATTTTTAACAGATTATGATAGATGCAATACTGCAAGAATCAAATTAGAGCTTCCCTTTCATTACCCACATATTTGAAAATAAGATAAAAACGAATATTTAAACAAAAATAGTATACCGTTCCTATCTTTGTAATGAAATAATGTAACACATTTTTAAAGGAGCCATAAATTTTTCTATCGGTTGGTCCTTTGCTTTTCGTATTTTCTGTTTCACTATCGCTTTTTGATGTTTTCGCATCTTATTTCTTTCACACTCTTACTCGCGCAGGAATGTTGTTCGTCATAAAATTTGATTATATTTTAATGCCTTTAAAGTTATTTGATGTCTTTCTCCTTCATATTTTATTCTTATGGATCTTGAGGTGGTTCTGAAGCGTTGATCAATAACTATGCAGTGCATATTTGAGATGGCTCTGAATCTAAGATATTTGGATGTATTTTTCACGACATTGTAACGGTACATCACTTTTTTCGATGTAAACATATTATTTTCTTTTGCCACGTAGTCAGGATTATACCCTCTAATGAAATTTTTAATGTTGTTTCCAGTAATGAAAATTCTGATGAATTTCTATTGATTTTAAAATTAATGCAATCATGTACATGTAAGATGTTAGGGTTCATTTGAAGTTGGTCGAATTAACGAATTTCTGTGGATTTGATAATTCATAGTTTAAGGATTGAAACAAAGTAGAGAAAGCTTTCCAATTTCAAATCTGATATTCCTAAAACTTCCTCTTAAAACAGTATAGAAAGTTGAAACTAAAATAAGGTTTTTTGAGGGATTATAAATTTTTGTTATAACTCCAAACTTATTGCAATTGATTTTTTATATAACCAAACTGAAAAAATGCCCATTTTTCTTCATACAACATATTGAATTGTTGAGTTAATCATTACCTGTAGCATAATTTGAGCAATATTTTATTGTATAACATAAAATATTGTATTACCGACAAATGCTTATGATTTTAGAGGAATCAAGGAATGATAAATAACCTACTCAAGTTTACTGACTCCTTTGCTTATGGACTTTGCTTACCACTCTTTCAGTTTTCATATACTTACGTACATTATAGGTTAGTCTATGCTGAGTTAGTAATAACCGTGTAAAGATGATTAGGGATGCAACTCAGATTTGTGTAATTCATCTCAAATCTTAACTTTTTTTTTTGCCGTCAATGGACTTGGTAAATTTACTAAAATAATTTTTAGATTTGAAAATGATTAATTGTTTATGCCTAAGAAAGAAGAAGGCTTATTACTTACCCATTAGTAAATTAGCGGTTATACTTACATTACTTCAGCCATCCTTTTTTGAGGTTTAAGTACAATGGTTTGCATGAAACTTCATAATATTCTTCTGTGTTTCATCTATTATTCTATTCACCATTCATTTAGACAACAAATGCGTTCTTAAAAATTATTCCAATATTTCATTTTCGATTTAGTACTTCCCGTGAAAGTAATTTAGTAATCATTTAAGACCATGTTATGACAATTATTATAAACTATAGCTACATATCTTATTTATCAAACCTCTGAATGTTTTGTATGTTAATATTAGAGATTTCAAAATGCTTGATAACCCCTTATTATTTTGCATAAAATAAAACTGACAATTCATATTGTTATACCTGCTTATTAATTAAATTTAGCATGATGCTTTTAAATGAACATTTAATTTCTCAAACAAAATGCAAAAGTAGCAATTAAAGACGCTTTTCTTTCTTACCTTACTCCATTATAAAATTTGTCCCTTCATACCATATAAAAATTGCAAGAACTGGAATAGCTACTACTTCCATTATTTGGGTAACGAATCCTTTTTTTTAAAAAAAATTACACTTCTTATCAACCTGTATTATTTTACATACTAATTATTTAACAATGATATCATATTACTAATTACTCACTGTGTTGACAAAGTGTGTGGACTTTGCTTGAATTCATATTTAGTAAATCCTCTTATATTAACATTGCATATGCTACGTTGCTTAGCTAATCATTAACTACATCAAGCATTATGAAAATCTTTTCTGAATTTGCATGACAAATTTATAATGATTTTACTTTAATTGTTTGTCATTTTTTTTTGAATTACCTAGAGAACCAAGCTTCGCTTGTAAACTCTAGGGAAGTATATGCCTGCCAAACACATACTTCGGGTACTTGTTACAGGGTTGTCAGTTTCGGGGCTCGAACTCGTGACCTTCGATCACACAGTCCGGACTATTTGCTGTAAAAGGCCATTATGTTTGAAAAAAAGTGATTTGTTTTGTGCATATTGAAATTATAAGCATGTTTATTGTTAAAGATTTCTCAGTAAGGTTTAAAAAAAGCCAAAATATGTATAATCTAAAGGAGCATACTTCACTTTCATATAAATTAATTTCTATAGTTTATATATATCCACCATTTTTTATCAATAATATATCACCAAATGTCATCGTAATCCCCACATTTATGGTTTTAACACCACTACTGTTATGGTTTTAAGATCACCAAGTTGAAAAACATTTAAACATTCAATAATTATGTTCCTTACGAAAACCTTATCTACTGCAACTTCAGTACTTGCTGATAGTTGAACATTCAATTTTGCACACTTATTGCACAAATATTTGAAGATTAAATTTGTGCCCCAATAAAATTGTTGTCTCTTATAAACATTTTCTCCTACACTTCCTACAAATTTTATGCCTTACTATTCTATTAATCGGTCTTATTCAATATCATATTGGTTATTAAAACAGAGAAACAATATAATATGGGAAACCTACTTTATGGATATAATAACTAATTGGGCTTATTCATTATATCGTTTCTCTATATATTATAGGTGTTAACTTGCATATTTAGCTATTCACATAAACTTTCATTTTTTATTCCCTTCTGCAATTCACCGAACATGCATTATTAATTAAAAAAATTACCGCATGAGTAGGCGTTTGATATATCTTACACCTTGGCATTAATCTATTCAAGTTTTTCTACACCTCGACTATCCTTTCTTTGTTTATCTTTATTGAAGGTAACGTTACTTATTGCTTTTATTCTCCATGGAACAAATTTTCTTTTGCTATTGCAATCGCATACTCAGACTTTTGATTAACCTTTTACTATTGCTTATAACACAGTAAACAGGTGCACAACTTAACATGCTCATGTAGAGATAGTTGCCGTAAAAACTTGGTGATGGTAATTAGTAGAAATAGTATAGCTGTTAAATTGATAGACGTTATGGAATTTGAATGATTCACGTTCTATGCCTGTATAAAGTGATATATGATCTTTCTAATTATTGAAAACTCTAATCATGGATCTTAAACATAAACTAAGCAGTATAAACTTGGTAGGTATTTATTGAATAGAAAATTATGACAATACCTATTATTTTTATTCTCCATTTACAAAAAATACCTTTGCTGATATAAGTTGCAAACTACATCTTTTGATTTTATTTTTCCCACCATTTATGTTTAGCAAAATAAATAGTTGCAAAGGGTGAAACATTTTTATGCAATAACTTATCCCTTACAAATATATTAAGAGATTATTGTTATATCTTTTGGTTTAGCAAAAATATAATATGTTAAACGTGTTTGAGAATTTGAATTATTAATATGAAATCATTCTCTATCAGCATATCGTCAACCAAATTTCATCTTTAGTTCAGCCTTTTCTATCTTTCCATTTAAGAATTCATTTCCTATTTTAATGATTTGAGGACTTATTAATTTGTATGTGGATGGTTTGCTAAATTTTTTGAGATATTTTTCTTCACAAATATTTCTTACACTTAGTAAACTTAAGTTATGAACTACAATTATTTGAGCAGATCAGTGCATTTTGATAGTAATTGAATCTGTGATTGTTAGGGATTGTATAACAATTGGTGGATTCATGGGATATTGTTATGCATTGCACTAAATTTCCTTTATCAAGTTAACAAACTGAAAAGGTTGTATTTTCTATTTTGTCTGACACTTCTTTGTGCCTTCTCATAAATTTTCAACAAGAGAGGTTGATGACAAAAGGACTGTCAGATTGTACTAAAATTGTTGTATGCGTTACATTGTTTATGGTCGTGTTTTTAGTGGGATCCGACGAATTGAGAGAATGGATCAATTAAGTGGGCAGTAAGATGCCGACTAATATCCTTTTAGTGGATTACTTTTGTTCCTGATGAAATTACAGTTTGATATAAATGTCGATGAAAGATAGCTTATATTATGCTGAAACTAGAATGGAAATTGAAAATATCATGTTCCAGTATAAAGCTGTAGCAATTATATTACAATAAAGTATTTTTTTAGTTCCATTTTCTTAGGAAAAATTAAAAACACCGATTCATAAACGTGCCAAGTGGTAGAACATACCATCCTAGACTATGACACATTTAATTTCTAAAGTAGGAAGTTCATCTTCATTTTTATTCCATGTTTATAATCATATATAACACTATAACATCTATGATGTTTGTCTCAGTGGACAGTGAAAGTTATTATTCAACTTCTAGACTTTTCAAATAATTTATTGCCTAAATAACTATATCTATCACTCGCTTACCATGGTAGTAAAATATTTCTATGAAAATGCTATAGTACCTTCACTTTATGTTTCAAGGTAACTACTTAGGGTGCAAATTCTACAATAAAGGCACACTTTAAAGAAAATATTTTTTTCTTCCACTTAGCTCTACCTGAGTTATTATTAATGTTGTCGTGTATAAAATCGAAAGCTGCCCCTTACTCTCCGTTTTTCCTATATTTTGTGGATTTAACCCTTTCAGCCATACCAAAAAGCCTTGCGCACTTTTATCAAATAGTACAAATTCGGTTCTGTCTTTGAATTACTTCATTGTAGCTGAATTAATACATATTTTACAATATAATTTAATACGCACTGTACTAACAAAGAAATGTTTACACAATTAATACACGGGTTAAAATAGAACTATTATTTCTATTCTATGGCCGATGTCATTTAGTCATCATTGTTGAAACTGATTCATGCATCTAACAAACACAAAACATGATAATAGTAGTTATTAATGCATTTGCGGTGCATTTAATAAAAAGTAACTACCATATTGTTGAAAATTGCACATTAATAATAAAATTTATTATATTTTGCTGTGTTTGATTTATGCATATAATGAAAATTAACTTCTCCACTGTTTCAAGGTTGTTCAGTGCATTCAATAAAATTAACCTAAATGTCACTTTCTATACAATAAAGCACTTGATCTAATCAACGACAGATGATTATTTCTTATTTCCAGAACATCCATATTTCATTTTTTTCCAAAATCTTTGCTTTGACAATATAACTCCTATTAACATATTTATATGGTTTATTCTTGCACACATAACAACCGTCTTTCCAACTTCATTATCATTGAAAAGTTAATGTTGCAATCATACATTTATAGAGTTTCTGCTATAGATATGAACTATTACACGCATTGAGAAAATGACTGTGTTTCTAACATGGACTTGCACTTTCTTCTGGCACACAGTTTTCAGATTACCGACTGTTTGTTGCTTACTGAACTAAAATACACAAATCAAATATTTATAAATTGTTTCTGCTATAGGTAATATGTACACAGGTTAGACACATTTAATGCAAAAGTTACATTAACTTCAAATACAAACCCTGTAACTATCTGTGTATGGATATGTTAGTAGTTTGTTCTTTACACTGTCTTCCAAAACTATATTGGAACATTTGTTTGATATTGTGTCATCTATTCAATCACAGCAACAACATGTACAAGAAAACAAAGACTTTGCATCAAACCTATTATTCTGTGGATACTCCTTACCTTGCTTGCAGAAGATATATATTATATATACTATACTCATGTCATGATCTTATGCTTTCAGCATTTCCATCGTATGATCATGTACTGTGCTATTACTCAAATGATAATATATTATATTTTTTGATTTTTTCAAGTTCGTCTTTGTTCATTGTACTTAACTATCAACATTGTAAATGGTAGGTATAGCACATTGTATAAACCGATTGACTTTTTTTTGCACTGTTATTAGTTTGAAAATTTCTTTCAATTTCATAAAGATAACATTTTAACCACGATTAGTTCCGATATCCATGTTGGTCCTACTGGTTACTCATTAAATAGGTACTAATATATCATTGCAATATTATGTCCCTAGGTTAGCTCAATTCTATATTTTGTTTTTTAAATTCTTTTTATATTGTTGTGTTCATTTTGTAATTTTGTTGAAAATCAACATTTTTTAATTTATCACCATGATGTACACCACCATCTTGATTCAAATTTGTTAAATCATGATTGAGATATGTTTGGGAAAAATGATATATTATTGTTGGAAGGTTTTCCCTTTTGGGAATTTTTTTCATATTTTCTGTAGTGATGTTTTTTGTATAACTATATATTTTTAATGCTTCACCTGTTTACTGATTTTCTTTTAAACCATGACCTTGCTACTCAAAATATGCATGATAACTTGCGGGTTCAATTTCAAGTTGCTTAGTTACTAGGACGAGGGAACTATATTTCATATTGTACTTCCACATCACATTAGTTTATTTGTTTCTTTATACTTGATCGTTGTTTGACCTAGAGACAACTAGGTACCATCAAACTCGACTGCACATGAAATAAAGAGATTGAATGTAACTATTAAATTCAGCTATGATTATAAATCTTTTTAGGTTAAACTTTATATGTCCCCTTAAGATTGTTGGCCATTATAATACTATGATTTTTACAAAAGTGGTACTGCGTACACACTCCTATGAGAAACCATGTAATAGTAACTTTGTTGCATGCATTATTAATGAAGAAACAACTTGAGCCATTACTTGATGTGACATTAGTTCCAGATATTGCTTCATCATACAGAAAGTGCTTTATTTATTAGCCTTATGATGACAACCTTCTTATTTTATACTCTGATATCGTATATTGTATGCCCTCCACATTAACTCTCATCACCTACACTCATTTTCACTTTTCCTCATTATGTCAATAGAAAATTTTATTTGCCATTTGATCTTTAATATTAACAATCATCTTATTTTGAATGTGTTGAAAGGACGAATTAGTTCGTAGCACAAAATAGTTTTACCTGTTCATTTGAAAGTCTACTTTATTTTACCTTTTCATGCCCAAAAATACATGATTCGTAGCTACCTTCAATCTTAGTTATATTCTTGATTCAATTGTATGTGGGGACCATTAGTTGTTTCTTACGGTTTAAAACGACTTGGCTCTTCCTAAATAGTTTGCTACTTCAAGTACATATTACCTTGGAAAGGATATTGCATAGGTTTTTTGTTATTTAGGAGCACATAGTGCACTTAATACCTAGGACAACCAAATGATAAGCCTTATTGTGGTATCGAATGGGTAGCATGCCTGAAACAAGTAGTTAAAGATGCAACCAAACAAGTGCTAGAATCAAGGTGATTATTAAAAGTTAGGGAGAAAAGTTTAAACTTCTACCCTTTACATAAACATTGGATTGGGGTTGAATGCATGGATGAAGTAACTTTTATACTTCTCTTTATTTATAGCATGAAATGAGGTCTGCTGAAAATCAAAGTAAAATTTAAAACTATAAATCTAAACTGGTTCTCATCTTTTGAATTTGAGTCTGTTGTCCACTCATTCGCTGACCTTTTTTTTGTCTAACAAGATTAGATTTTCTTATAATTTTACATGTTCATACCTTTTAAGCTCGATTCAATTTAGTACCATGTCTTTGATGTTTATTTACAGTTTGTAGGAGAGGCACAAGTCCATTAGTAACCTGACTTAGTAGCTTTGAGTAAAACGAATGAATCTGAATAGGATAGGACTACATGGGAAAATCCATAAATAGTATTCAACATCCAAGGAGAAAGCCTGAATTACTTAATCTGAGAAGAGAAAAGACACAACATGATAACAACCATGGAGAGGAGATAGTAGCACATCATTGACACAAATATAAGATGTATAGATTTAAGATAAAAAATGTTGGATACTGGTCTTAAACTAAGACAAACAATTTCTGTACTGAAATTTTCCAGTCTTTGTTGATTAATTGCAACATTATAGTAGTAATGTAGCGTCAGCCGATAATGGAGTATAGGATATAGCAAACGAATTGTTCAAAGTGCACCTTTTTATCTCATGTTGTTTAAATTTTTAGACTCCTATCAAATCAATGTACTGAAATTCAATGTTTTTGCGTCCTGAATTTTTATCATTGTTTTTTCCTGCTTAATGTAATTCATTTATTTGCAGTAGCCTGGATATACGCACTATGTTTCCTACTTAATGTTATACAGTTAAATTCATTAACCATTACCGCTTACTTTAATAACCTTTTTTTTTAAATATAACTGCTGTTATATGTTAAATTCGGCTGCCTACAGTTCTTGGACTGCTGCATACTTTTTGGGTCTAACTTGGCGATCATTTTTTTTTGCTCGAATCATATTTCTTCACTCTTCCATTGTAATTTACAAGTCCAGATTCAGCAAACGTACTATTTTCAACAATATTTATCTCTGTTTCTATGACATTCTATAAACATTCATCCTCATCGCCGAATTAAAATATAAATTTCTTCATATTACAGTCAGAAATTATATGGTTCATTGATAAAAAAGACAAATAGAACAAACTTCTATTGTTGTGAGTAGAATATAAAATTGAAAGAACAAACAATGAACATTTTACCGCTTTTCCTACTTTTACTATGCATTTTCTGACGTCCATTTAATATTTGGCGATTGAACTTCAAGATTTAGTGGAATGAAGTTTGTAACTAAAAGTATACTTTGGAAAGATCGACAGGTTTGAGTAAGCATTCTTTAGGATGATATTTTGAGTTGCTTAATAAACAGCACGTTAGATTTTATTGATAGTACTCCTATTAATGATACTAATTTTTTTTGTTCTTAGTTCGTGTAGGTTCCTTTCCAATATACTTTTTGATTTACTAAATTAATTATAAATCACCTACAACCTTTCGTGTGGCTATTTCAACTGACGTTTGCATATTACAAACTCAAGACTTTCAACTGAGATAGAACTACGTTGCAATTATTTTTGCCGTTTACCATACAATAGTATATATTCCAATATGATTTCATCTAGCTATTTATTTCTTTTTAACAGTAGCTAAATTATATATCTTTTTCTCCAGTTATAATAATGCTACAATGTTCTAGGTTGATGGCAATTTTTTTGAAGTTATTAATTATACCTTTCATCAAACAGAGATGCACATTACTTGATGCTATCCAGCTTCGATCTTCAGACTAAGGATCATACATACTCATATTTTGACATTTATTTGGACCTACTGACCAAATGATGGCGTTCCCATGCAGAAGACATCCAACAGCTTGAAAAGTGTGGGAAAAGAAGAGGAGTATTACTAAGAAGTAGCTAAGTTGTCTTAGTTTTAATAGTGGGATCTGTATTTTGAAGTACTATGAAATTTGGATTTAAAGTTAATTTGAGTAGAACAGTTAATAAAGAATGTCTATTGAGAAGCTATATGAGAAAGAGTCGATTAACAAGGTCACTATGATTTTTTTGGTTATACCTCGAATCGGTACTAATATTATTAGCTAAACTACAAGTGGGCATTACAAAAGCTTGAATGTATATGTGTGTAATCGTATCCTGCTTAAAATTTGCTATATAAATTACTTTAAAGTTCTAATAAGATGTCATCACCATAATCCAAAAAATGTATAATTTAATAATTTAGTCTGTTTTTATATAAAGCCAAAACTGTGCATAGTGATTCTTAAATAACAATTTCATGTGTTTATAGTTTTAAAGATAGAACTATAAGGACAATAATGATCATACATGCACCATAACTTTCCAACTCTCTTAGGTACAAAATGCATCACCGGTCTAATGATCATACATGCACCATAACTTACCAACTCTCTTATGTACAAAATGCATCACCGGTCTTGAAGAATTTCTATATTGGTTTATACTTACATGTATATATTATTTGTGTTCCTATTATAATCATTGATGAAAACCGTGTGCGAAGCACGGGTTCGCACTAGTAAAAGCATATGAATCAAAGTGTTTTGGAAAACAAAGGAAGATTTGGAAATTTGGTTGATAAATGAATTTGATGAACAAATTTTGTGTGGTTAATTATTTGGAAGACAATTATAAAAAGAGAATTTCAATCAATGAATTATTTTTCAAAGATAGTTTAAAAGGAACTGATATTAAAAAAAAGATTTTAAAATTTTATATATTTGATATTTAGAAGTAATTTAGGATGGTGAAACATTTTTGAGGAAAATAATAAAACTTGAATTTGGTGTTTAAAAGAATTGTTTGAATTACAAAACATCTTTATCGATATTTTTATATTATTGAAGATGAACTTTCAATGGTATGAACCATTTTATCAAAAGGAATTTAGCGATTTTATATTCAAAGATTAAAATGTTGAATTATTTAAATATTTGATAAGAGGTTAAAATAATGAAATGCAGTGATTAACTAAGATAAATGAATGGAAATTTCCAAATTAAACCTCTTTAAATTTTGTGTTGATATTTGAAGTTGTAGTGAAACTTTTGGAAATGAGTATTATGAAATAAAACCCTTTCTAAATCAATAAATGGTTGAGTCGTATGAGATATATGAACTTGTACATAATGAGAATTTTGAACAAATGAAGTTATAATACTAGCGGTATAGGACGTTCAGTAATATTTTTTGGTTACTCTTTTGACTCATTACATAATGAGAATTTTGAATATTAAGTGTATATAGTATTGGATCAATTTAATGACCTCTAGTGACATTGGGCTAAACGATAGTTCGGAGGATTTACTACCGTAATAAGATTACATAAATTATAATGAATTGATCAAACATGATGAGATACTGTAACACCCCCCATTTTTATATGGTTAAAATTTAACGTATAACGATAAGTAATGAAAATAACTAATTATGAAATTTTCAAAATATAGCTTCGAAACTTGTACCATTGCGTCCGGAGTAATTTTCTGTCAGTTTTCATATATAACTCGTCAAAATCCGAACCAATATGTAGAAGTTTAGAACGAAAAAGAATAGATAACCGAACGAAAAAATATATAGTATAATGCGGATATGGTCTGACCAGTAGGTCGACCCAATAGGGGCAATGGTCGACCTCCCGAACGACCCGTGCACGGTTGGACGAAATTTCGTCCAAGTACGTGTAGTGACGCGTTTTCTTGTTTTCGCGCGATCTAAGCCATACGTTCTTCGATCCGATGGCTCCAAATTGCCCTGTGACGTGGTGGCTCCAAGTTCAATACAAGAATCCAACGGTCTGAGGTCCCTAAGCTCCAATATAAATAGGACCCTAGGCCTAGCTATCTTCTCATAATTAGATTTCCTCCCATGGGTTCATTGCCCAAGGCTGAACCCTAAAATGAAAATAATTTCTAGGGAGAAGATCTTCTAAATTAAAATATTATACACCTTGAAAGAAGGGGATCCAAAAGGACTATAGAGCCAAGCGGAGCACAAACGAAGCTAAGGACGATGAATGAGTGGATTTATTTATCTTTTAAGTTTAAGATATATTATCGCTAGATTCCCGTTTAGAAAATTTTATTCAGTTATTAATCATATTAATTAAATTATGCTAAACTATAAGAAAACTTGCAGTTTATTTACAGTATTAGTATTTATATACTATTTTTATGCCTTATTTACATCTTTTTCTACGTTTTGGATTTTATGTAAGCGTCAATTTTCTTCTGTCCTCTCCTTTTTCTTCGTGTATGGATTAGATTAAACATGAATATGGATTAAAAATACTGAAATGAAGATGTAAAATAATAAAAGTTTGAGGAATAGAATTTTTGTAATAAATTGCATTAAAATGGAAAAAGTTAATTTGGGAGTAATTATTAGATTAATTGGTCGGTTTAGAGAATATGATACATTTCCATAACTTAACATCTAAAAGATAGCGATAAACGTAACTATAAGAATAAAAGAAATAAAAAGGGAGCTAGTATAAAATAGAGAAACCGTTGTATTTTACACTACTCCAAAATAGTAAAAGAAATATCTTGTAGTCATGGATTATTATTTATAGTATTATCCAAAAATTAAGATATGAATATGGATTATATAGTTTTCATAACCAACCAAACAAAATAGAATTACTTCCTAAATAGAAGACAATAAAGTAAAGTACGAATTGTAACAAGAAAATTATTTATCAAGAATTGAAAGCTGTGAAAATTAATGAGCCTAAGTCTGCATTTACTACGCAGGCTATTTAAATAGGCAACTATTATGGTAAGTGAATTATGTAATATTAGAGAATTAAAGGAAATTATATATCATAATAAAAGATGACAGACTGGAGCAGACAAGAAACGCTCGTAATTATACAACGGACTATAAAAGAAGAAAAAGCAACAATTACAAGTAGAATTATAACATAGGTTATAATTAGGAAATAAGAATGGGAAAGCTTATCGTGAGATTTATAATAAACTGGTAAGCAATGGTAGTAGAGAATAATAGTAGAAGCTTATTTAAACAACTTATATTAAGTCAATAAGCAAATAAAACAGAAATGGTAAAAGAGGCTTATCTCTTTGAACTTAGGGATTTATATATTAAATAAGCAAGATAATGAATGCGACTCATACTAGTATTGCCTATTAGATCTATGATAATCTCACAATAATTAGAAGTGAGACGAGGGCAAAGAATATGCTAATTAAGTTAAATAAGTAGCCAACAGAGTAAGAAAGCAACCTAAATGCAAATTAAAAGATTAGACTTAGGGTCTAATAAAAGAATCGAATTGCGTTTGGAGCAGCCCAAAGGATGAAGCGCCTAATGAAGCAGTTCATCATGGATTCCAACAATGGAGAAGCATGTACAACTTAGAATTTTTAGGCTAGAAGGAAGTACGAGACTTCAACTTGACATGAGGATACTCTAGGATGGCCCTTTGGGTAGGCCTAACAAAGCTGCATCTCCTGGGCAGGTTTGTAGGTCTTCCATTAAGAGAGTATTCCTTGACTGCATTTGCATTGTAGGCCTAACGAAGCTGACCTTTGTAGGCAGTCAGAAGGGCTTAATGTTCGGAGTAGGGTATTCGTATGTCCAGTACTTGCAAGTAAGGTGAAGGATAGTCGCATGTGGATATCGGCCAACATCAAGACCAAGAGCTATTTCGGAAAAGACTAGAGTTAAACCTACAGGCCAATGATTCTTTCACTATCAAGACATTGGATGGAGGGGCACCGCCAATTGGATGTTAGATTGTTTGCACTAGGACACAACCACTTAAATCTTTAGAGGTCTTTCGATTAGTTGAGTGGTGGCTATGTGGGGCCATATCCACAATGAGAAAAGAGACAGATCAACTAGAATATCTGTATTATAGGCCTAACAAAGCTGCCCTTATAGATATAGAAAATCCCCGACTGAGTTCTATACAAGGTAGACATTGTTTGCGGGATTCAGAGAGTAAACAGAATGATTACGCATAGTCCTCAATGTATGCACTGGGTGGTACGTTGTGGATGTGCTAGCATTAGTATAGACTAGTACGGATGCAGTTTTACGTTTTCATGGTAAACGACGGATCATCTATATTGTTGGCCTCACAAATCTGTCCTTTACAGATGTATTCATAGAACGCTATAGGAGCAAGACGATGGAGTCCTTTTTAAGGAGGATACAGAAGGTACTATGGGTAGTACCTAGGCCCAATACGGTCATTGGGTATATAGCTACATATATGTATATATTAGTTATTAGGTTTTGTAACGACCCAGAATTTCTGTCATTTGAAATTCATTTATTTAATTGATTTTAAATATGCACAAGTAAATTTAATAAGCTGAATAAATAATATTTTTGAAACATAGTGATTTAATTGGATAATTAAATTGTTAATTTAGTATTTGAAATTGTGAAATAATTGGAATTTGGATTTAATATGAATAAAAATGATTTATAAAGTTGAATTAAATCTTATTTGATTTAGAATGATGTTAGAGAATTTTTAAAATCGAATTAAAAGTTAATTTCTAGAAATTGAATATTTTAATATTTAATTGACAAGTAAAAATAGCCATTTTTGAAATAGTCTCGGATTTTGACGAAACTAGTTTCATCGGATCTGTAATGTTATATTATTATAAGATCTCAAATTTCGTGTCAATCGTATTTACGGTTTGTTCGAGGCAAGCTAAAACACGTAGAAATCGGTTTAAGTGGTGTTAAATTTAAATAGTCGATTCGAAAAGCTATCTATCAAATACGATCGAACTGGCTCCCGATATATATTCCATTGTGTTCGGAATAGGGGTAAAACATTATAAACGCCAGGCGGCACGTTTCGTTTGGAGTACGGAAAAATTTCGGATGAATAGTGCCGTCAAAAGTTCTATAAAAGGACGAAACATTTTCTATTTGCGTTAATACCAAACTAGGGTTTCACAACCGCCACCATAAATTTTAAAGGCCGAAAATTGCCAACTTTCTTTTATTTATTTCTTCCAATCCATCGATCTATTCAAGAAATCTTCAACTAACAAATTATAGAGGTCGATGAGAGCTTCAAATCTATATGGTGATGATCGTGATCGACGCAACGTAGAGGGAGAAATCGTGCAGCGTTTGGCTGCGGTTTGTGCATGTTTTTCCACGCGAGCACACGACCGAGCTTCGCGTTATTCTCGGCAGTGATGGAGTAGGCGACGTGCTTCGAGGTGGTATCGTTCGATCGTGCTCCGGTCATGTTGTGGGGGTGCGGCGTTCGAAAGTTGAACGTGAAGATGGGTTCGGTCGCGTATGTTAACCTGGGGAAGAAGATAATGTTCGCGGCCTAGATTCGTTTTTGAAAATGTGCGGCCCAGATCGATCTAAGGTTTAAAAATATAAAAAGAATTTGTAAATTAATTATATTAAAATTTGTATAATCTTTAAAACTGTATAACTTTGTCATATGAGGTCGGAATTTGACAAAACGACTTGCGTTGGAATCGTATTGTCGAAGACTACGTGATGGAGCTGGATTAGAGCTGATTGGAGCTAGTGTAAATTTTGGGTAAAATTAAACACGCGTTTAATTTTATTCGGAATAAAACACTGCAACTGCTATTGGGCACAATGTGAGTACAACTCACTCTTTCTGACTCACTAATATTTTTATATAAGTGAGAAAATAGTTATTATTTGATGATTGATGATTATTTGGATGAGATATGATATATTGATTGGTATTTGGATATATATATACCCGCCTAGTGGAGCAGATGACCCTATACGTTCCTATGTATGAGCAGATGACCCTTTGTACGCGCGTCTGCCTTGAAGCAGACATTGTACATATATTTCTAATATGTATATTTGTTGCAGGTGACAGGTTGGAGGGATCCAATTGGATTCCTCATCAGTATTTATTTGTTTACAGATATTATGATATATTCTGTTATCATATGATATATGATGTTTGGACGCCGTGATTGCTTGATTTAGTGCTGTTGCAACATTGGGCCTATTTTGAAAAATTAAAAGTGTTAAAGTGATGATTTACAAATTTAAAAGGATTTTAAAGCGATTTTTGAAAGTATACGTTTTATTGAATTTTGGAATTAATTCATTTTAAATAAATAAACGTTATAATTTTAATGTTATAAAAATTATGGTTTTTGTGAAATAAAACCAGAATATGATTTTTGGAATGTGAAGTTAACTATTTTGTAAAATGGTTTAAATTGGAATTTTTGATTTATTTTAAATGGTTTATATAGAAGATTTATAAAATTTATATTTTATAAATCAAAATAATTGAATTATAGATAAGTTTTGTAAATGTTAAAATGAGCTACAAATAAATCTTATAAGTAATAAGATTTATATAATTTGTGAAGTTTTAAAATGAATGGATTTTGTAGAATAAATGAATTATAAGCTACTAACTTATAATTTGGGTTTTTGGGTATGTAATTGAGTTATAAATGGAATTGGTTAATAAGTGATTTGATAAGTTGAAATAGACGTTTTCGAGAAATAAGGAAATGATGGACTATAACACTGTTGTTATAGTAAATGATTTTCGAAAGGAAATATTTCTGTATAGTATATGGGATTTATATATCTGTCTTATTTTCTAATCCTTACACTAGTGGTTTTGGGTTGTTTTAACGATGTTTAACGCAACATTCGTTTTGACCCAAATAAATGTGTTTAAAAGAATCTTTTCCTTAAAGAATTAAATATATATTTAATCGTGATTTAATTATATTGACTATTGTCTAAATGTTGAAATTAAGTGAATTGTGAATTACTTATTATTAAATAAGTATTTGGAAATGTTTTCCAATGTTGAAATGATTTTGAGAATATATCTTTTTAAAGATAAGCTGAAGTGAATATTTGGCAAGTAATTTAATTAATGAAAGATTAATTAAAAAGGCCTAGTGATTGCATATGGTGCTGAATATTTGTTTGTTTGCTTTGATAGTTAAATAACAAACTATCAAACTTGGCCAAATTTTAGTTCCTCGACTTGATATGGGAACTATTTAGTTGTACACTGTACGTAGCCTTCTGTGTAGGCTTGATTATCGTTTGTGTTGAGGATGTTGATTCGTATAGTGTGGAGTATTACTCCAATCTATCGAGCTTCCTTCTTGGCCCGAAGGATAGCAAGTTGAAAGTTGGAGACGTGATAAGTCTACGAGACTTAGTTTCTGTGTGAGATTGAGAAACGCTTTTGCGTTGTTGGTGCGATGAGGCCGGGATCAGATTTATCTGAAAACCACTTCGGACTAACATATATGCGACGATTTGTGCAGGTTGCTTATTGATGACATTGATATTACGGAGTTTCATAGTGGGGGACTTCTTGTTGATCGTTTGGGGTTGAAATCCCAATATACATCCAGTAGCAGTGGTCTCTTCATTATGAAATATCAAATGCAAGGACTATTCGCTACTAATCCTAGGGATGCCCCAACAGGATGTGGTAGGAAAGTACCTTCGGTTTGTCCTGTTCCTGGACAACTTATATGGATGTTTGTCTGACATTGCATTTCTATAGATTACGCACATTAGTTTTACAAACGTACATCAGTGGTGGCGAAGAAGGCAACTTCTCTTAGCTTAGCACCCTCCTTGAGACGTATGAGCTTAAGGGTTGTATTTTTGTGGAAGGCAATTAGTAGTCAACAGAAATAGCCTTGTGGCATTCAAAGTGATGTGATATGTGATTGTGAAAGGTAATCGTTATCTCGTTAGGCCTCATCTACCGGAAATGACCGAAGCAGGGTTAGATGCGTCAAGGCTAAGTAGGTCACTCCCATTAGGGTATGATCATCCTCTTCTAGATATATCTTTACACGCTATGACGTCGTGTATCTGATTATTGTGGTTTGTATGCTAGAGGGCCCTCGGTTAAAGGTCGGTAACGACCGAAGGATGACATATTCGGTACCATTTAGTTATAGAGGTGGGCCGGTCTTGTGTTGGTAGAGGGCAGATGTTCTGTGCCTCAGGACATCCATCTAGAGGTGTACCCCTTCGGAAGGTAGTCCCTTCACCTGGTCATTTGTATGGAAATCCAAACTCCACTACTTGTTTGCCATTTTGATTGTATTACCCAATTGGGCTATATGCTGGAATTTAATCAATATAACAATTTCAGCTATGATTAATATTATTTGTATATAGTAGACACTACTATAATATAACATGAGATTTGATATGATATGTTTTAGTTATCGTAAGGTAAAAACATGTCCGTGTTTATGTGTGGACTTGTCTTACGAGATACTTTTCTTTTGAAAACTAAGGAAAATTTTGGTAATTTAATAAATTCAGTTGAGTGTGTTTCTCACGCTGGTTTACCAGACAGATCCGGACGTTCTTCCATTTCATTGCTCGGGTCAGACCGAGTATATTTACAGGTTCAGATTTGGTTCTTTTGGAGCTTCAGCAGAAGAGCTGGAGATCTTCATTTTCATATACACGTACTTGTTTTGATTATCTGTTGTGCTTTGTTTTTTGTTGTATATTATCAGCAATTGTAGTGACAGGTTATTTTAATTGTTCAAGCTGACAGATCTGATTGATTGTTGAACTCTGATTGATTTATATATATACAGTTTCTGTTTTGTAAAGATCATTGATATGATATTATATATTTTCCGCTGCGAGGTGGGATTCTGTATTGTTCTGTTTTGTTCTATCTTCTCTCTTTCTTCTCTTCTCTTCTTCTCTCTTCTTTTCTTTCTCTTGACTTTCCGTCAGTCTTTGCTTTTTGGATCGTACATGTGTGGATTATTGTCGATTCAAAGGGTATGGATTTGCGGATCGTCACAGTTTTAATCTACCATGGAGTAGATGGGCAGGTTCACGAACAGAGGTAAGAGTATTGTAACTTTATGAACCTAATATAAGAGTAAATGGGAATAAAATGATATATATAGAATTAAGCCTAGAATTATATTATTTATTCATTCACTGGAACTTTTGTTCTGACCACCACCTTATAACATCCTATAGGTTAGGTAGATGGTAGAAACTTCTCAGCTTTATGACACTTGCTTAGAAAGTGTTATTATTTGTGTGAGTATTTACTTACTATTATATTCTAGTCAATTCTGCTGTAAGATAATTAATTGAGTTATGATATATTTATCTTTGCATATTTGCAGGATTCCTGATACCCAACTTGGGCTTTAGTGGGCTTGGTTTTTAGCATTTTTGCGAAAAATCCATACCACTGTAATTCAGGTTGTTACATCTAGTATTAGAGCCTAGGTTTAGATTCCTATGTAGATAATGAGTGAACATATTTGTATTTTTTTATATAAAAATAGATATACTCTTAAAACCCCAAAGAGAAGTCCATTCCTTTGAGTAAACCAATAGCTGGAGAAAGATTGGAAAACAGCCATGTACACCTAAACTTGGAATGAGGAAATTCCAAAAGCTAAAAGACCTCATATGGCGAAGATTTTTGGATTCAATAAGGGATATTTAGAAAGGTGAAAGTAAATTAAAAACCTACCCTCTAGTCTAGCCTAGCAATTAAACTCTTAAGAATTTGAATATAAAATTTTGGATGATTTTCATTTTTTAACTTTAGAAGTTTGAAGCCTTATAAATATGGGAAGTTGGAGAGAAATAACTTTAAAGCATTTTTGAATTTGAGAATGGAGAAATATACAGTTTACAAAAATATAGAGTTTAATTAATAACTAGTATTTTAGGCCGTAGTCACGATGTTTTACGTGACATCTGTCTTAGCCAAGTATAAACATATTTTGAAATCTCTATATAAGTATGTAAAAGTATTTTTCTGGCTGTAAAGAAATTAAAGCTGTTTTGAAAAAGAATTTTTAGCTGGTTTAAGTATTTGTTGCAAGCTTATGGATACTATTATAGATTCAGTTGAAGGATGGAACACGTCAAGGCTCCACTTGGAAGGGGAGAGTAGACAGAGATATTTAGCCTAAGTCATAACCGCGACTCAGGCAACCCGGAAGCGAATAGTTAGGTTTTAATTTGTTAAGGAGGAAGAACGCGACGCGACAGCACGAAAAAAAAGGCCGACTCGATCGACCTGTTACTAAGGCGGGTCAACTGCCTTTGTTCATTTGAACGCGTATAAACGCGTTCCCATTCTCTCCTTCCTCATTCTTATTTCCTCCTCCCAAAGACAGCAACCACACCTAAAAACCACCCTTTCCAACCACCCAAACGCCTCAAAAACTCCACCGTTTCGCTCACGGTTAGTGTCAAATTGAAGAGTGTCGTGAGATCTACTTGGATCCATACTTCTTTTTCATAAATTTGAGAGTTTTTCGCCATGCCTCCAAGACCCACTTTAGTCTATCTTTTTCC
Organism: Allium cepa; assembly: GCA_030765085.1. Lineage (NCBI taxonomy): Eukaryota > Viridiplantae > Streptophyta > Magnoliopsida > Asparagales > Amaryllidaceae > Allium > Allium cepa. The sequence continues at coordinate 319,662,100 of CM060937.1, read as the reverse complement.
CCAACTTACACCATAGGAGATAGCGTGGTGCTAGAGTGATAGGAGGACCGTGCAGTCTTACTCTGATACAGCCACTTACCAGATTTTGCAAGGAAGGGCGGTGAAGTTTTCTGATTTTTTGGGCACCCCTTTAGAGCAGCTCTTTTTGGACACATGACCGCGATAGATTTTGAGCCATGAGACATTCGAGCGGCGAGCATATCTTAGGTTAGTACGTCTTTTCGATGCTAACTTACGTACTATTGATGAGGATGAGGAGTTGACCTTCCAGTTGGAGGTCAAGGGAGTAAGGATAGTATTTTTCGAGACCCAGTTGGCAAGTATTTTAGATGTTAGAGGACATGGGTTGGAGATAGGACATATTGAGATGAAGGACATTGCCGTCTTATACCATATTTTAGTAGATCCACAACACCTCGACTGGCGCATTGGACAGTTGCTCCCATTAGCTAGATTGGTTATACGCATTTTGCAGCATAACCTTTTCCCCAAGACGGGGAGTTATGACCAGATCCACCTCAGAGTGAGGCAGGCCACCTACGCTGTAACGGGCCACACCAATGGGGTAACACCCACCGTAGCATACAGTCGTATCTATGTTATGCTTTTACGGCCAGCCTCTAGACTGCACCAACCCCGCAGGGACATGTAGGAGTTAGAGTCATCCGCTCGCAACCAAACCCAAATGCGAGAACCCCTTATCATGCTGCACCCACCAAGTGCATAGGCAGACACACATGTCGACAAACCATATAGAAGGGCGGATTGTTATTGGGATAAATAAGAAAAAAAAGAGAGAAAAAACAAAACAGAATCTTGTAGCGGAATGACAAAATATAATAATCAAATAATAGTTCATGAAGCTGTTTACAAAACATTTGATTATACTTATACAGCACAGAATCCGAGTTACACATATCATAGATAAATAAATAACAATGCAGTGGAACAGTGTGATGTAGTGGAATAATATAGTAAATACTAATAATACAATTTTCGTCTTCGTCCTCCAGAAATATGGTCTTCAAATCCTGAAATGCTCAGGCTAACCCAAGTGAATTGAAAAGATAAAACACTCGGGTCAAAACTAAAAGATCTTATGTAAGTTAAATCAACAGTAAACGTGTAACGGTGCCAAAGATGTTTACGGGGTTTGACATCTCTTATCTAGTGTCTAATGTGAGTGCAGTAACTCAAGAGATGTTCAGGATTCACATCTCCTAAGGATCCATTAAACTATCTACTATATAGTAATACGCTAGTATAATAATGTCTAGAGTAAAGTATACTATTTAAAAATAGCGTTAAGACTTTATATTTTCCACCTTAACACATTTTTGGATGCCAATAGTCTATACAGTACCGTAACTCCCCATAAACTGGAGCCGCCATAGGATACCCCATAGGTATGACATAAAACAAACTCGTAGAAGGCGCGCTAGGATAGGTGACACAACACAACTAGGCAATGCCAGGGTAGATATACCAATTACACTTCCGGACTGTTGGTAACACATAGCCGCAACTACCATCCAACTCGAAACACACTCTCGAGTAAAAATCAAAGAGTGGCCACCAAATAAATCAAAAGTCTGAATATAGTATCGATGGAGTGTGCCCGATCGGAGGAGCTACCTCACTTGGCCCGTCGATTGCTCCTGTTTAGCCACCTTATGCTAACTTACGGGAGTTAGGTCCATGTAAATATACCTTTAGGATCGTCGCCACCATCCTACTTCATTCTGGAATCTCCACTGCGCACACAGTTATCGAAGTGGTTTTCGGTATTGGCAGAGAGTATGACAATATCCGATCCCAGTCTCTTTAACAACCAATCGCTTATTACACGCCGGATGGTTCTTTTACATTTTCAAAATCATTTCATAATTGATATCAAAATATCATATTCAATTCAAACCATATCACTTTAGAAATCATTACTCACTTTCGAAATCATATTTGCCTTTGAAATCATAGTTCGATATATTTCCTTCAAAGTCAAATTCACAATGTATATCAAAATATCGTATTCTCAAAACTATATCACTTTCAAATCATTATCGTTTCCAAAATCATGATTTCTTTTAAAAATCATACTTCCAAAATAGGTTAAATCCTTACTCCAAAATCATCATATTCAGTTAGTTATAACTTTTAAATCCCAACTTAGGTTATGACATCATTAACCATATTTACTTTAAAAATCGAGAAATTTGAATATAAACCCATCCATTTTACTTGGTTTAGAACTTGAAAGGAAATAGTTTAAATAGTTATAAATGATTTAGATTTAAAATAGGTTAAATATAATTAAAATAGATTAAATAGCTTTAAAATAGATTAATTAGATTTAAAATAAATTAAAATAGTTTAATTAGTCTAAAATAAATTAAATTGGTTTAAAATAGATCAAAATAATTCATGTAGTTAATATTAGTAAAATAGTTTGATAAATTTGAAAATCTTAATAATTAGAAATTTTAATTTTTTTTTAAAAGTTTATATTAAAATATGTGTTTGAAATTAATATCAAATTAAACTATTCATTTCATTTCAACATATTTAGACCATATCAAATGTCCAAATTGACGAACCAAATTTCAATAGACTATCAAATTTCATATCGTTTCAATCCATGTTCAAAATATCAATACGGATTACTCCAATTTCAAAGTTATTTTCAAAACAATTCAATAACTCAATTTCGATAGAATTTCATTTATGAAAAAGTTTAGTTTTAAACTTCGAATTTAATTTCCTAAATCAATTCCTTTTTAACCAACTCACATTTTGACACAACCTTGATTTTCCAATAATACTTCATTTTATATAAATCAAATTTTCATTTCAAAATATCATTTAATTACTTCAAAAATCGAGGATTTTAAAATCATTTAATTTAACTAATCCGGTGTCCGTACATAATGTTCTACCCTAAGGTAAAGTGATACGGATAATTATCATTTCAATCCGCAATTTAAAATTTTATGGTTACATATCATTTCAAACCGCAATCCCAAAATAAATAAAAATCCATAACGAACTTGCAATTTATAACGGTATAAAATATCACATATATCACATCCATTCAACCAACATCAACAATCAACATCCATCACAATCATCACCCAAAACAATCAATCAATAACAGTATCGAACTGGTAATCAATAACAGGTATTTAACTAGCAATTTATATTAAATAATAAATTAAATAATGATTTAATTCAAATAAATTCAAATTAACTGAGTTGATGATTAAAATATACCAAATAGTCATAAATAAATTTCTAATCTTATCGAAAATTACTTTAACAAATAATTTTTTTTAGAAGTTGTGAGTTAAAACACTCACCTTTGAATCTAAATTGAATTTAAATCCAATTAAGACTCAAAAATTAAATAGTCTCAGAATTCGTCCAAACTAGCGTAAAAATGTCCATAATTCCGATACGAACCCAACGCAAGAAACCGCGCATGAATTTGATCTCAATTGTGAAAGTTGTATAGGTTAGAATATTCGACAATTTTAAAATAAAATAAAATAAAGAAAAGAAAAACAAACGAATTACATCACTGCCACGTCATCTCTAAGTCTCCATCCAGAAATCTCGATCGAACCCTATAGATGTTCCTTAACGCTCGCTATGACGCCGCCTGGCCACGCTTGCTGCCCAGTCACGCTCGCGCCCCCAAGCCCAAGCCGCCATTGCCTCAACCTCCCCCTCGACCACACTTCGGCGCCAAAAACACCCCCCGATCGAGGTCACGCATAGCACAACCGCCAAAAATACAAGCCCTAGATGAATTGTTGAGCCAAATCCGACCATCGATTTGACGAATAAACTATGCCGATGAACTCTCCTCCATCGTCTCTACCAAACCGCTCCTTGATTCAACGATCAGTCGATGTTGATCGACGATCAACGAACGATCGAGAATGTTTCACCCAGTTCTGGCCACACAGAGACTCAAATCAGAAAACAAATTGCATATTTGACTTGTGCTTGTCGAGAGCTTCAAATCTATATCTAATCCGATATTGTTTGAGGAGTTTTAATTTTTGATTTGGAATTTGATTTGAACTTGAATTGGAATTTGCTTGTCTACCATTGGAATGAGGAGTTGAGAAGAAATGTACGCATAGATAATTGAGAATAAGGAGTGACTAGTGTTTATAACGAGGTATATATAGGCAAAACTGGAAACAGAAAGAATGGACCACATTGATATGCGACTCGAAAAGCCCGTTTCGACTCCGGAATGAAAATGGCTCAGCCCATATATCAAAATAGATGTTTTCCAATATTTTAGACTCAATGGAACAAGTTTCAAGTCCTAATTCTATCACATTAAGAAGTTATGTTAAATTTGGCTTATTTCAAACTGATTTCAATTGATTTCAATTAAATTGATTTCTACGCATTTCGAGTCCGTACGACCAAGCGACAAGTCCGATCGTTACGAAACTTGAAATCCTACAATAATTCACCGTTACGGATCGGATGAAATTGGTTTCATCGAAATTCGAGTGAGTGGCCAAAATGGTCATTTTTTAGTTAATTAAATAAATTAATTTTAAATTAATTAAATCAAATTTACAATTTCACTTCTACAATGGACAAATTTTATCGTTTGACTTCTTAAACAGTTAAAATACTTTAAACAATTTAGATATCAATTCAAAGTTAACTAATTTACCAATTATAGTATTTAATTTCTGTTGCACCCCGCCTTTATACTCACACTAGCCAAGGACACTATGGGGTAATGCCGTCGACTAGTACGAAGAACAAGGCTGTTGGGAAGCAACCATCTATGCAATTGCTTTGTGCGAGTATCGATATGCCAGATAGTATGACATGCATTTCATTTCAAGAGGAAATCTGACACATCAAGTACAAACTCAAAGTTACCACACAGTGGCTAAGTAATCTTCGAAAACAAATATAAAATAAGTATAACACAAATCAGTCACAGTACTCATATCACAAAGGCGGAAACTGATATGAATACAACATATAAGAGTGTACATCAAAGTAGTGATCATATAAGATCCACTGCAACCCAAAAGAATAGGTGCAAGTGCTAGAAAAAAAGAATATGTATACATCAAGGATTTTCTATCTCGAATGTATAAAACAAAAACTACTGAGCTAAGTAGTTAGCCAAAATTTAGATGATGAACCCTGATAAGAAGTCAAGTAGAAGCACTGAAATACCTCGGTCTGACCCGATTATTATTTAAGAAGAAAATAATACACGGATCAGCTAGCTATAAATATCAGATAAAATGAGATATGATAAGAGATATAACAAAAATGTATGATAACAATAATGCCATACTGTGTCAAGTATACATTTAACAACAAACTAAAATCATACAATATCTCAAGAATCTCATACTTCAGAAAGAATGTCATATTCTTTATTTTATTCACCGAACCACAAATATTAATATAGCTTATCAATGCCAATCACAAAAATTGGTGAAACACAAATTCTAGAAATCAAGAATTCCATAAATCACAAAAAAGGGGAGGCCTATCACAAATGGAGCATGAAAATTCACCAACATGTGTGTCACAAACGGAACGCTATTCCGTGGTCGCTAGCCATAAAGCCAGTGCAACGACGCAGTGCAATAACGGTACTCTCGAGGAACCTGAAACTCGAATAATTCAAACAACGACGTAGTACAATATCGGTACGCCCAATGAACCTGATAAGCCGGAACAACGACATAGTACAATAACGGTGCGTCCGATGAACCGAACTCCATAAAAGAACATGGGTCGCTAGCCCATAAAAATGAGTCGAAACTCCAAAGAACCCATAGGTCGTTAGCCTCTAAAAGAAATGAGACGAAGCTCAATAAAACGAGGTACAGTATCCCACATGGACAAAGAGACATCGCATATCGCTAGTCTAAACCATAAAATGATCACCTTTGATCAATAAAAAGTGTGAATTACACTAAGTTATTAAATAAATGAGTTTAGCTTCATGTCCCATAACTGCTGACTTAAGTTAAGTATTTAACAAATTATAGAGTCTACTCGAAAATTGTCACAAAATTTCAATCGAACTAGTCCAAGAATTAACCGACAAAGTAAACACAAGCGTCTCATACCACTTGTTTTGCTAAGTCGTTTAATTATATTTCTCCAATGAATGAGGTAAAGGTTTGTATATACTAATAGATTGGAAAATGGTTTTAAAAACGAGGTTTGTATTAAAAGTAACGTCGAAATCATTTTGATGAAAGAGTTTTAGTATTTACTACTAGTATAGAAACTTTTGTATTTTAAAGTAACAAATCACAGAAAACGATTGTAAAAACAATCGATCACCAAAAATTCACATTTGACGGCGTGAATTAAAACACCAAAAATAATATCAAATCCATCAAAATGGATATTCCAAAAAATCTAGAAAAGAAGTTATCAAGGTCGAAAAAAGCGATAACAACTAATCGGATCAACAAAAATCAATAAACATTAGAAATTTACTCAAAAAATAGGCAAATAGGCAAAACTGAACAGTTCCAGACGTCTGGGGGTTCATCCAGACGTCTTGATTAGGGTTCTGGAAATATTCCAGAAAACCTTCCAAACGTTTGAAAACTAACCTGACGTCTGGTAGGTTTGGACCAGATGTCTGGTTCAAGTCTCTGCCATTTTTTTCTTTTCCGCCGTATATTTTTCTCCAGGCACCATAACCAGACGTCTGGACTAGATTAACCAGACGTCTGGTTGCCTGTTATGGGAAACGTTTCGCCTAGGCCAATGATGGCCAAAATGATTCGGAAGCGATCGGACGAGCAACGAAGATTAGGAATTTATGCCAAGCGACAAACCAGCCCTACATGCTCTTCGATACACCCCAAATAACATGTTCAAACATCCAAGATAGAATCTTTAAAGATTTTGACTTAAAAACACCAAAATTTGGAAAATTCACCAAATCAATTCAAATGAAAAAGAAATGAATGTGAATAGATGTTAGGAATTCATTCCTAACAACAATGAAAAGTTACAGACATAGATATGAGTTCAAAAACTCACCTTTAAACTCAACAACAACAAGTGAGAAGCTTTAAAACAAAGGAAAGATTAACCGCTCTTCAACTTCAACTCTAGAAGCTCCAATCTATGATCAAATGCAAATTTTCCCTAAGTTAGGATTTAGGAATTTCTGAAAATTGGAGAGAGATTGAGGTGGAGAAGAAGAAGAGGATGCTTACCTAAACTTCTCTTTGATTTTGGAGTTTGATTTGAATTTCATAGCAAAACCATGGTTTAGATATTTCGGTTTCTTTTCTCTTCCCCCTTTTTTTACTTTAGCTTGAAGCGTTAGGAAAAATATAATGAATGAAGTGGAGAGGGAGTTGAGTTAGGGTATTATGTTGGGTTATTGAGCTGAAACCCAAACCCAAACCCAATAGAAAAATAGCAAATATCCGCTCAACTCCAAACATATCAATATTTATACTCAAAAAGGTTGTATACGCCATTTTGAACTCAATGGAAGTGGTCTCCAGTCCTAATTCGACTGTTTATAAAAAGTAGCATTTCGGGCTTTAATCCGACTAAGGATGCTATATTTAAATATATAATCGTAAAATATGCGGGTTTTTGCAATTTCAATTTCAGTAAATTCATCAACTACCAATTGAAATTTCAATAAACCCCTTTATTTAATTTTAAATCCTATTATTCAATCACTTATCATCTCATGCGTACAATTTACATTGGTTTATATCTTAGCACGTTAATATTCCCTAATTTCATCTTAATTTCAAATAATGTAATATTTTTATTTCAATTAATTACAATTGACTTACAAGTTCAATTCAACTAACTAAATAAACAGGTAACTTATAATAATTGTCACTATTCACTTTAATTACATTTATAAGTTTATTACTTACCAACACATGTTATAATTTCACTAATTTTATTTCATTACTATTCATTACACACTATTTTATTAATAAGTCAACATTATAAATTACAAATTACCTTTTATATCCCATTATAAATTAATGCACACATTAATACAACAAATATTATAATTCTTTACACAATACTAGTTTTATTCGATTACCATTAATAAATTAAATATTTACATTTGTTTCACTTATATTCAATTTATAACCAACATTATTTCATTTATTGGAATTACATTAATGTTGTTCAAAACATTGACTTAAATTAACATGGTTACCTTCCATCCTACTTATTATTTTATTAACAAATTACAAATTTTTATTTCTTCCAAATTTAATTACCAAAATCTAATTAAATTAACAAATTTAAATCATCGAAAATTATGGGTCGTTACACACTCCTCTACTCAAAACTTTTCGTCTCTGAAAAGGAAAAAGAAAGAAAAAGAAAGAATTAAGAAATCAATATATCTTATTCAAAATATTAACTTTATGACCAATAAATTTACAAAATTAAATAATTTAAATACAGTATATCAATTTATAACACTTAAATCCTTTATACACAAACATAATAAAATTTGGAAAACATTTTTCAAAATTTTCTAAGCCCAAAAGTTACGAAAAATTTCGACATAGTCTCCTTTGTATGGAGAGGCTCAGGAGAATGCATAATATCAATAATAGTAATATATCTCATAATTTTCAAAATAATTTATCCCAACAGCAGGAAAAACAATATAACATCGCTATAAAATCATAATCCAAGAACGCACCTATTTGTCGGGCAAACTATGCTTAATTATGAAACCAAAAGCAGTAGCAATTGCTTCCATAACCTGTATTTCACATATATAATCCAAAAGAGTTAACAATTATATAAAATGAAATATTTAAAGTTGTTTCAACCACTAACAGACAAATCAATATAAACAACAATCACTTGCAACCAACATACAATCATCATTAAAAAAAATCAATACAAATCAATTATCCATCCATATTAATCAAGACAAATCGTTTGTTCGGGTTAAGACACTTTTAATCACATAAAATGACAAATAACTACTAAGTATACCATTTACTCAACAGTCTTAGAAAAACTCAATAGACTATTCATACATTCAAACAATTAGAAGTATCATTTCCTAAACAATCTATAAACCAAACAAACGACAGATCTAACACTATTTAAGCTTATTCTTGTTAATTTATTTTCGCAAAATTTGCTGTTTATTCATTTTTCTTTCTTCATTCGATGATTACTTAATTTCATTTATTTACATTCATTTCTTACAAAAATTCATTTTCATTTATTCATATCATGTCAATTTATTTTTCTTCATTTCATTCATTTTTTACATAAGTTAATTCCACCTCTCAATGATCATTTCATTAGTTTAGATTTATTCCTTACGAAAATTCAATTTCCATTCATTCATTCATTGCTTAATTTCATTTATTTACATTCATTTGTTTATAGTACTCATGTTCGATTCAGTTAATTAGCATATCAATTCATAAACTTAAGTTTATAATCTTTTACTTACAATACTTACTTTCTACCACCATTTATATAGTAGCATTTCAATTATACTTAAGTTTATAACAACTACAATATCAAATTCTTATTTATTAAAGAATTTCATTGAATACTGTTTTACTTGTATAATATCCTATTACATTTTCTTATTAAATATTGTAACTTTTAATATTTGGTAAGTTATATACATATGCTTTTAAGAATGCAATTGAAAGTTACACAAGTTTATCTCATTTCTTTTAATTAGTTGAATGTTCAATAATCATATCCTTGATTCTATAGGTTACCAATTTCAACTTCTTATAATTTCATTTATATCCTAGCATTTAATCTCTTATTTCATCTAGTGATTCCAACTATTAATTAGTTAAATTCCATTTCATTAATAAAAATATCTAATTCATAGAAATTTAAGAACTAAATGTTGGGTTCCATTTAAATCATTTAATATATATATATATATATATATATAACCATATCTTATATATCTCAAATTATACTTAAGAGTAAAATTTAATATTTTTTCGACGATTGTGTAGTAAACTACTACATCAGCCTTCCCACTTTGAAACTTGAAAATGAATGTCCATGATGCGTGCACTTATCATCGAAATAATTTTCCAGCGATAGAGAGGGGAGTACAGATTTTATTTCTTTCCAAAATTTCTTTAAAACAATTCTTTCAAATTATATTGAAATATTTATATCAGAAAATACTTCTAATAATATTATTATTATATTCCAAAATTATTCGAAAGAGATTTTCAAAAACCCCGAAACTTAAGTTCTAAATTTCCAAATTTCATTTATTTTATTTTCAAATCTTATTTCCAACCAATATTTATGAATTTCATTATCTAATAATAAATATATTGCAAACAAATATATCCTTTACAAAACTTATTATTTTATATACAAAAATAATATAGGAAAAATTATTTCATTTACCTATATTTAAAAAAAATATTGTGTCGGTCTGTCCTATTAAGTGTTTAGAAATCTCTATCGGTGTCATAGCGACCTTTACACCTACCAGAATTTATAAATACAAAACGGAACAAATTAGGACAATGTAAAATCTTTTTATAACACTAACAAATACGCTCTCTCATATATATGCTCTCAGCGACTCATTATAGGGTATTACTACCTTATTTAATATGAGTCCGACCCCACAAAGCCAAGGTTTATCGCTAAACCAAAGCTCTGATACCAACTATAATGGGCCGCGCCAGTGGGGTAACACACACCGTAGCATACAGTCGTACCTGTATTCTGCCTTTACGTCCAACCTCTCGACTGCACCAGCCCCGCAAGGAGATGTAGGAGTAAGAGTCATCCGCTCGCTACCAAACCCAAATGTGAGAACCCCCTATCATGCTGCACCCGCGGAGTGCATAGGCAGACACATACATCGACTCAAACCATACAGAAGGGCAGATTGTAATTGGGGTAACTAAGAAAAAGCAGAGAGAGAGAAAAACAAAACAGAATCTTACAGCGGAATGACAAAATATAATAATCAAATAACAGTTCATGCAGTTGTTTACAAACATTTAATTATACTTATACAACACAAAATCAGAGTCACATATAATAGAGATAAATAAATAACAATGCAGCGGAATAGTGTGATGTAGTGGAATAATATAGTAAATAATAATACAATCTCTGTTAACCCGCCTTTTTACAAGGCCACATGCAGACGGATTTAACAAAAACAGCTTCACGACTATCGAGGCTGAAATATGATGGATTCAGTCAGAATGAAGTGGTTCGAAGTGTTTGGGGTTCGACCTTGTGGTTTGGCCGTTCGGCATGGGAATATCCGGTGGAGGTATGGATGTTCAGGAAGGCCATTTGATTGTCGCTCAGCATTGTTTCTCGGCTTTGGACATCGTTCGGCATGATGGGCCATTCGGCATGTTGGATTGTTCGGCGTGATGGGTCGTTCGACATGATGAGTCGTTCGGCATGTTGGATCGTTCGGCGTGATGGGTCGTTCGGCATGATGGGTCGTTCGGCGTGTTGGGTCGTTCGGCGTGTTGGGTCGTTCGGCGTGTTGGGTCGTTCGGCGTGTTGTGTCGTTCCGTGATGGATCGTTAGGCGTGTTGGGTCGTTCGGCGTGTTGGGTCGTTCGGCGTGTTATGTCGTTCCGTGATAGGTCGTTCGGCGTGTTGGGTCGTTCAGCGTGATGGGCCGTTTGGCATCAGTTGTGGCTCGGCACTGGGGAGAGGCAGGTGTGGCTCAGCATGGTGGTTTGACATAGGCCGTTCGGCCTTGATGGGCCCGGGTTATTCGGAGAGCCCAACGACCACCTGGACGTGTCTATAAATACAACGTGTAGGAGTTCAGAAAGAGGATCTTCTTTTCTGCTCTCTGACTTTCTATTTTCTAAGGCTATGGTTAGTCTACCACTTTGTAACTGTAATCGATTGTTACAGCAATAAAAATGAAATTATTGGAGTGGACGTAGGCCGGAGTTAGCCGAACCACTATAAAATCTGTTATTCTTTATTGCTTTTACTTTAATTTTGACTGTTCTTCCGTTATTACTCTCTACATACACTTTATCTGTTATCTGTGACTGTTATTTCATGCTTCCATCTATATTTAGATGTTAGTGACCAATTTTGGCGCTAACAATCTTTGTCTTCGTCCTCTAGAAATAAGGTCTTCAAATCCTGAAATGCTCAGGCTGACCCGAGCGAATTGAAAAGACAAAACACTCGAGTCAGAACTAAAGATCTTAAGTAAGTTAAATTAACGGTAAATATGCGTGTGACGGCGTCAGAGATGTTTAAGGGGTTTGACATCTTCTATCCAGTGTCTAACGTGAGTGCAGTAACTCAAGAGACGTTCGACATTCACATCTCCTAAGGATCCATTAAACTATCTACTATGTAGTAATACGCTATTATAATAATGTCTAAAGTAAAGTATACTATTTAAAAAAAGCGTTACGGCTTTACATTTTCCACCTTAACACATTTTTGGATGCTAATAGTCTATGCAGTACCGTAACTCCCCATAAACTGGAACCGATAAAGGACACCCCATAGGTACGACATAAAACAAACTCGTAGAAGGCACGCTAGGATAGGTAACACGGCACAACTAGGCAATGCCAGGGTAGATTTACCAATTACACTTCCGGATTGTAGGTAACGCATAGCCGCAACTACCATCCATCTCGAAACACACTCTCGGGTAAAAATCGAAGGGTGGCCACCAAATAAATAAAAAGTCTGAATATAGTATCGATGTAGTGTGCCCGATCGGAGGAGCTACCTCACTTGGCCCATCGATTGCTCCTGTTTTAGCCACCTTATGCTAACTCATGGGATTTAGGCCCTCGTAAATATACCTTTAGGATCATCGCCACCATCCTACTTTATTTCGGAATCTCCACCGCGTACACAGTTGTCTGCCAATATCCGATCCCAGTCCCTTTAACAACCAATCGCTTATTACACACCGGATGGTTCTTTTACATTTCCAAAATCATTTCATAATTGATATCAAAATATCATATTCAATTCAAACCATATCACCTTCGAAAACATTACTTACTTTCGAAATCATATTCGTATTTGAAATCATAGTTCGATAATTATATTTCCTTTCAAAGTCAAATTCACAGTTTATATCAAAATATCGCATTCTCAAAACTATGTCACTTTCAAATCATTATCATTTCCAAAATCATGATTTCTTTCAAAAATCATATTTCCAAAATAGGTTTAATCCTTACTCCAAAATCATCATATTCAATTAGTTATAACTTTTAAATCCCAACTTAGGTTATGACATCATTAATCATATTCACATTAAAAATCAAGAAATTTGAATATAAACCCATCCATTTTACTTCTTGGAAGAAAATAGTTTAAATTGTTATAAATAATTAATATAGATTTAAAATACATTAAATATAATTAAAATAGATTAAATAGCTTTAAAATATATTAATTAGACTTAAAATAAATTAAAATAGTTTCAAATAAATTAAATTGGTTTAAAATAGATTAAAATAATTCATGTAGTTAATATTAGTTAAATAGTTTAATAAATTTAAAAATCTTAATAATTAGAAATTTTAATTTTTTAAAACAGTTTATATTAAAATATGAGTTTGAAATTAATATCAAATTGAACTATTCATTTCATTTCAACATATTTGGACTATTTCAAATTTCCAAATCGACAAACTAAATTTCAATAAACTGTTGAATTTCATATCATTTTAATCCATGTTCAAAATATTAATACGGATTACTCCAATTTCAAAATATTTCAAATTTTTTTTCAAACAAATTCAATAACTCAATTTCTATAGAATTCCATTTACGAAAAAGTTTAATTTTAAACTTCGAATTTAATTTCTTAAATCATTTCCTTTTTAACCAATTCACATTTCGACACAACCTTGATTTTCCGATAATACTTCATTTTATATAAATCAAATTTCCATTTCAAAATATCATTTAATTACATTCGAAATTCGAGGATTTTAAAATCATTTAATTTAACCAACCCGGTGTCCGTATATAATTTTCTACCCTAGGGTCAAGTGATACAGATATTTCCATTTCAATCCACAATTTAAAATTTTACGGTTATATATCATTTCAAACCGCAATCTCGAAATAAATAAAAATACATAACGAACTTGCAGTTTATAATAGTATAAAATACCATATCCATTCAACCAACACCAACAATTAACATCCATCACAATCATCATCCAAAAAAATCAATCAATAATAGTAAGGAACTGATAATCAATAACAGGTATTTAACTGGCAATTTATATGCAATAATAAATTAAATAACGATTTAATTCAAATAAATTCAAATTAATTGAGATGATGATTAAAATATATCAAATAGTTGTAAATAACTTTCTAATCATATCAAAAATTAATTTAACAAACATAAGAAATTTAGTAGTTGTGAGTGGGTTAAAACACTCACCTTTGAATCTAAATTGAATTTAAATCCAATTTAAACTCAAAATTCAAACTGCTCAGAATTCGTCCAACAAGCGTCAAAATGTCTGGAATTCCGATATGATCCTAACGAAAGAAACCGCGCGTGAATTAGACCTCGTCCATGAAAGTTTTATAGGTTAGAACATTTGGTAATTTTAAAATAAAATAAAACAAAGAAAAGAAAAACAAACGAATTACTTCACCGCCACGCCATCTCGGAGTCTCCATCCAGAAATCTTAATCGAACCCTACAGGCATTCCTTAATGCTCGCCTATGACGCCGCCTAGCTACTCTCACCGCCCAGTCATGCTCGCGCCCCAAGCCCAAGCCGCCATCACCTTAACCTCCCCCTCGACCACACTCCGACGCCGAAAACACCCCCCGACCGGGGTCACGCATAGCACAACCGCCAAAAATACAAGCCCTAGATGAATTGTTGAGCCAAATCCGACCATCAATTCGATGAATAAACTATGCCGATGAAATCCCCTCCGTCCTCTCTACCAAACTGCATCCTTGGTTCGACAATCAGTCGATGTTGATCAACGATCAACGAACGAACGAGAATGTTTCACCCAGTTCCAGCCACACAGAGACTCAGATCAGAAAAATAAATCACATAATTGACTTGCGCTCGTCGAGAGCTTCAAATGGATATATAATTCGATATTGTTTGAGGAGTTTTAATTTTTGATTTGGAATTTGATTTGAACTTAAACTGGAATTTGTTTGTCTGCCATTGGAATGAGGAGTTGAGAAGAAATGCACGTACAAACAATTGAGAATAAAGATTGACTAGGGTTTATAACGAGGTATATATAGGCAAAGCTGGAAATAGAAAGAATGGACCAGATTGATTGAACGATACACGACCCGAAAAGCCCGTTTCGACTCCGAAATGAAAATGGGTCAACCTATATATCAAAATAATGTTTTCAAATATTTAAACTCAGTGGAATAGGTTTCAAGTCCTAATTCTATCGTATGAAGAAGTTATGTTAAATTCAGCTTATTTCAAACTGATTTCAATTGATTTCAATTAAATTGATTTCTAGGCGTTTCGAGCCCGTACGATCAAACGATAAGTCCGATCGTCATGAAACTTGAAATCCTTCAATAATTCACCGTTACAGATCCGATGGAACTGGTTTCTTCGAAATCCGAGTGAATGGCCAAAGTGGTCATTATTTTAGTTAATTAAATAAATTAATATTAAATTAATTAAATCAAATTTCCAATTTCACTTCTACAATGGACAAATTTTATCATTTTATGAGAAATGCGGAATACGAATCTTGAGGCTAGGATTAACACTAGAGGGAAGGGGTGAATAGTGTTTTAAGGAATTACTAAATCTTTTTGAGTTTTTGTTAATTTGAACACAAATGTATGCAATATTCAGACACATATATTATCACAGAAACAAACACAGATGCAGAAATAAAGTAAAAGCAATAAAGGAAAGAACACACCAGATTTTATACTGGTTCGGAGTTACCCTACATCCAGTCCCACACACAAGTACGGATTTCCTTTCAAAAGCAATTGTACAATTACACCCTCGATTTTAAGGCCACAAGATACACCACTCCAGATTCACAATCCTCTGGGTAGAGGTACTTGATTTCATAGGCAACAAGTTCACCCAATTGATTTCCAAGACTACAATCACACATTTTCTCACTTGATTGATTTCACAGGCTACAATCACACCTTTTCTCGCTTAGTTTATTACAAAGAAGCCTATAACACTTAATAGCACTGAGATCTTGTTGAGATAGTGATAGAGAATCAAACCAGAGATGATCTAGTTAGATTCAATGTTGATTTCGGCAGAGTAATGGTAAAAATGTGTATAAAGAAATGTGGAAGAAGAAGAGGAGTGAAATCAGATAAAATATGAATACAAATTCGTTCAAAACTACCCCTATTTATAGTATAACAACAACCATGTCCATTCGTAAAAGGATATGACGAATAGACACTTTCTTTGAAATTAATTTTTTTGAAATAAACTGCTACCATGTCGACATGGGGTACTTGAGGCTGTCGACATGCCTAAGGTATTTTTGGTAATTTGCTTTTCTTTGAAAATAACTTCTATCTTGTATTAAAACTATTTTAAACGTTATAAATATAATTTACTATAGTTCAAATACATAAGAAAATATAGAGCATAATAGTTTGATATATATACAAAATTTTATTATAATTTTATATTTAAATCTAAGTATAAATATTAAAAGTTAAATATATTATTATTAAAAGATAGTTTAAAACCAAGGATAATTTGATTTTGAAAATAAAGATTATTTTGAGGCTAAAAATATTTAAAACCAGAATAGATGTTTTTGATTCTTTTAAAAGGAAGGTTTTGAAATTATTTTGAAAAAAAGATATAATTTTGTAAAAAAAACATTTGAATAAAAGTTAGTGGATACAAAACAATGTTCCACTAGTTTGTTTGTAGGTTCCATCCTACTTAGGGTTTCATCCCTTTAACAGGCTCGAAGTGGATTCCATTCCACGAATAAATTGGATTTTAAGATGCCAGTGCTTTTCTAGGAGTTTTAACAAAATTCCTAATTAAATTGCTTATTGTTGAAATCTTGAACTTCTGATAATCTTGATACTCATGAGTCTTCAATCTTGATATCTTGAATCTCTATACTGTATAGTCTTCATTCTTGGTAACTGCATGGTTAAATCCTGCATATACATATATATCTAAACTATAATGTTAGTATTTATATTTTATAATCTTATTCTAAGGTTGTTGTCATCAAAACCATCATCTCAAGGACTAACAATCTCCCCCTTTTTGATGATGACAACCTTTGTTTATAAAATATTACTTCTATCCTAATAAATCTCCCTTAATCCGTGCCTAACTATCCTATTTTATACTTCTCCCCTTTCATCATCAACAAAAACTAACTCCAAACTATAGAACTCCCCTTTAATCTATTACTCGATGACATGTGATTATAATGATAGTGTTATCATAAATAATCAACACTTGATTCTAAAACTAAAACTTAATCCTAAATTACTAACTATCCAAACTAAGATTCCATATACGATAATACTTATAATAGTGAGAAATCAAATATAAGAACACAAATTATTTATTAATTATATATTGTTTTATTTACATTTTCGTAGAGAACGTAAGAAAGAACATACAACGATAGGAAAGGGAGAAAATAAACTAATGTGAGTCTTTGAAAATGAGAGATTTATGAACCAAACAATTTGGGTAGTGGAAACAGAAATTTCCACGTTGTTCGACTAGATTTCCACCCTTGTCAAAGCATACTTCGCCAACGAAAACGACTTTATCGTCATCTTCAACGTGCTCTTCTTCTATGAAGGCTTCTTCTTCTTCCTCGCTGTTCTCTTGCACTTGTTCTTTTGAAGACTCTTCATCAATCAAGATCGGATTAGTGTGATTGTCCATTAGAAACTTTTGCAAATTTCTAAGGATTTTTCCTTGCTGTTCTTGTTCTTTGGCCATTCTAAGTTGCACCACTTGGATTTCATTCATAAATTAGAGTGCATCCTTCAAAGAATCCTCCACTTTCATCACTCGTGCGAGCGTAGTTCATTGAAATGGTCCAGTAGAAGGAGAAGGAAATGAAAAGGTTGAATTTTTGTTTGATTTGGAAGAGGAGGCCATTGTTTAAATTTTTTCAGAAGTGAGAACAGAGAAAGACAAGAGTGAATGATCAAAATTTCAAAACAAGAAGAATATATAACCACTTATTTGAATTTTGGTAGGAAAAATTTCAAAAATAAAAAATCGTTATATGTCGACATGGGTAGAGGGGGTTTGTCGACATGGTGCTTGATATTTTTACCATTTGATTTATTTTGATTTAATTTTTAATTATACTTTGTTATTTATATTTTATATTTCAGTTATTGAAAAAATACCTAATTCTCTTCTTAATTTAGTAAATATAGATTCATTTAAGGGTTTTGTTAAGATATCTGCAATTTGATTCTCAGAATTGATAAAATCGAGAGTAATTACTTTCTTACTTATATTATCTCTAAGAAAATGATGTCTGATATCAATATGTTTAGTTCGAGCATGATGAGTAGTATTTTTGGATAAATTTTTGCACTAGCATTATCACAATAAATTGGTGATTTTGAGATATTTAAACCAAAATCTTTTAAAGTTTGTTGCATATATATTACCCGAGAACAAGTCAAAGCAGCAGAAATATACTCTGCCTCAGTTGTTGATAAAGAAACCGTGTTTTGCTTTTTACTAAACAGGAAATCAGAGAATTCCCCAAAAAGTGACAAGTTCCACTTGTACTTTTGCAGTCTAATTTACAACCAACATAATCAGCATCATAGTAAGATATTAAGTCAAAAGAATCATTTTTAGGATAAAATAAGCCATAATCAAAGGTGTGTTTAACATATCTTGTGATACGTTTTACGGCTTTTAAGTGGGTCTCTTTAGGTTGGGATTGATATCTTGCACAGAGACAAACACTATGCATGATATCAAGTCTACCAGTAGTGACATAGAGTAGTGATCCAATCATTCCTCTATATAATTTTTGATCTACATCTTTCTAGAGATCTTCTTTACTTAGGTACTCATTGGTTTCCATGTGAGTGGTTTTTCCACTTGCAGTAGTCAAACCAAATTTACTAACTAGGTCTTTAGCAAATTTTTCTTAACTAATAAAGATACCATTATCTAATTGTTTTATTTGTAATCCTAGAAAGAAGTTTAATTCACCCGTATGACTCATCTCAAACTCTTTTGTCATTATTTCATAAAATTCTTTATTTATTTCAAAATTAGTTGATCCGAAAATGATATCATCTACGTAGACTTGTACTAGTTGAATGTCATTTTTATTTATTTTAATAAAAAGAGTATTATCTACTTTACCAATTTTAAAGTTTGATTGTAATAAGTAAGATCTTAGTCTATCGTACCAGGCTCTAGGAGCTTGTTTTAGACCATATAGAGATTTCTTGAGTTTTAAACATGATTTGGTAATTTTTCATTTTCAAAAAGTGGTGGTTGTTCAACATATACTTCCTCTTTTACAAATCCATTTTAAAAGGCAATTTTAACATCCATTTGATATAATTTGAAATCATTATGATATACGAAAGCAAGTAGAATCCTAATGGCTTCTAATCTTGCTACGGGAAGGTTTCATCAAAATCTATTCCTTCTTCTTGACAATAACCTTGAGTGACTAACCGGGCTTTATTTCTAACAACCTCTCCTTGTTCATTCATTTTATTTTTATAAACCCATTTAGTTCCAATTATAGTTTTATTTCCAGGTCTAGGAACAAGTTCCCAGACATCATTTTTAGTAACTTGATTTAGTTCTTCTTGCATAGCCAAAATCCATGAATCATCAATTGATGCTTCTTTTAAATTTTTGGGTTCAATAGTTGATATAAAGGCTACATTGCTCATTCTAGTAAATTGATTTCTAGTTGTAACAATAGATTGCATATCTCCTAGTATATTTTCTATAAGATGATCTTTTAAAAGTTTAATTCTTTTTTTAGGATGATTAATTTCATTATTTGTTTCAGTTGACTCTTGATTTTGAATTATTAAATCCTCTTCATAGTTTGAATCTTTAAATTTTTTGAGATTTTCATCGAATGAAACATGCATTGTTTCTTCGATGGGTTAGTTCTTAAATTAAACACACTGTACGCTTTACTTTTATTAGAATATCCGATAAAGATACTTTTGTCAGATTTAGGATCAAATTTATCTATATTATCTTTTGTATTTAAAATAAAACATTTACTTTCAAAAATTATAAAATAAGATACCTTAGGTTTCTTTATGTGAAGAAGTTCACAAGATGTCTTATCATTTAAAGGTCTAGTTAAAATTCTATTTAAAATATAACAGACGGTAGCAACTGCTTCTGCCGAAAAATACTTTGGTAATTTACTATCTGAAAGCATTGTTCTCGCACGCTCTTGAATCGTCCTATTTTTACGTTCTACTACCCCGTTTTGTTGTGGAGTTCATGGAAATGAAAAATTATGAGTTATTCCCTTTTTATTGTAGAATTCCTCAAACTTTTCATTTTTAAATTCACCACCGTGATTACTACGGATGGTTATAATTTTTAGAGAAAGTTGATTTTGAATCCTTTTTGTAAAGTTCTTAAAACATTCAAAAGTATCACTTTTATGTTTCAAAAATATTGTCCATGTAAATCTAGAATAATCATCTACAATTACAAAAACATATTTACTGTGATTTATTGACGGAATTTGAGATGGACCAAATAAATCAAGGTGAAGTAATTTAAGAGGTTTTGAGGTTGAAATCATATCTTTTAATTTAAAGGAACTTTTTCTAAGTTTTCCTAATTGACATGCATCACATAAACTATCTACTTTAAAATTCATTTTAGGGAGACCTCTTCCTAGATTATGTTTTGCCAGTCTAGATAAGAGTTTGAAATTCAAATGTCCAAATCTCTTATGCCAAATCTAAGGGTCACTTGTATTTGACAAAAGACATAGGTTATCATTTGAAACTTTCATACTAAGAATAGAAATATTCTTTTTCCTAATTTTCTCAAATATTATGGTTGAATTATTATCTTCAATGTGACACTTATCTTTTTCAAATTTAATTTTATATCCTTTATCGCAAAGTTGACTAATACTTAGCAGATTATGTTTCAGATTCTTAACTAGCAAAACATTAGTACTAATAGGAGTTTCAGAGTTACCGACTTTGCCGATGCCAATCACATATCCTTTTGAATTGTCTCCAAAGTTAACCAGTCCTCTGTCTTTGTATATTATATCATTCAGCATATCTGGATTACCAGTCATGTGTCTAGAGCATCCACTATCAAGTCTCCATTTATTCTTTTTGATCTGCACAAATTTTCCATTGTGGATTGATTCCTTAACACCCACAAAACATGTTTCCTGCACATCATACAATTTGGGTAGACAACTTGAATTGGAATATTGATTATATGAAGACTATAGAGATAATGATGATCTGAATATTTCTAAACTAGTATTAACAAATTTTTTAAACATAGCCATTTTAAAAACTTTTTCAAAAATCATATTATGAAATTTTGAAAACCTAGCTTTGATACCAAATGTGAGAAATGCGGAATACGGATCTTAAGATTAGGATTAACACTAGAGGGAGAGGGGTGAATAGTGTTTTAAGGAATTACTAAATCTTTTTGAGTTTTTGTTAATTTGAACACTAATGTATGCAATATTCATACACAGATATGATCACAGAAACAAACACAGATGCAGAAATAAAGTAAAAGCAATAAAGGAAAGAACACACCAGATTTTATACCGGTTCAAAGTTACCCTACATCCAGTCCCGCACACAATTATGGATTTCCTTTCAAAAGCAATTGTACAATTACACCCTCGATTTCAAGGCCACGAGGTGCACCACTCTAGATTCACAATCCTCTGGGTAGAGATACTTGATTTCACGGGCAACTAGTTCACCCAATTGATTTCCAAGGCTACAATCGCACATTTTCTCACTTGATTGATTTCACAGGCTACAATCACACCTTTTCTTGCTTAGGTTATTACAAAGAAGCCTATAACTCTGAATAGCACTGAGATCTTGTTGAGATAGTGATAGAGAATCAAACCAAAGATGATCTAGTTAGATTCAATGTTGATTTCTACAGAGTAATGGTAAAAATGTGTATAAAGAAATGTGGAAGAAGAAGAGGAGTGAAATCAGAGAAATATGAATACAAATTCGTTCAAAACTACCCCTATTTATAGTAGAACAACAGCCATGTCCATTCGTGAAAGGATGTGATGAATAGACACTTCCTTTGAAATTCAAAATTTTGAAATAAACTGCTACCATGTCGACATGGGGTACTTGAAGTTGTTGACATGCCTAAGGTATTTTGGGTAATTTGCTTTTCTTTGAAAATAACTTCTATCTTGTATTAAAACTATTTTAAATTTTATAAATATACTTAACTATAGTTAAAATACATAAGTAAATATAGAGAATAATATTTTGATATATATATATATATATATATATAATTTTACTATAATTTTATATTTAAATCTAAGTATAAATATTAAAATTTAAATATATTATTATTAAAAGATAGTTTAAAACCAAGGATAATTTGATTTTGAAAATAAAGATTATTTTAAGGCTAAAAATATTTAAAACCAGAATAGATGTTTTTGATTCTTTTAAAAGGAAGGTTTTGAAATCATTTTGAAAACCGGATATAATTTTGTAAAAAAAATATTTGAATAAAAGTTAGTGGATACAAAACAATGTTCTATTAGATTTTTCGTAGGTTCCATCCTTCTTAGGTCCATCCCTTTAACAGGCTCGAAGTGGATTCCATTCCACGAATAAATTGGATTTTAAGATGCCAGTGCTTTTTTAGGAGTTTTAACAAAATTCCTAATTAAATTGGTTATTATTGAAATCTTGAACTCTTGATACTCATGAGTCTTCAATCTTGATATCTTGAATCTCTATACTGTACAGTTTTCATTCTTGGTACCTGCATGGTTAAATCCTGCATATACATACATACATACATACATACATACATACATACATACATACATATATATATATATCTAGACTATAATGTTAGTATTTATATTTTATAATCTTATTCTAAGGTTGTTGTCATCAAAACCATCATCTCAAGGACTAACACATTTGACTTCTTAAACAATTACAATACCTTAAACAATTTAGATATCAATTCAAAGTTAATTAATTTACCAATTACAGTATATAATTTCAATTCCAATAAATTCATTAACTATCAATTGAAATTTCAATAAATTCATTTATTTGATTTTAAATCCTGTTATTCAATCACTTGTCATCTCATGGGTACAATTTACATTGCTTTATATCTTAGCACGTTAATATCCTCCAATTTCATCTTAATTTCGAATAACGTAATAATTAATTACAATTGACTTCCAAGTTCAATTCAACTAACTAAATAAACATGTAACTTATAATAATTGTCACTATTTACTTTTAATTACATTTATAAGTTTTTTACTTACCAACACATGTTATAATTTCATATATAACACTAATTTAATTTCATTTTTATTCATTACACACTATTTTATTAATACGTCAACATTTTAAATTATAAATTACCTTTTATATCCCATTATAAATTAATGCATACATTAATACTGTTTTTAATTTTCAGCTTTATGGAATTTATTAATTTGAAAATTAATTTTTATCTACAAAATATTATTTGAATAAAATAGTTTTCATCTGCTAAACAAGAAAATGGCGTCTGCAATATTTCGATCTTGTTCTCAAATTCCAACTTTTTTGTCTCAATCATCATTGACTCCTCCAGATTATCTATTTCTTCCTACTAATCGATCATATGCTCAAGTAGTAAAGGATCGATGTCCACCGTTTAGATCCAGATTTCCTCTGTTGCAATATTCGAACAAGTCATGGATTGATTCAAAAAATAGGAAAGATTACTGTTTCAGATGTGGCGATTATAACCATTATGTTTCTCAGTGTCGCGATCCAATTAGATGTTTTTCTTGTGGTAAATTCGGCCACAAAAGAAATGACTGCGCGTATAAAGCCAACATCTTTGTTTCCTCCGAATCCTTGGTTGAACACGACTTTCTTTTTGTGCTTAAATGTATGCTGTTGAAAGGGATATAAATGGATCATCTTCAACAAAAAAGAAATGAAGGAATTAAGATGTTAGAGGATATGTTATTTCATTTTAACAATGTTAATTCGCCTAACATTGGAAAGGGCTATAGAAAAAGATTTAGGGATCCAGAGTTGTATTTCGGCAAGTCGGATTCCTCCTCTAACAATCCAATTTCTTCCTCATCTTTAGTGGAAAATGGTTTTGCAATTTGTTCTAAAATTCTTAATGTTGAGGGGTATTTTATTGGTTTTTCTCTGGCAAAATAGAATCGAAGGTTTTAATTATCTAGAAGAATTGTTGCATCATTTCAACATTGCCAATTCACCGAACATTGGTATGGGATATAAAGAGAGATTTGGGAATCCAAAAACCTATTTTGGTAATCTTGATATAGATCATAATTCCACGAGGAAGAATACTGTTCTGTTGAATGTTAGCGAGACTACAAAGATTGATATTAATGATAGACCTTTAAGATTCGATCCTATTTCTTTTGATCCTGATGTTGTATTTTGCATTAACGGTCCTTGTTCATCTGTAACTGAGATTATTAGAGAAGAATCGTTTAAAGGTTTTCTTCAAATAAAGAAAAAAGGTAGATCTTTCTCTAGAAACCAGTTTGAGATTCAAACGTCAAACAAATTTGATTGTCTCAATTCTGAATTTATAACCGAATTGGATTCATTTGAGAATGGAGTTGATAGTGACATGGCTATTGCTCTTTCGTCTGATGGATATGATGCAAATCATTTGAGGGATGTGGCTGATAGTGATGAAGTCTCTGTTGAGAGTGGAGTTGATAAGGATATGGTTGTTGCTTTTCTGTTAGATGTTTGTGATGCAATTCATATGAGGGATGTGACTGTTAGTGAAAATGTCTCTGTTGAGAGTAGATTTGATAGTGATATAGATATTGATCTTTCGTCTGATGGTTGTGATACAAATCTTATGATGGTGGTGACTATTAGTGATGAAGTCTCTGTTGATAATTTTGGTGATCAATCTAAGGTTAGTTATTCCCTATGTGAATTTTGGGTAGATTTTGACTGCCCGATCTCTATGTCTGTTGAAAATAGCGATCCTGCTACACAAGTCGATGTTGATCAGTTATATTCATTTAAAAATTATTCTGATTTTTGGGAGATAATATCAGAAACTGATATTTCATACTCAGTTGATTGCAACGATCTTATTGGGGTATTGGAATCTGGCTCATGGGATGGCGTGGTAATGGAAGAGCTAGGTGACTCTCTTGACATGAATGTTCAGGCCTTTTCAGATGATGGACATTTGTTTGAAATGGATTATCTTCGTGAATGGTTATTGTCTTTCTAACATCAAAATAATGATATAGCCGAGGAGTTAGAGCCTCGACTATCTGATGTTTTTTCAAATTCTTTCTCTGCTTCTCTAGATGTTTTACATGATGATACAACTGTGCACGATGCACATGTCTTGCCTGATATTTATATGATATAAAATGCGAAGGAGGATTTTATTATTAAGGAGAAGTCTGTTGCTTCTGAACCAGAAATTGGCTGTACAGAAGTGGGGTCTTCTATTTGTGTGATTTCTGGAGATGTTGCGTTAAAAAATGAATCAGATGTGATGTCCCAGGGAGTTTCTTCAATGGATTTAGTTGTAGTTGCTTCATATGCTTTGACGTCTGATAGGTTGGAGAATAATATTTGCTTAGTTTCTAACTCAGCATCGTTGAAGAGAGGAAATCATAAGCGATCAGTAGCTTCTAGTGGTTTGGTTCGTAGAAGTGCTAGAATCCGCAACTGCCAGTCTTCTTCTATAGGTGAGATACCTGGATCGAATGCCATGAGTGGTGCTACGTATCCAGGCTCAGGTATGAGCTCTATTTTGGGTAGTACATTTTCTCCTTATGATTTAGGTAATCTTTCATCTGCTGAGTTTATCAGTTAGCTCGTGACACATCTTTTATTTTTGCTGATACTGAGCTGGATAGGGAATATATTAGATGTAAGGAAATAGAGAGGGCTAGTACAGTTCATTTCTGAAGATCATTAGTTGGAACATTAGAGGTTTGAATGATTTGAAAAAGTGCGATAAGGATAAAGTATTTTTTAAGGATTTCTCTATAGATATTGCTTTACTTCAGGGAACCAAAATTAACTGTCCTGATGTTCGTTTGTTTAGAAGATTAGGCGGCTATCGCTTTAGAAAATGGGCTTTTTTACCTTCCGTTGGTTCTTCAGGGGGATTAATGATAGGTTGGCGTGATAATTATTTTAAATTAAGTCAATGTATTGTTAAGCAATATTCTCTTCATGTTATTCTGATTAATCTTTCTGATAACTCTTTATTAAATATTTCTAATGTTTACGGGCCTAATTTTAAAATTAATCGGAGAATTTTATGGAATGAATGCCTAGAATTTAGATCCCTAGCCCTAGGTTCTTGGATTATGGGAGGTGATTTTAATGTTACGCGTTTCATAGGTGAGCGATACCCTAGAGAAGGGGATTACTCTGCTATGGAGGAATTCGATCAATTTATTTTTAATTCTAATTTGATTGAAATTCCCCTTTCTAATAGAGAGTTTACTTGGAGTAACGCTAGAGAGTCTCCATCCACGGCTCTTCTCAATAGATTTTTTGTTAGTGATGAAATTGAAGACAAATTTCCAATTTGTAGAGTCAATGGCTTATCGTATACCTACTCTGATCATTGTCCTATTATCCTTACCTATGAGTATCATAGAGTTATTATTAACAATTTTAAATTTGAAAAGATGTGGCTTTTGGAATCTAACTTTGTGAACTTAGTTATATGTAAATGGAATTCTTTGAGTTTCCATAATATCAGAAATAAGGAAAATTTTGCAAAAGCTTTTATTTCTAAACTTAGAGATCTTAAGATTTTTCTTAATAATTGGAACAAAAATGTTTTTGGCAATTTAAAAATCAAAAAAGATAATATTCTTAATGAAATGCTTAAAATTAACAAGATAGAAGAATCTAGACCTCTAAATTTAGGTGAACGTGATGTTCTTGCTAATTTAAAATTAGATTCTATTTTAGAAAAAGAGGAGGTTATGTGGAAGCAGCGATCCAGAATTCAATGGATCAACGAAGGTGATAATAATACTAATTTTTTTCATAATATTGCTAATGGTAGAAAATGTAGTAATACAATTAACTCTATATTTGTTAATAATATAGAGTTAGTTGATCAAAGAGATCTCAACAAGGCTTTTACAGGCTATTATAAGGATATTTTTGGTTCTAAAATAAAACATAGAATCAATGTTAGATGGATAGATTTGTATCCATCAGATTCTGTTGTTGATTTATCAGAATTAGGTAATCCTTTTACAGAAGAGGAAATTAGAAAAGCAATTAATGACATGCCAAGTGATAAATCCCCGGGATTTGATGGGTTTCTAATTTTATTTTACAAAACATTTTGGGACGTTTTAAAATTTGACTTAGTTAATTTGTTTAGTGATTTCTATAATGGTAATTTGCAATTAGGGAGATTTAATTTCGCAAATGTCATTTTGTTACATAAAAAAGTAGGAGCTAACAACTTAAAAGATTTTAGACCTATTTCTTTGATTAACTGTTCAGTAAAAATCATTTCTAAAGTTCTAGCTAATAGACTTAGTACAAGAATGAATGATTTAATTGATGGTTCACAACCGGCTTTTATTAAAGGGAGAAATATCACCGATGGAGTGGCCGTTGTTCAAGAATATATTAATTACTATTGTAAGAATAACATAACCTGTGTGATTTTAAAACTTGACTTTGCTAAAGCTTTTGATTCAGCGGATTGAGATTTTCTTGTAGATAATTTTCATGCTAGAGGTTTTGGTCATAGATGGATTAATTGGATTTTGACTTTGCTTAAAACTGGAAACTCTAGTACTATGGTAAACGGTATATTAGGTAATAGAATTCAGTCTAAGAGAGATTTAAGGTAAGGTGATCCCTTATCGCCTTTGTTATTTAACTTAGCCGCTGATGTTTCTGCTAAAATTATTAAAAGAGCAGTGGATAATGGATCTGTAGGAAGTGTTGGCAATGACATATCGCGTGATGGTATATCGGTTCTTCAATTTGCAGATGATACCTTACTTTTTTCTTCTCATCTTCCTAGACACATTATTACTCTCAAGTTTATTCTTTACAGTTTTGAGCTTTTATTTGGTTTAAAAATAAATTTTGATAGAAGTTCAGTTTTAGTTTTAAAAGATTTTGAAAAAGTTGAAAACTTAGTTGCTAATACACTAAATTGCAAAAGTATGAATTTTTTTTTTGAATATCTAGGTTTTGTGATTAGACCTACCAAACTCAAGCATGATGATTGGCTTATTATCATTGATAAAATTAAAAATATGATATCTAATTGGGATGGAAGATTTTTATCTAGAGCAGGTAGGCTAGTTTTAATAAACTCGGTTTTATCAGCCTTACCGATTTATTGGATGTCCATGCATTTGTTTCCAGATTGGATTATTGATAAAATTAGAAGAGATTTTTTGTGGAGTGGGGATAATATTAATAATAGTATAAAATGTCTAGTAAATTGGGAAACTGTCTGTAAAGCTAAAAAGGAAGGTGGATTAGGAGTTATTAACTTGCGCAACATGAATTTATCTCTTTTAGGTAAATGGCTTTGGAAGTTTAAAGATATAAATGATAACGCTATTTGGAAAGAGATCATTTCTAAATATTATTATAATGATAATAGCAATCTATACCAAATTGATCATCCATATTCTTAAAAAATTTCTAATTTTTGAAAAATATTTTAAAATGTTATGATATTTTTAACTAAGGAACTAAGATGATAGTACATTCAGGAAATTGTACTTCTTTTTGGCACGACTGTTGGATTTTGATCTTGCCTCTAAAGTTAGAATTTAAGGAGTTGTATGATATTTGTAACTTTAAGTATGCTTTAATCAATGAAGTTTATTCTCCGGAAAATGATCCTCCTTGGAATTTCAACTTTAACAAAATTTTAGTAGATTCAACCCTTAGGCAACTTTCTTTGCTTTATTCTAGATTAAATCTTTATAATGTTGATAATGATAATGATTTTATTAGTTGAGAATGGGATAAGAGTAAGAAATATACTCCAAATTCTTTTTACATATTTATAAATTTTTTAGGTACTATTAATAACCCTTTTAAATATATGTGGAAATCTAATGCTCCTCCTAAATCCAAAATTCATATGTGGTTAATACTCCATGGAAAACTTAATACAACTGAATTTTTAAAGAGAAAAAACATTCAAAATGATAACAAATGTTATTTTTGTAATCTGCATCTTGAGGACATTAATCATATATATTATGATTGTTTGGATTCTAATTACACCCTAATTAATACTCTTAAAATTTTAAACTTTAATATAATAACGAAAATTTCGGATTGTGAATTCTACTGGAATAATTATAGATTCAAATTCAAAGGGAATATTAGATTTTTACTAGACTCTTTATTCATTATTAGTTGGTTTATTTGGTTTGAAAGAAACCAAAGAATTTTTATTATTAATAATAATAATTTTAACAAATTGATTTTTTCAATTTCTTCATTTTGTTTTAATTGGATTTCTAACCCCAAATATAAATTAGCCAAAAATATCCTTTTCAAACAGTATCTTAACAAGGTTAGTCATAATATTAACTTCTTTAAATATAACAATAATTTTTTAACATTAATAATAGTATTATTAATAATTTCTCAAATTTATATTTTCAATCATAGCTTACTTATGATTATAGGCACATAAGATAGATCTGACTTAATTTTTGTTCGAGTCCCTGTTTGGTTTTAGTTTTCAGGTTATTCATTTCTTTTGTTATTGTCCAGATAGTCTTATTTAGGTTTTTATTTCCTTCCTTACAAATACATATATATGTATATTTATTATATAAATATACATATATATATATATATGTATCATTCTAATCTTTTTCCTTAGTCATGTTTCAGATACAGGTATGGAAGATTGGATATCAAGTTCATTTTGCAGGTACTCTTGTCTTCAGATTGCTGGATATCAGATTGCCGAGAGATCATCAGAGCAGAGTTTCTTCATCGAGGACTGCTAGAAGTTATCTCCTCAGATATAGGATACTGCTATCTTCATTATGGAGTACTTTTTTCAGAAGGATCTATTCTTCAGTTCGACACTCCTTCTTCTTGTTCAGAGCCTTCAGAGTGGTCTCTCTATTCAGCAGATCCACTTCAGAGCAGTTGCTTCTCCACCCCTTCTGTTTCATATGTTTGGAGATTTCTTATTAGTTTGTGACGTCATCCAGTAGTTTTGTTTTTTCTTTAGTCTTTTTTGGTACTTCTAATTAATATCGAGCAGTGGCCATGACGGAGCTCGATATTGAGGTGCGATGGGTGGTTCCCTTGCCAGAACTCATCTTAGAAGTACCTGAGTTTTGATATATGTATATTTGTTTTTTGTTACCTGCCAGGCACGTTGGCAGCACCTTATATTCATGATACATACATACATACATACATACATACATACATACATATACATATACATATACATATATATATATATATATATATATATATATATATATTCACATGTGTGCTCTCCTCTATTCGTAGAGGATCACACATTTTTCTCAAAAAATGCATACATTAATACAAAAAATATTATAATTCTTTACACAATACCGGTTTTATTCAATTACCATTAATAAATTAAATATTTACATTTTTTCCCTTATATTCAATTTATAACCAAGTATAACATTTACATTATTTCATTTATTGGAATTACATTAAAGTTGTTAAAAAATTGACTTAAATTAACATGGTTACCTTTCATCCTATTTATAATTACATTGAAAAATTACAAAATTTTATTTCTTCCAAATTTAATTACCAAAATCTAATTAAATTAACAAATTTAAATCATCGAAAATTATGGTTTATTACATACTCCATATTCGGAGGCTTGCAGGTGAACTAGGCTAGGACGATTATGACCCACTACATGACCGTAGCTGGACTTCGTCGCTTTACTATGATATATTTCTAACGAACGATTTTTCGTTGCCGAAAAACCGAATAGTTAGGGTTTTAAAAAGAAAAAGGCAGAAGAAGAGATAAGATAGAAAATAGAGAGAAAAGAAAACAGAGAATAGAAAATAGAACAACAGAAAGAAAACAACAGAACTACATCAGAATCTCACAATTCGCAGCGGAACAATATAATAAATAAATGAATAATCTTTAAACAAAGAACTATATCAGTTATTACATTACATTACAACATAACATCAGAGTGTACAACAACATACAACATCAAACAGCGGAAAAGAAATACTATATACTAATAATACGCCATGCCATCCAGCTTGCCTCCAGCAATTCCTGAATATCCAGAATATCCTGATAAACCTTAACTCTTGACTGCCCGTGTGGAAATTGGTGGGCACCCAGAGTTTAGGAAGGAAAACAATAAACTCCGAGTCAGTCATGTGAATGGTGTGAGAACTCAAAACAGTTTATTTATCTTTAAAATCAAAAATCGAAGGATATTTTTAAAGTCAATTCGCAATGCTTTTAAAAATGTAACTACCATAAGACCTCCCACCACACACACAATGCAAACGCAGACTTGGAGGAGATTTCTTCTTATGTTAGTCAAAGATGCTTGATACGCATTAAAAAGAACATTTGATATTATTACTAGTGCATAGTGTAGAACAAATCATTTCGAAAGTAAAGATATAAATCTTAGCCAGCATAGGTACCATTATATTATGCCTACTAATAGCTACCATATTAGATGGCAGGTTCTACAACTAAAACCGTACAAGTCTTGTATTGTTTCTTTGGATTTCCAACAAATGGTCAGGCCAAGGAACTTCCCATTGCCACATGAGAATGCCTCTGGAAGGACATCCCCGAGAACCAAACCGGATCTCTACCAACACAAGGCCGGGTTACCCCTAACTGAGTAACAACTGACCGAATATGCCATCCCCCGGTCCTTTGTGACCTTTATCCGAGAGCTCTCTAATCAATTCACACAATCATAATAATAAAGTGTTTCAACATGAGTAAGTATTTGGGCTCCATACCATGATACCACCCTTTTCCAGAAGGAAATGCACATATCCTAAAGGGCGCTACCCCTCATAACCTTGCTGCATCTTTCCTGTTTTGACCATTTCCGGGGTGTGAGGCTCGACGAAGTCTCGTCCACAAAAACATACTTTATACAAAAGCCATGCTTTGGGTCAACAAATGATCATAGAAATGATCACCAAGATAGACGATCAAACAAATGATCCTATCACAAATAATCAACACAATGATCATTTCAGCAACACTCAGCATGTCACATTACCAAATTGGGAATATATTGCTGATAACTTCAACTATATAACCTCTGAGCTCGTACGTCTCAAAGAAGGGTGTTAAGCTAAAAGAATAAATTCTCCGCCACCAACAGAAATATATTTGAAAGAATCGGCTTTATATCTCAAATTGTATTGTCAGACATACAATCCATACAAGTCTGTTCCGGGCTCGAACAAAACCGAAGGCACTTACAAAGAAGTCCTTGCAAT
Organism: Allium cepa; assembly: GCA_030765085.1. NCBI lineage: Eukaryota > Viridiplantae > Streptophyta > Magnoliopsida > Asparagales > Amaryllidaceae > Allium > Allium cepa. The sequence continues at coordinate 319,629,287 of CM060937.1, read as the reverse complement.
CCGGATATCCACAATCCTGATCGGATTCCCCATCACAAATGGAGAACTCTATACCGTAGCCACTCGGTGCAGAGTCAATCGACAGGTCATCCTATCGCTCTCGCAAATATCCGATCTTCAACACCGATCTTCAAATGCAATTCACAACGACGTATCACATATTCGGAATGGGTTATACGACCCCATGGTCCTTTCCCGGTTAACCCGAATAGTGAGCGCTTATTCAAAAATAAGTGTGGCATTCAAATTCAAACAATACACATCAAATACCCATTCAAAGGGAAATATTGATAGTCGATTATTGAACTATCAATGGATATGCACACATCACCAGATTCCAAATAATTTTCCAAATTATTTATTTTCCAAAATATCTTTACAAGATATAAAATTTTCAATTCTCCAAAAATAAATCAATATTTATTTTTAAACAAATTCCACTTTCTTTTCATTTATAAATTCCATAGTGAATTTACATTCCAAAATATCCATGCATATACGATTTCAATTTTTCATTTTCAATTTATCTTCAAAAAGATAAATTCTAAATATTCACTTCATATTGGAAAACATTTCCATACTTATTTATTAATAAGTAATTCACAAATCTCTTTTATTTTCAACACTTGGAAAATATTCAATATACTTAAATCGAAATTTAGTATATATTTCATTCTATTAAGGAAATCATTCTCTTAACATATTTATTTGGGCCAAAACGAATGTTACGTAAAACATCGTTACGACAACCCAAAATCACTAGTATAGGGATTCGAAATTAAAATAGATATATAAATCCCAATACTATACAAAACATTTCCTTTCGGAAATCATTTACTATAACAACAGTGTTATAGTCCACCATTTCCTTTTATTTCTCGAAACATCTATTTCAACAATGAATGTTGAAATCTATGGTTTCGAATCTTAACATGTTTCAAAACATCGTTAGATCGTTTTAATTCTATTTAAAACATCACATTCAAACATTTTCTTTAACATATTATTCACTATTCAAAAACGTGAATATACTCTGTTAACAAATTTCATAACTTCTATTCATTTTGTTTCAAAGGATTATTCACTATCTAAAATGTGAATATAACGCCATGAATAAATTATAACAAATTTGCTTATCAAAATAAGTTGTTTGTGAATTTATAAAACAACGTTTATAAATTCCTTTATTAACCTATTCAATTTATAACTCAATTATATACTAAAAGTTCATATTATAAGTTAAATACTTATAATTTGTTCGTTTACAAAAAATCGTTCCTTTGAACTTCATAATTATAAATCTTATAACTTATAAGATTTAATGATTTATCCAAAACCATTCTTTTAATAACTTCACAAAATTTATAAATCTTACTATTTATAAATTTCATTTATAACTTCACCATTTATAATTTTATAAATTCCATTCACTTATGCAATCCATTTTCACTTCATTCGAACACTTATAAAAACTTGTTTTATAATTCAAATGTTTTAATTTATAAATATCAATTTATAAATCTCTTAAATAAATCAATTTATATTATCATTTTAAAACATCTTCAATATCCTTTATAATTTCATCATTCTCTTGATTTATAAAATAATCAAATTTTATAAATCCTATATTTAAACTTTTATAATATATTCAAAAATCCCGATTTAAACTATTTTATAAAATTATTAATCCATATTTCTCAAAAATCAACCTTTAACTATATTTCTCAAAAATATAATTTGGTAACATTTAAAATTATAACGTTATTTATTTATAATGGATCAATTCCAAAAATATTTTATATTTCAAAAATCACTTTAAAAACCTTTTAAAATCCCAAAATTTGGGTCCAATGATGCTACACACCAAATAGTCAATCACGACTACAACGATATTATATATCGATATGATAATCCATCAAATATCAAAATATCTGAAATCAAATAAAAACTGTTGAGGAATCCAGTTGGATCCCTCCAACCTGTTTTCCTGCATCCAAAAACATTAGCACAATACCAATTTCGCTCCAGTATGAAATTATCGCGGTATATGGGATTTATAATATTATCCGCTTAATAACGGCGCAATAGGGTCTCATCCACTAAAAAAATGCAGGGAATCAACAACTCCAATATATACATATGCCAATATATATATATTGATATTATATATAATACCAATTTCACTGTTTATGAAATATTCGCGGTATATGTTTTTAATAAATAACATCCGCTTACTAACGGCGCATAATGTCTATTTTAACCATCAATAGATATCAATCATCATTCAAACATGCATTCAAATATTTGAAATCTAACTATTTAAAATAAAATCGAAACCGATTCGATTGAGTGAGAAGTTCTCACCTTGATTTCAATTTCGTTTTAGCGATTTATTTCGAATAAAATTAAACGCGCGTTTAATTTTACCCAAAATTCTCACTAACTCCAAATGACTCCAATCCAATTTCATCGCGTAGTGCTCGTCCATACGATTCCAACGCAACTGGTTTCGCGCGTTTTCGACCTCGTATGAAAAAGATATGAATTTATGAAGTTACACGATTTAAACTAAAATTTACAACATAATTTTTTTTTTTTAACCTATCTCATTCCAGCCCTTAGATCCAACCCCCTTCCATCATGACCGCACATAATCTTCTTCCCCAAACTCACGCAAACTACAGGTGATAGCCGAACCCATGCTCAACACCTAGGGTTTGATATTGCAACCAATTCGAGCGACATGAACTCGATCAAGATACTCCATCGCGTTTCCCCTAGCCTCCTCTACATTCGCCCTCAACCACACGCAACTCGGCCACTCCCTGATACGCGCGCACGCAAATGAACGGCCACGCACGCAGCCACCTCCCCACCTCCACGTGACGCCAAACCCCATCATCACCATATAGATCGAAAGCTCTCGTCGAGCTCTACGTGTTTGTAGTTGATCACTTCTTCTAATTGTTTGTAGATTGGGAGAGATTGAGGGATGAAAATAGGAGCTTTCTGGCCTTTGGTTTCTATGGTGGCGGCTAGGTTTAGATTAGGGTTTGTTATTTTTTTTTATTTATGAAGGGTTGTTGGTCTATTTATAGGAAAAAATCGAACACTATTCATTCCAATTTTCCAAACTCCGATTTACGCGCCGTAACCAACGTTTCTAGGGTTTACCCCACGTTCCGGACACAATGGAATAGGTTTCGAAAGCTAATTCGGTCATCTATGCGAGTTATGGCAACAAACGATCGATTTAAATTTAAACCGATTAAACGATTTTCTAGGCGTTTTAATTTGTACCGGACAAACGGTAAATCCAATTGACACGAAATTTAAAACCATACAATAATATCACATTACGGATCCGATGAAATTGGTTTCTTCGAAATCCGAGACCTTTTGAAAAATGGCTATTTTAACTCGCCAAATTAATATTAAAAACAATTCGATGCGTTTCGAGCTGCCACGCTCAAACGATAACTCCGATTGACACGAAAATTGAAATCCAGTAATAACTAATTATTACGGATCCAATGGAACTAGTTTCGTTCAATTCTGAGACTGTTCAAAAATTGGCTATTTTACAGTCGATAATTAAATATTAAAATATTCAATTTTCACAAATTAACTTTTAATTCGATTTTAAAAGTTCTAAAATATCATTCTAACTCCAACATGATAAAATAAAATTTTACAAATCATTTTCAATCATATTTAACCCAAATTTCAATTATTTCCATAATTTCACATATTAAATTATCGATTTAATTATTCAATTAAATCCAATAATTCGAAATAAAATTTATTCGACTTATAAATTCACTCATTAATATTTAAATTCAATTTAATATTCAAATTTTAATTAATAAAAATTCTAGGTCGTTACAATATTTATCACCTTCGGACATGGGACTTTAGGTGAGCTGGAGTTGAGATGGTGAGAGAGACTTACAGTGAGCAGGCCCACCCCTTGATTGATTCATCCACTCCAAGGAGGATGATATAGGTTGGGATCAGATACAGGCCCCACCCGAGGAGTAGGAGCACGAGCCACATTTCCAAGCACCACAGTACTTTCATGAGCCGTAGCACTTTCCTTCGCCACCATGTGGAGGCGACGTTGGGCATTGTAACAACCCGCATATTTATCGATTGTATATTTAAATATTTCATCGTTAGTCGGATTATGGTTCGAAAAGCTACTTTTTGCAAACAGTCGAATTGGGACTCGAGACCCCTTCCATTGAGTTCAAAATTCCGTTTGCAACCTTTTTGAGTATAAGCTTCGATATGTTTGGAGTAAGTTGATTTTTGCTACTTTTTCTATAGGGCTTTGGGTTTGGGTTCAGCCCATTTGCCCAATTCTGGTTATATCAACCCAACCCCTCTCCACTTCTCTTCATTCATTCCTCATTTCCTAACTCTCTCAAGCTTAAGAGAATAATGGGGGAAAAGATTGGAAATTAGAATTCCAAGCCCTAGTTCATTCGCAAAATCGAAGCTCTAGCTCCAAATTCTAAGAGAAGCCATTAGTAAGCATCTCCTTCTTCTTCTCCAACTCATTCTCCTTTCAATTTCAGAATTTCCTAAACCTAACTTAGGAAATATTTTACTTGTAAGCTTAGATTGAAGCTTCTTGGGTTGGAATTGAAGAGTGTTTGTCCTTGCCTTGCTTTATAGCTTCTTCTTACTTGTTCTTTGGGTTTAAAGATGAGATTTTTATCTCACATCTTAATCTATAATTATCTTCGATTGTTAGGTATGAATCCCTAACACTTATTCTTGTGCAATTGATTTTGATTTGGATTGGTTTTTGTGAATATTCCAATTTTAGTGTTTTGAAAGCCAAATCTTTAAAAATCATAGCTTTGATCTTTGATCATGATTTTGTGATGCATCGTGGAGCATATAGGGCCGGGTAGTCGATTGGCATAGACTCCTAGTGCCGTTGCTCGAGCGATTTCAATTTGGTCGAGAATGGCCCTCGTTTTGATAGGCTGGGAAGTTCTGGAAAACAGGGTCCGACCGACAGAGCTCTGTAGCCGGCCGACCGACCTGCTACCAGAGAACTTCCTTGTCTCTGGTCCGGTCGATTGGCTACAGAGCTCGATCGACCGACCCACCAACCCGAGAATTTTTCCAGAACATGGTCCGGTCGACCGAGCTCTGTAGCCGGCCAACCGACCTGCTGCTATTTTGCCTATTTTTGCCTTTTTGTGTGGTTTTCAAATTTAACCGATTCGTGTTATTTCCCTATTTGTTGTTATCATTTAGTATCGACTTTGATGACTTCTTTTCTTTGGGATTTTTGGGAATATCCATTTTAATGGATTTGGTATCGATTTCTTTGGATTTTATTCACGTCTTTGAATGTGAATTTTTGGTGATTGGTTGTTCTACAATCATTTTTGTGATTTGTCACTTCAAAATATAAAGGTTTTCAATGCTAGTAGTAAATATCAAAACCCTTTCTTCAAAACGATTTCAACACTAAGCTCTTTTCTAAACCGTTTTCCAATCTATTAGTATATACAAACCTTTACCTCACTCGTATGAGAAATCTAATTAAACGACTTAGTAAAACAAGTGGTATGAAACACTTGCGTTTACTTCGTCGGTTAATTCTTGGACTTATTCGATTGAACCTCTTGTGACAATTTTCTAGCGGAGATCTATAATTTGTTCGTAAATATTTAAGTTAAGCTAGTGGTTATGGGACATGAAGCTAAGCTCATATATTTACTAGCTTAGTGTAATTGACACTTCTTGATGATTGATGATGATCATTTTATGGTTTAGACTAGCAATGTGCAATGTCTCTTTGTCCACGTAGAGGACTGTACCTCATTTTATTGAGCTTCGTCTCATTTCTTTGTGGGCTAGCAACCCATGAACTTTTAATGTGTTTCGATTCATTGGATGTACCGTTTGTACGACATCGATGTCTCGGCTTTTCGATTCATCTAACGTACCGTTTGTATTGCGTCGATGTTCCGAATTGTTTTGTGTTTCGATTCACTGGATGTACCGTTTGTACTACATCGATGTCTCGCCTTTTCGATTCATTGGACGTACCGTGTGTACTGCGTCGATGTTCCGAATTGTTTTGTGTTTCGATTCATTTGATGTACCGTTTGTACTACATCGATGTCTCGGCTTTTCGATTCATTGGACGTACCATGTGTACTGCGTCGATGTTCCGAATCATTTGTGATACACGTGTTGGTGAGTTTTCAGGCTCCCGTTTTGTGATAGGCCTCCCCCTTTTTGTGATTCCTGGATTTCTATTGATGATTTCTAGAATTTGAATTTCATCAATTTTATGATTGGCATTTATATGTTGTCAATATTTGTGGCTTGGTGAATGAAATAAGGAGTATGGCATGCCTTTTGATCTTTGAGTAGATTTTTGTGATATTGATTAATCTCTTGTTGATTTTCAATTACTTAATTATCACAGCTTGGCATTGTGATTATTATACATTTAGTCATATCTCTTATTCTATATCATTTCATCTGATATTTATAGCTAGACTGATCCGTTTATTATTTTCTTATTAAATAATACCCGGGTCAGACCGAGATGTTACAGGCGCTTCTGCTTGACTTCACTTCTAGGATTATCATCCTGACTTCTCGCTAACTACTTAGATTAGTTGTTTTTGTTGTATACCTTTGAGATATAGACTCCTAGATGTATACATATTCTTTTGTCTAGCTCTTGTAACCATTCTTTTGTGATATTGTGGTTCTTGTTTGACCACTACTCTGATGTACACTTTCATGTGTTATATTCATATCTTTTTCCGCCTTTGTGATATGGATGTCTGTGACTGATTTGTGTTATGTTTATTTCTATGCTTGTTTTCGAAGAATATATATAGCCACTGTGTAGTAGCCTTGAGTTTGCATCGGCATGTCGGACTTCCTTGTACTATCTGACATATTGGTGCTCGCACAAAGCAATTACACAGATGGTCGCTCCTCAACAGCCTTATTCTCCGTGCTAGCTGACAGCATTACACCGTAATGTTCTTGGCTTGCGTGGGTATAGAGGTGGGGCATCACAGGCATGTAGAGTCACTATGACCTGCTTGGCCGTTAGAGCCCGTGACGCAGAGTGTGTGGGGATATGGATCTTGGGGGGAGAGAACTGGATACTCTTAGCCTTATCCACTATCGAGCTACGATGACCAGTTTAGAAGCATTGCCGAGGGGAAAGAGCGGCTCACCAGGGGGCAGTGGAGCTTCTGCAAGGACAGAAAGAGTTGGTTAGTACATAGGAGAAGTTAGATAGGATGCAGCAAAAGATGGTGACGAGCACTAGGCCGTAGGAAGAGCGCCTAAGCTGTTTAGATTCTTTTATTAGGGCCTTCTTATGTTAGGGCAGATAGGGTCCTAGGCCTCCTAGCCCGAGATGATAGCTATATTAGCCTGCCTACTTGTGTCACCTATCTAGCACCGTAATGTAGTAGGGTTTGTTCTCTTAGATATAAAATTGTACTATTGTGTAAGCATTTGAAAACTCTGTTGTAATAGTCGATCAGTGATGATGCTTTTTCTCTTTATTTTTGTGGTGTTTACAAATAGAGAATAAGGACATAAGATGTTATTATAAAAAGTAAAAGCAAAATAAGATAACTAAAATGAAAATAATAAATTTAAAGAAAGCGACAGAAACGTCACCAGGAAAAAAAGGAAGTTAATTTCTTATGTAAACTATGCTTGGAAAAGAAAATGGAGATTTTATAGGATAGCGGCATAAGAGGGAGAGGCACACAAAAGTAAAACGGAGAAATGTGAAGTTTTTCCATTTTCTACCTTCTTCCTGACATAAAAAATTGAGTTTAGAATAATAGATTTTTTCAGAGATTCGAATATAAAAAGTTGTGTGTTAGGATTTGGATGAAAAATTGGTTGAACTACACCCTATTCAACAAGAGTGTGGGAAAAATTGGGTGAAAAATATTTTGAATTTTCGAAAAATTACATTCATATAGAAATTGCAAGTATATTTAGGTTGTGTGCATCATGTTTTAAAAATAATTTTTTAAATAAAAAGGCATTCATGTAGGAGGTACCGCTTAGAAATTCATGTACATGCATATATCTTGTCTTGAAAAGCACTTTTGCATGAAAGCACGGATGGTTGAAAAATTGGATGTACACAAAATGGTTATAATAAATGTGAGGATTACATAAATTTTACCCTTGTTAAATTTCGGGGACTAAATTTCCTAAGGATGGGAGAATGTAATACCTCGCATTTGTATACAGTCAAAATTTAACATATAACGATAAGTAATGAAAATAAATAATTATGGAATTTTCAGAATATGGCTTAAGACATGTACCATTGCGTATGGGGCGATTTTCTGATCAGTTTCAATATATAACTCATCAAAATCCAAACCAATATAAAGAAGTTAAGAATGAAATAGAATAGGTAATCGAACGAATAAATGTATAGTATAATGCAGATATGAGCCGACCAATAGGTCGACCCAATAAGGGCAATGGTCGACCGCCTGGTCGACCGCTTGCTAAGGGCGGTCGACCGTCCGGTCGACCCGCACACTGCCTAGACGGTAATTCATCCAGGTAAGTGCAGTGACGTGTTTTCTTGTTTTTTCCACGATCCGAGCCATACGTTCTTCGATCCAATGGCTCCAAATTGCCCTGTTACATGGTAGCTCTAGGTTCAATCCAAGAATCCAATGGTCTGAGGTCCCCAAGCTCCAATAAATAGGATCCTAGTCCTAGCTATCTTCTCACAATTAGATTTTCTCCCAAGGGTTCATTCCTGAAGGCTGAGTCCTGAAACGAAAATAAATTCTACGGAGAAGATCTTCTAAATTAAAATATTATACACCTTGAAGAAGGGGATCCAGAAGGATTGTGGAGCCAAGCGGAGCGTAAGCAAAGCTAAGGACGACATGTGAGTGTATTTATTTATCTTTTAAGTTTAAGATATATTATCGTTAGATTCCCATTTAGAAAATTTTATTCAGTAATTAATCATGTTAATTAAATTATGCCGAACTATAAGAAAACTTATAGTTTATTTACAATATTAGTATTTATATATCGTTTTCTATGTCTTATTTACATCTTTTCTATGTTTTGGATTTTATGCAAGCGTCAGCTTTCTTCTATCCTCTCCTTTTTCTTCGCGTATGGATTAGAATAAATTGAACGCGAATATGGATTAAAAATACCGAAATGAAGATGTATAATAATAAAAGTTTGAGGAATAGAATTTTGGTAATAAATTCTATTAAAACAGGAAAAGCTAATTTGGGAGTAATTATTAGATTAATTTGTTGGTTTAGAGAGTAGGATACATTTTCATAACTTAACATCTAAAAGGTAGCAATACACGTAACTATAAGAATAAAAGAAATAAAAAGGGAGCTAGTGTAAAATAGAGAAACCGCTGTATCTTACACTACTCCAAAATAGTAAAAGAAATATCTTGCAGTTACAGATTATTGGTATTATCCAAATATTAAGATGCGGAAATGGATTATATAGTTTTCATAACCAACCAAATAAATAGAATTACTTCCTAAATAGAAGATAATAAAGTAAAGTATGAATTGTAAGAAAAAATTATTAATCAAGAGTTAGAAACTGTGAAAATTAATAAACCTAAGTCTTCATTTACTACATAGGCTATTTAAATAGGCGACTATTATGATAAGTGAATTATGTAATATTAGAGAATTAAAGGAAATTCTATATCATAATAAAAGAAGGTAGACTGGAACAAATAAGAAACTCTTGTAATTATATAACGGACTATAAAAGAAGAAAAAGTAACAGTTACAAGTAGAATTATAACATAGGTTATAATTAGAAAATAAGAACGAGAAAGCTTATCATGAGACTTATAATTAATTGGTAAGCAACGGTAGTAGAGAATAATTGCAAAAATTTAAACAACTAATATTAAGTCAATAAGCAAATTAAACAAAAATGGTAAAAGAGGCTTATCTTTTTGAACTTAAGGATTTATATATTAAGTTAAATAAGTAAGATAATGAATGTGGCTCATGCTAACAGTATTCCCTATTAGATCTATGATAATCTCACAATAATTAGAAGTGAGATGAGGGCAACGAATATGCTAATTAAGTTAAATAAGTAGCCAATAAAGTAAGAAAGCAACCTAAATGCAAATTAAAATATTAGACTTAGGGTCTAATAAAATAATCGAATTGCGTTTGGAGCAGCCCAAAGGATGAACTGCCTAACGAAGCAGTTCATCGTGGATTCCAACAATGGAGAAGCACGTCCAACTTGGAATTTTTGGGCTAGAAAGAAGTACGAGACTTTAACGTGACGTGGGGATACTCTAGAATGGCCCTCTGGGTAGGCCTAACGAAACTGCATCCCCAGAGGCAGATCTGTAGGTGTTCCATCAAGAGAGTATGTGTAACGACCCGAAAAATCGAACCATTAGGGTTAAAAGAAGAAGGAGGTAGAAGAAGAGAAAAAACACAACCGAATCTTACCATCGCAGTGGAATAAAATATAATAGACAATAACTGATCTTTACTCAAAAGAAACTACATCTGTTTTATACATTACATCACCAGAGTACAATACAATCAATTCAACACAATTCATGACGGTTATAATATCTCGTCCTTCCAAAAGCTGAATATACAGCTTACACTGCAGAATGGAAATATTAATCTACGGAAATATGCATCGTCATCCAGCTTGTCTCCTAAGCCCCACGGTAGTCCATCCAAATCTGTACTCAACAATACTCGGTCTGACCCGAGCATTATAGTTAAATAACACATGAGTCAGTCTGGAAAACCAGTGTGAGAAAACACATTCAATTGGAATATTAAAGTTTTCAAAATCCTTTGAAGTCAAAGGTATCTCGTAAGACCGCGCCATAAATAAACATACCGGGTTTTTACCTTATGATAACCAAAACATTTTTATCAAAATCCGTCTGATATTATAATAGTTTTTATAGAAAGTAAAATAGAATCTAGCTAAAATGCTTGCATCTCACGTTTTAGAAATAGTTGGGCACAATCAAAACCGTATAGGTGCTTATTTGAGATTGGATTCCATACAATGGCAGGGATACTAGGGTACCGCCCGTCATGGAATGTGGTCTAGATCACCGTACCGAGGATCCACCCTGATCCCCTACATCACAAGACTGGAGCTACCCCTTACTGGATATTTTGAATAAGTTCACCCCGCGGTTGGGATCAGCAACCGCCCACACAGCGGAAATAAAGGGACATCTAGACAGGAGTGAACTTACCCTATTGGTTGCTAGCCACTTAGCCTTGTATGCACCACCCCTGTTTTAGCCATTCCCGGTTGATGAGGCTCGAGGTTAAGCGTTACCTTTTTAGTACACATTCACTTAGAATGCTCATCATCCTCCTGATGATGTTCTGAAAGCATTCATCCATACAAGTCTGTTCTGGGTTCGAACGGAACCGAAGGCACTTCTCCTACTACATCCATTTTGGAATCACCCTCAGGATTAGTTGGATTAGCCCTTGCACTTCATTGCTCCATCTTCGGCTCCAAGTTCTTGTCTTCCTCACGAGACGTTCAAACCGGATCGAAGTGGGTTTCGAGAAAATAATCTCGATCCCGGTCTTTTCGAAACGATCAGCCATTGGCCAATATTGATAACCGGTTATTTAACTATCAAATAACATTCACAAACAATCATCAAGCCATAATAATTTCCCAAATTATTTATTAATTTCAAAATATCTTCGCAAGACATATTTTGCTACCCTTCAACTTTTGAAAATAGTTTTCAAAACTCTTTCTCTTTCGAAAATAAATTCCCCAAATATTGTTTATTTCCACTGAAAATCACCGAGTCCAAATACTTTAGATTTAAAAAAATAACTTAAATCACTTTATTCTAAAATATAATTTTAAAACATTTAAACTACTTAACACTTTATTCAAAAATATATACTTTAAGATATTTTAAAAATAAAACTACTTTATAAAATATAAAACTAATTTTTAATATAAAAGTGAAGCCAAACTAAATTTCAAAATAAGAGTTATGGAATTCTGTACAAGTTTTAAACAAAACCTATACCAAACTATCTCTAAAATAAAACTATTTTATAAAAGAAAAATATTAATAATTTTTTTGTAAAACATAATACCGATTAACCTTTTAAAATAATTACCACTATAACTAATTTAATAAGTATTTACCATTAAAAATTTAACGACTTAAATAATAATTTCTTGGAAACATTCCTTTAAACGACTTTAAAACTTTTAACTTATACTTAAAAATCTGCTTTGAAAACGTACTTGGCATTTCAGGAAATACACTTTTCCTTCACACAATTTAAAAGTAAATCACTATTTATTTTTAAAACAAATTTACCCATTCCTTTATAAATTCCCTTCGTGAATTTATATTTCCAAATATCCACTGATATCTTATTTCACTTTAAAAACACAGTTTATTAATTCCATAGTCTCATCTTCTTTTAAAACAAATTTTCAACTCTAAATCAATTTCCAAATCAATTTTCGAAATTTACTCCATTTAAAAATAAATTCCTTTACTTACTCAATTTTATTTTAAAACCCAAAATTTTCAAATTTAACTTCTTTATTATGATTTAAAATCTTATTTAAACTGAAAATACCCATCTCATACTTTATTTCAAAGTCCTTCTTTTATTTCTTCCTAAAACTATTTAAATCATAAATTTAAAAATAAATCTTTTATTTCTTTAAATAACATCACTTAAGTTTAAAAATCCATTTGTTGCCATTTATTCAAAATCTTCTTTGCCATACTTAGAAATTCATTTATTAGAATTTAAAAATCGACTTCTGTCTTTTTCTAAATCATTCTTTAATTTATCAGAATTCTCTATAATAATTTTACTTAAAAATTATCTCTTTTATAATAATTTTACTTAAAAACCATAGCATCCAATATTTCAATTACCAATATAATCTATAACAGATTATCACATAAACCATATCACAGAATATTAAAACAAACTAAATAATTTTGAGGAATCCAGTTGGATCCCTCCAACCTGTTTCCTTGCATCCACAGATGTTAGCACAATATAATAATACCAATTCCACTTCAAGGTGGAATATCACGGTATATAGGGTTATATCATCTCATCCGCTATTATACGACGCATAGGGTCTCATCCGTTATATAATGCGGAAATCAATCACTCCAATATATATATACTACTATATAATATACCACATCCAATCAATTCAATCATTCGACCAAAAATTTAAATTTAACTATTTAAATTTAAATATTAATCCAGATGAGTGAGATTAACTCACCTTTGACTTTGATGTTTGCAATCCATTTCCAACTCGACTATTTCTTCCCGATTTGGACCTTGTATAAACATTATATGGATTTGTTAATATTTGTAATAACCGGGCTAATTATCTCATTTTATAAATTACTTAATAATGATTTATTTAAATACTTCCCCCTTTTCAATCCTTTCGTAAAAATAGTTAAATAGGTTAATAAATTAAATAGGTTAATAAAACAAATTAATCATCCAAAATACCTTGTTATAAAATAAGCTAATAAATTTTATAAATGTATATATGTATATTTTATTTCATTTCCAAAATAATCTACATTGGTTTTAAAAAAAAGTCTAGTTTTACATAAACTTTAAACTCTCAAATATTTTCAAAATACTATATATATATTATTACTGTTCAACTGATTTTACCTATATATATTTAAATTAAACTAGGATTAACTCAAGATCTAAAACTGCTTAACAGGTACAAATCTGTCTCTTTACTGTATGTAAACACAGCAATTCTTTTTACTGTTTAAATTTTTTAATATATACATATGTTTGTAAAAATCTGGATTTAAACTTCTTATACATATATATGTATACATATACCTTACAGAATATAACTATTATTATTAAGTAATAATAGTTCAAATTAAGAGATTACGAGAAAACCATCTCGACCTCACCATCGTTCAAGCCTTTGTCAACACCAAGCATCGCGATTCCATGCGAGTCTGCCTCGAAAACCGCACCCTCTCACAATCCAAAACCGATCCACCTTGCTGCCTCGAGCTTCCAGGCGCCACCATTCTTCACCTTCGCTTCACCCAGACGTGCGCGTGCTCGCCGGCCGACTTCGTGATACCCAAATCCACGATCGATAAATTGAACTCGATCGTGCCTCGATCTCCACGTCATAACGATGATCACAAATCGAACGCCGTCTCTGATTTTTTTACAGAATCGATCTAATTTAATTAGAGCAGAGGGTGTTTTAATTCTCTGGTTTCGATTTATAAATCTCCGCCCATTCTTTCTTTCGAAGTTCTTTTTTTTAATTTCTGTTTTATGGGCTAAAAAGAAATATACAAGAAAAAGATATCTGTTCGATTTTTAAAAGGAACATTAGACATGTGTTTACATAGGTGTACAAGTGTCTAAAAAATCAGCTATGAGTTGAATCGCAAACTAAAGTTATTGACTGGTTAAAATATACAATTTTAATTTAAATTTGAATTCAAACGTCTTGAAATCGAGCTAAAAATCTCGATTTTCTATCGAGGCATGCTGCTAGGCGTTTATAATGTTATACCCTTATTCCGAAGTAATGAAAAAGGTTTCAAGTCCTAATTCAATCGTATGGAGAAGATAGCTTTTGGACTTTATATTTATACTGAATTTTCGATTTAATTTCAGCACGTTTATCTATCGTACGGCCAAACGACCACTCCAAATGCTACGAAAATTGAAATCCGATAATAACACACTATTACGGATCCAATGGAACAGATTTCATCGAATTCTGAGATTGTGCCTCGGAAGGTTATTTCTAAATATCGTTTTAAACTATATAAATTCAAAACTGAACAAAACACCCTCAAACTCAAATTTAACACTTCTACTATCTCTAGTAAAATCAATATAAATTTATAAGCCCTTTCAATATTTTCAACCAGCTTAAAAATCAAGATTCAACCATTTTCCCAATTTCCAATTATTAATTTCAATAATTTAATTGCCAAATAAATAGTGATATTTGAAATTCAAGTTAAACTAACTTCCAAATATTTAAAATCAATTAAATATTTCAATTTTAAATATCTAGAAATATCAGGTCGTCGAATTCCTCCCCCTTAAAAGAATTTCTTCGCCGAAATTACTTGTAGGAAGAATGGTCCGATACCCGTTTACTATTTCCTAAAGCCAACCAATTTTCAAACAATTTCCCAACAAAATCTTTTTACTAAAGACACGCTATCATTTTACTAACCTTTTTCCAAACTCGTCCATAAGTTCCAAACAATATCACTTACTTGACCATTCAAATTATAATTCAAACTAAAATTTTAAATTTTCAAATTCCTTAAAATTTTTCTAACTCCCTAAATTTCGAAAAATTTCTCCAGCGTCTCCTTTGCGCGGCTAGATCGGTACAACTATAAAATGCCTCTTCGGGCCCTCGGATTTCAAAAGAAAACAAAAGCCAAGTGTCTAGACAAGAAAATCATCAAATTTCATACAGAAATTAAAATACATACCTTTGCTAAGCAAATTTTAATTTATCTCCAAAAATCAAAAATCCCAATTCCCTTTTTCCTTTTAACACGTGAATATCCTACTTAGCAATGACATTGTAACCACCGTAAATTTTGATAGTAAATTTGGTTAATTTAATTAAATTTTGTAATTAAATTTAGAAAGAAATGAAATTTTATAATTTATGTCGAAATAAAGTTTAAGAATGAATTGTAGCAACCAATTGTTGACAATTGAAGTAAAATCAATAAAAGTGAAATAGCGTAAATTGTGCACTTGTGTATAAAATTTAAATTAAGTAAATAAGCGTAAAAGTGGTGTAAATTAAAGGATTTGTATATAATTTATAGTAATTGATTGAATTTGGTATTATGTAGGTAATTATAATAATTGGTTGAAACTAGATAAACTTAAGTGTAACCTTGGCATGTAAACAATTACTATAAGTTACCTGTTTATTTAGTGGATGGAATTGGAAATAAATTTTAGTAAAAATAGATAAATGTTACATTTATGGGGATGTGATACAATGTTAGAATATAGATGTAGCATTTATAATTAAAATTTACAATTTAGAATAAAATTGCAATTAATTGAAAATAATGTAAATCGTCTTACTTGGTTATAAGTTTAATATAAGCAACAAATGGAAATGTTGAATTAGTGAATCATTAATAAAAACATTAACTAGAATGGAATTCAACTAATATAACGGAAAGAGTGAGTAATAAGTGAACGTAATTAGTAGTGTGAAAATAAATGGCAACATTGATAAGTAAGTAACAAATGCTTATTTATGTGATTAAGGGGTAACGGTAATGTTTATTGTATGTTACCTATTGTTAATTGAAATTTCTAATAAATGTAAATTAAATAGGAACATAGATTTATTTATAAGGTAGTAATTGATATAATAAAGGGATGAAATATTGAAGTATGTAATGCAATGGAGATCATAAATAGAATGGAATAAATTAGTGTATATATGGAATAATAATTTGGGTTGATAAGTAACGAATTTATAAAGGCATTGGAAAGAAAATAGATGACAATTAATATAGGTTTATTTGTTTGATGTGTAAATAAACTTTGGTAATCAATTACAATAAATCCAAATTTAACGTTTTGTTAATTTAAATTTAAGTAATGTTAAATTTATTCATAATATGAATTGGTTGATTTAATAAATGGAAACTTTGATTTGTGAATAATAAAAAGTTTGAAACCAAGTAAATAAAATTTATTGAGGACATTTAATAGTAATTTATGTATATATTTGGCAAGTAAATCAAATCAATTTATATGAATCAATTTTTAGTTAATTGGAAGGAAATCTATAATAAATGAATTCATTTTTAAGAAAATGAAATTAATTTCTATATTAATTGGAAATTGTAATAAGTTGAAAAAAATATATGTTGAAGCTCTTGAAGTGCGTAATCTTCTGGTGTGATTCATTTTTTAATCCGGGTTTCGATGTGGCCGAAAATTGATGATCTATTCACAGCCGTTCATCGTGCCGGAATCAACTGCGTCTGATCGGAAAATCCTTTCTGGGTTTTGTAGAGGGGCTAGCACGTTGTTCATCGGCGAAGTTTGGCGGCGAGTCGACGGTTGGATTTGGCTCACGGCGGCAACGGTGACATTATGGGGCACCGGTCCTTGGCCATTGAGGCGGCCATCGATGGAGGCTCGGCTGGAGGTAGCGGCGTGACGAACGGCGGCGCGGTGATCGAGTAATTGGTGGTCAACGCCTCAGTCAAAGGGGGAGTTGCGTGTGTACTGGGTCGAGTTTTTCACGATGTCTGCTGTTCGAAGTTTCGGTAGTGATGGCTAGCGTGGCACGTGTTGGTTCGTGTATTAATTAATTTTATTTATTTAATTGTATTTTGAGATTCAAACATTATAATATTAATAACTTGTACATACGAGGTCTGTTCCACGCGCGGTTTTCTCTGCTGGGATCATGATAAAATTTCGGATATTTTGGCGCAGGTTTGGACGGATTCTGAGACTGTTAAACTTTTGGGTTTAAATTGGATTTGAATTCAATTTAAATTCAAAAGGTGAGTGTTTTAACCCACTCACAACTTCTAAGATTTCTTATGTTGTTAAATTGATTTGTGATGTGTTTAGAAATTTATTTATGACTGTTTGGCATGTTTTTATCATCATCCCAGTTAAATTAAATTTATTTAATTAAATTGTTATTTAATTATGCATTGCATATAAACTGCCAATTATATTTTTTTTGATTTGGTATTGCATATAAACTGCCGGTTAGATAGATTGTTTAACTTATTATCGAAATAAACTGTCAGTAATTATCTATTATTGATTATATGCTCTATATTGATATTATTATTTAAATTGGATGATGATTGTAATAAATGGTTGATGATTGATATTGGGTGAATGGATGCTGTATTTTATATTTGTTATAAATTGCAAGTCATTATGCATTTTCATTTCATTCGGGATTGCGGTTTGAAATGATATATAACCGCAAATTTTTATTTTTAAATTACGGATTGAAATGATAAATATCCGTGTCACTTGACCATAGGGTAGAAAATTATATACAGACGCCGCGATCTATATATAAAAATATTTGAAATGTTTCTATGGTTTCGTAAAGAAATATATATGGTTTTATAAGATATCGATTCGGATATTTGATAAGGGTTATTTTATATATAGTAAAATTCTTGGTTTTAAGCTATGTATAAAATTGTTTAAAGTATAAATAAATTTAATAATAAAGTTGATTTTATTAAATTATAATATAGGAAGTATTTGCTTAAATATTTTCTTTAGAGTTTGTATTGATTTTTATAAATCAAGTGTGAGAAAATAGTTTTGAAATTGACTTGAGATTTTATTTAATTAAAAATTTTGTTTAATAAAAAATCCATTGGAACTTATTGAAATTTAGATTTTGAAAAGAATATGGTTTTAAAACTAAATTCGAGGTTAAGGTGGTTTAAGTAAATATATCAAGTCTAAATGAACTGAGGAATATTCAATTTTTGAAATTTGGAGTTTTATTAAAGGGATACTAGATTTTTAAGTAAATATTTCAAAACTAAACAATAGAAAAGTGAAATTTGTGTGTATATATATATGAATTAAAAAATTTAGTTTTGAAATATTGAATTTTAAGATTTGAAAATATTGAATTAGAAATGGTTTATTTGGAGGTTCAAATCGATATTTGGAATTTATTGTGAAATTTAAGAAGTTATTTTATTTTATAAAGTAATTTAATATTTAAACCATATAAGAGGTGTAAGTTATGAAATTCAAAGTTTTATGTTTTGGAAGGTTATATTTCAAGCGTTTGGTTTCGGAATATTATAACTCTGAAAATGTTATGGTTTTAGAAAAGGATGTATTTGAAATAAAAATGATATTATATTAATTTGGGTTTTATAAATGATATCATATTAATTTAGTTTTAAAAATGAAGATGGTATCGTATTTATATGGTTTTGAAATGAATATTTTATTCTGGTTTTGCAGTATAATTATTTTAAAATGGCCGCAGTGTTATAATAACGTTTGGTTGTTGAAGAGACCGGGATCGAAAGTTGTCATACTCTCTGCCAACTCCGAAAACCACTTCAATAACCGTGTACGTGGTGGAGATTCCAGAATGAAGTAGGATGGTGGTGGCGTTTCCTTTGAGATAAATCCGTGGACCCGACTCCCGTGAGTTGGCATAAGGTGGCTAAAACATGGGCGATTCTCGGGCCAATGAGGTCATTCCTCTGATCGGACGCACTCCTTCGACATTATACTTTGACTTTCGGATTGAATCGGTGGCCACTTTTGATGGCGGCTGCATCATCGACATTCATTTTCGAGTTTCGAAGTGGAAAGGCCACTGTAGTAATTTTACTACAGATTTATTTTGATAAACAAATATAAATTTTAAAATGTTTTAAATATAATTGTGTAACAACCCTAGGTTTTTCGTATATTTTAATATTTGACTTTGTTTTATTTTGAAATTATTTTAAACTTATTTTATTTCAAATATTTCATTTTTAAATGTAGGTGTTGATTATTATGTGAATTATAATTTCAAACCGATATAAATTGGATATTTTACTGAAAGATGAATTTCTGTTCAAATTGGTCAAACCTTGACTTTTAAATTTCAAATTTATATATTTAAATTCTTAAATTTTATCTTTTATTATGAAAATAGATTTAATAACTTGAATACTGCTTTTCGTTTCGTTGAAAATGGATTTAATTTGTGAAAGTTATGTACATTTCAATTTTGAGTATAATTTGTTTTATTTTAAAATTTTGTCTATTTTAAATTATATAAATCATATTTTCTATGTTATATTTTATTTTAATATGTTTTAATATGTTATTTTATGTATATTTTGTTTTTTAATACTTTTAAAGTGATAATAAAATTTTTCCAAAATTTACTGTATTTATTTCCTATTTTTAAAGGCTGTTTTATATTTTTCTGCTATTTTCTTCATTTAAATTATATTTAATTAAAATTTATATATTTATTTTGTGAATGCATTTTTATTTTTATGTTATTATCTTTGTTATAAATTTTCCAAAGTTCATTCTGTTCATTTTCAAATTTTCTAGTCTAGTTTGCAATTTTGTGCTATTTTCTTATTTTAACCTTATATAATTAATATATATTTTTATATTTTGTTAAATTTTCAAAAGTTTAACTGAAATAATTATTATTTTCAGTAATTTAATCTTATATAAATAAATTAAAAGAAATTTGAAAGGGTTCTGACTTTTGGTTTTCAAATGGCCCTTTATCTTCCACCCTTTCACATTCAACATAACTATTCATCAATTAGCTTTTATTATACACACTTTTCAGCCGCATATTTTCATTTCCATTCACGTAAACTCATTTCACACTTCTGAAACAAAAAAATTTTGGCCTTGCTTGAGGAGAAAGTTTGGTAAAAGAATTATTTTTCTCTTCTTCTTTTGTTTATTTCTTATTGTTTGAATTTGATTTGCACTTGTTCTTTTATGTCATAGGTTTGGTCACCTCCTCTCTAGCCCCTGCCACCTCCACCACCACCTGAGAACATCACCATCTTCACCTCTTCTCTGACCAAACCCCAAGCCATGCCTCCTTGTGGATTGATCCATCACCAAAATCCAAAAAAACTCCATAAAACTTGCCTAGACCGAATACATCATCCACATCCACCATTTCCACCACCCATGGCCGACCAAACACCACCGCCACAAGCCCTGTTCCAGACCTAAGACCCCTCTTCACACCACCTACTGACCCCACCTGAAATAGCCGTGACCTTTATTCCCTTGGCCGAGCCAAACTATGGCCTTAAACCCTTGTATATTGCTTTGTTAATGTAGTTCCACCACTACCCACCTTTTCCCCACCTTCTAGCATGTTAGGTTGACCCTTAGCAACCCAGACCTGAACCAAAAACATTGCATTAGACCTGTAATACACTCATGGCTGAACCCAATGTGTGTTGGTGACAAGTGCAAAACAAATCCGCTTTGATTTGTATAGTCTATTCTATCATTGTTTATCGTATTTGCATTTGAAACTTATGTTATTATTATTGTTGTAACTTGTATTCAAGGGGTTTGAAACTTTGGCTCCTCCACTCATATTTGTATCGTTTTATCGTGCTTGTTTGGATCTCATTCGTGTATTCGTCGTTGTGTCTCCAGCACAAACCGGTGAGTTATTCTCACCAGACAATGTGTACATTTATAACTAATAAATTGACCCCTTTTGAATCTGTAAAATACATTATCATGTTACACCTGCTATGTTATGATTTTATGATGTTCACCCATGCTTAAACACCTGTTATATCATATGTTACTGTTATATTATGCTGTTCTATTATTTTTATCAGTTTATCACACTGCAAGTTCCTTTTATATTAGAATCACTATGGGTTGAAATGATATATACCCGAACGGACTTTAGAATAGGAGAAAATCGTTATGGGCTGAAATGATAGGCCTGAACGATTTTCAATTATTTTCATTTACTTGGGATTGCAGATTTGAAATGATCAAACCCGGGTTTCCTTTGTAAATTACGGGTTGAAATGAAATATTACCCGTATCACTTTACCCAGGTTAGAAAATGAAATACAGACCCGTTGTTAAAATACGTTTTTCTTAGAATTTTAAAATATTTTAGAAATGTAAATATTATAATATTTTGATTTAAATTTGATTAAAAATGATTTTTGTAAAGCATTGTTGACTCTCTGAAAATTTATAAGTGAAATAAATTAATGGTAAAGTTAGAAAATCTGAAATGTAAGTTTTTTGGAAATTATAATTTTGTGATAAATGGAATTTAAATTAAATATGAAAATATGATAAATTTATGATATTTTGAATTAAATGAATTTAAAATAATTTTATAATATATTAATGATTTTTGAATTAAGTTAAAATGTGAAATGAATGAATATTTAAGTTGAAATTTTGAAATATAACTAAAATTGGAAATTTGTGAATTTGGCTTAAAAGTGAATTTTAAGTTAAGTAAATAAAAATGAAATTAAGTTATATTTGAAAATTAAACTTAAGTGTTAAGTTAAATTTAATTTAATGAATTTAAAATTTAATGTTGGAATTTAATAAGTGAATTATTATTAAATTTTGATTTTTGAATAGAGATTTAACTTTATAAAATCATGAATATAAGGGTATTTGAATGATTGTTTTAAAAGTGAAATTATATGATTTTATAAGTTAAAAATGGTTTAAATAATAATATAATTGTTTGTGAAATTATACTGAATATTTGAAGTTAATTTACTGCATTTCTAAAATGCTATTAATTCTAATGTAAAGGATAATACAACATTTGTAAATGCTGTAGTTGATAATAATGAACCAAATGGCTCAATTTAATTAAAGGCTATTATAGCATTTTTTGTGAATGTTATAATGGTTGAATTTAACTAAGTTTATTTGAAACTAATGGAACCATATTACAACATTTTAAATGTTGTCTTTTGTTAAATTGAACTGTTTTAAGTGTGACTTTCCGTCGCATTTTCTAAATGCTGCGAAAGTTGAATTTTCATTGTTTTAATAAATTTAAGTAAATGAATGAGCTTTGAAAGATTAAAATTTTGGAAATTTAATAATTTAATAACCCATTTAAAATTTTAAATTTTAAATCACAAACATACATCAATCAATTATTAATTGGATTAATTTAAATTAATTAATTAAGTTTAATTAATTTAGAATAATCATTTGATTGATTGATGTATGTTTGTGATTTAAAATTTAAAATTTTAAATGGGTTATTAAATTACCTTTGCTTTTAAATTTCGGGGACGAAATTCTTTTAAGGGGGGAGGAATGTGATATCCCGGAAATTTTAGCAATATCAATTTAATAATCTGTATTTAAAATTAAATTGATTGATAAAATTTTAATAAAATTTACTTGATTTAATAATCCAATTAAATAAATATTTAATTGGTGAACTTTATCTTTTAAAAGCTAATAATTGTTTTCCTATTTATAATGTATG
The DNA here is from genome assembly GCA_030765085.1 of Allium cepa. NCBI lineage: Eukaryota > Viridiplantae > Streptophyta > Magnoliopsida > Asparagales > Amaryllidaceae > Allium > Allium cepa. Next base: position 319,606,145 of record CM060937.1, on the reverse strand, counting down.
TATATATATATATATATATATTGTGAATAGATAAGTTTTGAGGTGAAGTTAAATTAACAAATAAAATCTAGTTTTTAAAATTCTAATGTCCATGTGATAGTTTGAAGGTTATTATTTTATTTAATAAATAACAAATTGTTTAAAATACTTAAAGTAATTATTTTAAATTGTATAATTGTATTTTCATAAGATAAACAAAGGTTTATTTTATTTCTTTTTATAGCTTAATAATTATAAATTGGAATTATTTGAAATTTAAAATACAAATTGTTTACTAAAACATTAATGTAATTAAATATGTTCAATAGGCTATGTAATTTATAATTTCTTTTATAAATTATTTAAATTTGTTAATTGTGTTTTTATTTATTTTAATAAGTATAGATATGTTTTAAAAAGACAATGTTATTATTCTAAAATTTAAAATACTTGATAAACTAGTTTTAAATTATTTTTAAAATTGGATTTTTGAATGTATGAATAACATTTGAAATTGAATTGATTTTTAATTCAAAAAGTAATCATATTTAAATTTTGTAGATGAGCTTTCATGTTTTACAAATTGTTATACTTCATCTAAAGAAATACCTATTCATTAATTTGTGTAAACTACTTATATCTATATTTAATAGAGAAAGAGGATTTTTATTTATCTTTAAATTTAAAAATTATAAGTAATATATGTATAAAACAAGTGTTAGCATCTTAAACAATTAATGAGACATGTGTTATCATATAATATAGGTTTGTGACAAGTGTCTTCTATTTTTATTTCTCTCTTTTTTTTTTTTAAATAAATCATTTTTACCTTATATATAACATGTTTTTCTTTACTCTCATTTTTCTAATCTTTATTTTTAAAAGATGAATCTCAGCTGAAAACAAAGTTATTTACAAACTTTCAAAAAACCAGATTTTTTTTCAAAAGAAATGCATACACTCCTCAAAAACTGAAATCATTAAAGCCCAAGCTTAAGTTCTAATGCCTGGAAATCAAAATCTGAAATTCCTTTTATTTTCATCAACTTGAAAATCAAACCTGCACCTGAAATCTTTTCAAAAGCAAATGAAAGTCTGCATCTGGAAACCAAAGCCTCTGCATTTTTGAAAACTGGAATCTGTGATTCAAGTTTAATTCAAAAGCAAAGCATATGTCTGCATGCAACTGCAGTTGCAATGAAATAAAAGCAATGCAAGTTTTAACAGCAACATTCAAATTTCTTCAACCTGCATGCAAGTTTATGTGCAAAGCAACAGCAAGTCCATGTTTCAAAAAAAAGCATGCATGCCAATTTAAAATCTAAGCAATTCAAGTTTTATCAAAGTCTGCATACAAGCTTTTAAACAAAGATTCAGCAACTCAAAATAAAGCTCTGTTTCATAATTCCAGGTGAGTAACTTTTTTTGAAATTTAAATATAAACTGTTGCTTTAAATAGGTATGTTTGTGTATGATTATTTGAATTGAATGTTGATGTGTTTGCTGTACATATTTTTTTTATATATATATTGCCGAATATATATGCATATAAATGATTGCATGTATGTGACTGTGCTCTTATTATTCTAGTTCCTGATTCTTATACATATAAATTAAGACAAAATCTTTTTATTCTTGATGAATTTTGTTAAGGATTAAATCTTGTAGCAACTGTGATGATTTAACCATAGTTTAGCTTGGAAACATATTTAAGTAAAAAAATCAAACTGGGAAATGTCCCTGTAAATTGAAAAACTTCAGTGAATATTAAATCATGTGCAAACTCAAACATTATAAAGTATAAGTTCAGTGTTATAATTTGAAAACTTTAACAAAATAATGATTTTTAAAACTATAATCATAGTGTTTAGTTAGAATTTGAGACTGCGGTTCTTATTTGAACTGAAATGGAGTTTTGGTCAATCTCTGATGACCTAGTTAATTTGGGTGTTATGGGTTCGTGGAGGTGGTAGTGGGATGATCAGGGAGCGTGGTAAAAAGGCAAGGAAGAGGAACAGGTCTTGGTGGAGGAGATGGGACGATGATGAAGTTTGTAAACCTAAAATTTTGATACTGCAGTGATTTCTTTTGTATGGGGGTTTCAGGTGACCGGGTGCTGAGATTTTTGGGAAGATGGTTGCTAGGGTGTCGAAGAGGCATTGGACGGCGATGCCAAGTCTCCGATGGTCGGAGGAGAGAGAGAGAGGAGTTTTCCAGGTTTGGGTTTTAGTCGATATGCTGTTGCCAGGTTTGGATTTGGGGGAAAGGAAACTCGAATTTGATTTCGAGTGAATTGATGGGTTCTGATGGTTGCGAAGTGTTTCAGAGTTGAACGCCGATGTGCTTGTGGTCAGGGTAGTGGCCGAAGGTGGCTACAGCCACCGTGCATATGCACGGTGAAGAGGAGATGTCAGGTGATGTTGGGTTTTGCTGTGTTTGTTATGACTCGGGTCGATACTCGAGATTAACTCAAGTTTTGCTCGAAGATTTTGTGGGTTCTACTCGAAGTAGAAAGGGGAAACTCGGGTATATTGGGAGGTTACAGGTTTCTTTAGAAACCTGAATGTTGTTAAAACAAAAATTAAAGTAAAATCTGAATCAACTTTTAGAATAAACTTTAAAACTTAAATCTTGAGTATGGATTCAAACTAAGTTTGAATTCCAGTTTTTAGAATGTAATTTAAATTTTATAAATTCAAATGTTTAAACATTTTTAAAAAGGGGTTTAAATGGTTTCAGTTTAAAGTAAAGTTTTAAATAAAAGTAAAGATTTAATTTAAGTTTAAATCTAGATTCAAATTCAGGTTTGAATCATTGTTTAGAAATAAGGGAAGTTTCTAAAATTTAAATTGTTTAAATTCAACTTTGAATGTTAAAAAGCTAATTTGAATATGATTTGTTTTTAAAATGAAATATGGATTTAAATTTCTTTTAACTTCTTTTTAAAATAAGGAATTCTTTAGTATAGTTTTAAAAGGGTTTTAAAAATGTTTTTAAAACTTTGATAAAGTTAAGTTTGGTTTTCATTTTAAATTTAAATTTTAAAAATGAAATTTGGAAACAAATTTTAAAAGTAAGTTGTTTCAAAATTACTTTGTCAACGGTAATGTAATAATTAATAAGAAATGTTTCGTTTTAAAGTAAATCAAAGAATTAATGATTTTGATTCTTTAAATTAATAAGGTAAATGAAACAAGATAATTAATTAATTTATTTAATTAATTAAGAATTGGAATAAATTAATTAAGGTTAATTAAACTTGAAATTAATATTAATTAATTTTAGTTAATTACTTAAGGAAGGTAATTAAGAAATTGTTAATAAGTTAATGAAAGTCATTAACTTGTGATTATTTATTAATTAATGTAATTAATTTTGATAATTAATTGGATTAATTAATTTTAATAATCAATTATGAAACTTAATTAAGTATGATTACTTTATGTAAATAAATAAAAATATTAATTACTCTTTGTAATTAATTTATTGGATTAATTCAAATTAATTAATTAAGTTTAATTAATTTGAAATAATCATTGTATGGAATGATAAGTAATCAATGAGGAATAATTACTTTTTATAAGTAATTAAGATAAATAAATTACTGGAAGTAATTAACTAAAGTATGGTATTTTGGGATTAATTACTTTGTGAAATGATTAATAATTAATTACTTGGTGTAATTAATTTAAGTATTGATTGATTAAGTTATTTAAAATAATTAAGAGATGTATTTAATTTAAAGGTAATTAATTACAAATGAGATTAATCACGGATGATTAATAAAAGTAATTAATTTAGGATTAATTAAGAAAGTAATTAAGGTTAGTTAATTACTAAAAGTGATTTATAATTTTGATTTAATTAAGGTTAATTACTTAAAGAAATTAATTTAAATAAAGTAATTAATTTAAATTTAATTAAGGGTCATTAATTAATATAATTAATGATGTAATTAAGGATTAATTAATTAGGATTAATTAATCTAATGGTAAGTGATTAAGGAAGTAATTAATTAATGTAATTAATTAATTTATGAAGTAATTAAAGGATAATTACTGATTGTGGTTAGGGATAATTAATTTGTAAAATTAATTAAAGATAATTACTTGAATGTAATTAAGGGATAATTAATCAAGGGTGATTAATTAAGGTGATTAATTTGAGTATAATTATTTAATTGATTGATAATCAATTAAGGGTTAAGTAAGCAAGTTTTAAATGGTGAATTAATTAATTTAATTCATTTTAAATTAATTAAAGATAAGTAATTAATTTAATTCATTTTAAATTAATTAAAGATAGAAGTAATTAATTTAATTCATTTTAAAATAATTATAGATGATGTGATTATGGATCTTGCTTATGAATGGTTGATTTGGTTTGACTTGAATGGTTGAATCTCAGATATAAGATTAGTATTGTGTGATATGGATGCATTGGTTGCATTGTGATGGTGATATGAGTTATCTATGGATGATGATAATGTAGATTATCAAGTTATGATGATAATATAGATTACCTGTTTATGATAATATTGTTGATTATCTGTTATGATGATGTGAAGTATCTATCTGTGTGTATGTAGATAGTTTAAATTGAATTGTTTTAAACTTAAAACAACTTGGACCTAAAAGACACGCTTTGGATTTCGATGAGACCGGGATCGGGTTTCCATATTTGGATATCCGAAAACCACATCGATTCCAATTAACGTTAGGTCGTGAATCTAAGTGGAGCAAGTGAAGACTCGAGGTGTAAGGGCTATACGTTAGTATAACTCTGTGGGTGATTCCGTAATGAGTTTGACGGAATAGTGCTTATAGATTCGAGATGGTGAATCAGAGTGCAAGGGCTATGGTCGTTGACTCTGAGGGTGATTCCAATAATGAGTGCAACGAGATAGTGCCTTCGGTTTCGTTCGAACCCGGAACGAACTTGTATGGATTGAATGCTTTCAGCACATCGTCAGGTGGACGATGAGCATTCTAAGATTTGATGTCCTATAAAGGTAATCATAACCTCAAGCCTCATCAACCGGGAATGGCTAAAACAGGGGAGGTGCAGCAAGGCTTCGTGGGTAGCCCCCACTTGAGAGCAAGATTGATCCCTGTCTAGAGGTCCCTTTATATTCGGCTGTGTGGGGCGGTTGGTCGCGACAACTGCCGGGGTTGTCTTGTTCGGAACTGTTCAGTAAGGAACGGGTCCGGCCTTGTGTTGCAGGGGATGAAGGGAGTAATCCTCGGTACCGTGATCTAGGCCACGTACTGTGACGGGCGGTACCCCAGTAGCCCTGCCATTGTATGGAATCCAAAATCCAATAAGTGCCGTACGTATTAGTTGTGCCCAACTATGTTGGAATGTGAGATGTAAGCATTTCAGCTATTTCTGTATTTTATTTGAAAACCCTAGACACTATTATAATATCACTGGATTTCCTATCAAATGTTTTGGTTAGCGTAAGGTAAAAACTTTTCCATGTTTATGTGTGGGAAGTCTTACGTGATACCTTTCTTTTAAAGGATTTTTGAAAGTTAAGCAACTTTAACCTGTTACTCACACCAGACCCATGTCTGACCCGGAGTTTATTTTTGTTTTTCATAAACTCTTGGGTACTCAAATTTTTACGAGTAGCCAAGGGATTCAGGTTAAGATTCAGGTTAGCTTTGACGAATAATGGAGGAGCAATGGAGCAGGAGGCTTCCGCGTTGTAGATATTTAGTCCGCTGTGTTTGGTATCTCTGAGTTATCTACGATTGTATTGAGTTGTAAATACTAGACAGGTGTTTATAACTGTCTAGTATATGTGATGTGTATGCTGTGTATCTCTGATAGATATTGTATATTATGTAAATACATTTGATTATTAATATAATTTATTCGTTCCGCTGTTTAGATTCTGATGTGTTGTTTTCTTCTTCTTCTCTTTCTTTCTATTCTCTATCCCTTTCTTTCTTATTAGCGATGCAATTTCCTGGAGATAGGGAGTTGGGTCGTTACAAGTCTTGTCTTCCCTATTCTATCCATTTTGATTTTGGAGCATTTCATAACTCCACTTTGGAATGACCTCTATAAAGATCGGTGATTCCGCAAATCTTTGAATGATTCGTAAAGGGGTGAAAATCCTTTATAATTAGCATTGATTCATCGGAGATTCCTGTATCCTCGGTTTTCGATGCTATCTATCTCCTGCTCTACCCGGATTCTATCTCTGGCGATCGAATGTCGATTTGCCTTAGATTTCCGAATTGATTATATTACTGAAGTCACGGTTGATCGGTTAAGGTCGCCCGCGATTTATATAGGCTTATCATCTTCTATTTGGTAATAAAATTATCTTATCTTCGTTCGAGCTTATCTTCGAAACAGAATTCTAGTTGATTAGAGTTCTTCTAAATTCGAATCTCCGTATTGCTTGAAATCTAACCTTGAATCATTCTTTGGAAATTTGTGTTTGATTGTATTTTGAATTTGTGCATACATCGAAATTATTATTTTGACAAGGATGACCCTATTTTGTATATAAAAGTGAAATGTTTTCAATAAGGGTTTTACCATTGGAAAATGAAAATTTGAAGCTTTGAAAGGATTTGAAATTTTGGAAATTTATAAGAAAATGTGATTTATATAAAAATGATTTATAAATGAAGGGTTTTGAATTTGAATTTCGAGGAATCGAACTCCGGTGTTTTGAAATGGGTTTATTTTGGAAAATATATAATAATAATATAATTTAAAGATATTTTTACAAATAAAAAATGTTTCAAATGTATTCGAATGAATTCCAACGATGTCAAAGAGATTTCAAAGAAGTTTCAAGAAATAAAAGTCCAGAACCCACTTATGTCGCTGAAAAATAATTTTGGTGATGAATACATGCATCATCGACATTGATTTTTGAGTTTCTGAGTGGGAAAGAGGTCACTCTAGTAGCTTTGCTAAGCCAGTGATTTTATGAAACCAAATTTTGATTTCCGATTTCGAAGTATGGTTTGATATTCGAAAGATATGTGTGTGTATATATATATATATAATTGAAATGATTTAAAATAAGCCGATGTTCAATCCTCGAGATTCAGATTTATTTTGGTATAACCTTACCTATTGGAATCGATTTACTAATTTGTTGGTGATTTTCAACTCTTGGATTGAAAATATGATTTCTTCGACTATTTTGAAGGTTCGAGCACTTCCAAATCAAGGTTAACTTTTCAAAGCTAAGAAATTTTGAATGGTATAAGGTATTTGATAAAGTATAAGTTTAGTTTGGTATGATTAATGTATAAAGTAATATGATTTATATAAGTTTGAAACTGTTGTGGAGTGAAATAAATAAGACTATTTTGAATTATACTGGTATGAAATATAGTTTTGAAAAGATATTTGAAGTAAAATGTTGAGTTTTTGTTAAATTTATAAGTTAAGAAAAACAGTGAATTTTGACTTAACAAATGAAAGTAAGTTTTAAATTGAATATTTGATTTAAAATTTTGTTGTGATAAATCATATGTTAAAAATTATTTAAATGTGAAATTTTGAAGTCTAGAAATATGATTTATAAGTTTAAAATTTGCTAAAATTGAAGTTGTATTGTTTTTTAAAGGTTATAATAAAATCTGGAATTTTATTAATAGCATTTCTAAAATGCTATAGTTTTATGACAACACTTTAAAATGCTGTTGTTTTTGAATTTAACTTTGTTTGAATTAACTAAATATCTGTTATGGCATATTATATATGCCGTTATTCTTGAACTAAACTATTTTGGAAACTATAAGTTACGATAGCACTTTTAAATGCTGTCATTGTTATAATTTGACAATGTTTCGTAATGTTATAGATTTTAACACTATTGAGTTATGTTTTAAAAAGTTAAATGATTTAATTTTGGAATTGATTATTAGTGAAATTTAAGGAGTTTTGAACATAATTTAATATTTAAATTTGAATTTTAAGGAATTTAAATTGAATTTGAATTTAAATAAGGTTTACTTGGTTATGTGTTAAATGGAATGAAATGTAATGAGATAAATGAATTTTTGAATGGAATTTTGAAATGTATTTTGTAATGATATTTGAAATAATAATTGAATGACATATTTGATTTTTTTAAAATGATATTTAAATTTAAATATTTGAAATTGAATTCAAATAATGATTCGGTAATGAGGCTTTGAATGATATAATCTTTATTTGATAAAGAATGTGAATCAGGAACGATAACTGATTTTGATAAATGAAATTTAAAGTTTATATTTGTATGAAAGGATATTTGGTTTACTTGTAATTTGAGTTTAATTAAAGATGATGGATTTATGAAACGAATATGTCAAAACTAAGTAATAATGAAGTAAAATTTGAGATATATGAAATTATAAAATTTAGTTTTGGTATACGGTACATTTAAGCTCTGAAATATATTAAAGATTGAATAGTTTATTTTGCGGATCAAATCTTTATTTGAAATTTGATAATATTTGAAATGGTTTTGTTGGAAAACTAAATTGAATTGAAACTGATGGTTTGAATTGAATTAAAGCTGGAACTTGTAGACTTGGGTTTAAATTGAATAAATTTGTGAAATGTAAAGAATTAAAGGGATGTTTTATGATTTCAAATGTATGATTTAGAAAAGTTATGATTTTCAAAGTGTAATGATTTCAAGTATTTTGGTTTCGAAAGATTTATAACTTTGAAAGTATTATGATTTTTGAAAGTGAATATATGTTTGAAATGGAAATGAATTTATTTGACCTAAATTTTTGTTGATTTGGAAATTCGGATTATTTTCTAAATCTATTGTTTTAAGAAACTTTGAAACTGAGTATATGTAATTCAGAATAAATGATTTGGCGAAATCATATATGATTTTGAAACTGAAATGTTATTGAAACAAATTAAAATTGAGAACCTTGTTTTACTAAATACTGGATTTGGGAGTTATCGAACTTATATAAAATGGATTTGTATAAGTATGAAGTTGATTTGAAAATGTTGAATTGAAAAGGTACTCAATTTGTAAATTAAAATCTTATATAATCGAAGTTTATATAAGTATGATTTGATATACTATTGATTTTGGAAAGTATTCGATTTGAAAATGAAATCTTATATATAATGGAATTTATATAAGTGTGATATTTGAAGCTATGATTTTGAAGGGCTACTATATATGGTATATTATTTTTTGATGTAAGAGGTATGGGAAGTACCCTCCGGAAGAAGTATAGTGATATGCTTCGACCCAGATGGACTTGGGGAACCCAGGAATGGATTCGACCGATAAACTCTAATGGACTTGGGTGAATTCAGAAATGGATTTGAACTGATATGGTTGTCCGGACTTAAACTCATGAGTTCCTCGATTTTTTTCAGGGTAGATGGTTCTTTAGTTTACCCAATGGAGGCGCTTTCGATCCTGGGATCTGTTGTTCATGGATATTCCGGGAAGGAAGTGCATCCATTGCGTAAATCATTGAATCAGCAGCGTACCACTGCAGCAGAGGTCGATGGTCCCTTGTTTACGAACTGGCTATGATATTTTTCTAGAATCCGGAAGGTAGAATGATCTTCTGGAAAGTGTTGTGTTCATTTCGTAAATACTGAATCAGCAGCGGGCCACTGCTATCGTATTATCATCATTTGACATTGGATTTTGAGCGGAACTTCTCATACCTATTTTTTTAGTATTTTCACTGGGTGTTGAAACAGGTCTACTAAGTACTTGAAGAATTCTAGCTTTGCGCCTAATCAACGCATAGCCAGAGTCTGTAGGAACGAAAGTAAACTTGTTAAGACATCGAGTTATAAAAGTATTTTGGTAAAGTATTGTATAAAGGGTATTCTAATCATGATTTAAAATGTCTTAAATATTGTTTACTTCGAACTATCAAATTTGAATCAAATAACTAATTATCATATTAAATGTTTAACATGTCAAATATAATTTTTTTTTTAAAAACAATGGTTCATCTATGTCTTTCAACCTGCTTTCCCTCCTAGCTACTTTTTCCCTACCTTCTTTCAGGATGTCTTCCAACCTATTGTTCTTTCTTGTTGTTTCTCCGCTTCCTTCCTTTTCGAGGACGAAAAGATTTGAGTGGGGGAGAGTGTAACAACCCTAGATTTTTCATATATTTTAATATTTGACTTTATTTTATTTTGAAATTATTTTAAACTTATTTTATTTCAAATATTTCATTTTTAAATGTAGGTGTTGATTATTATGTGAATTATAATTTCAAACCGGTATAAATTGGATATTTTACTAAAAGATGAATTTCTGTTCAAACTGGTCAAACCTTGACTTTTAAATTTCAAATTTAAATATTTAAATTCTTAAATTTTATCTTTTATTATGAAAATAGATTTAATAACTTGAATACTGCTTTTCGTTTCGTTGAAAACGAATTTAATTTGTGAAAGTTATGTACATTTCAATTTTGAGTATAATTTGTTTTATTTTGAAATTTTGTCTATTTTAAATTATATAAATCATATTTTCTATGTTATATTTTATTTTAATATGTGTTAATATGTTATTTTATGTATATTTGTCTTTTAACATTTTTAAAGTGATAATAAAAATTTTCCAAAATTTACTGTATTTATTTCCTATTTTTAAAGGCTGTTTTCTATTTTTCTGCTATTTTCTTCATTTAAATTATATTTAATTAAAATTTATATATTGATTTTGTGAATGCATTTTTATTTTTATGTTATTATCTTCGTTATAAATATTTTTACAAGTCCATATAAATTTTTCAAAGTTCATTCTGTTCATTTTCAAATTTTCTAGTCTAGTTTGCAATTTTTTTTGAAGAGACGGGTGTGTAGCGTGGCACTACACAGCCGGTTACTAATATAAATATAAAAGTAGGTCGGTCAACACACCTGACCGGTGGTGATAACAACAAGTTGAAGAGCATTACAACCTTGCAACATAGAGGTAAGGCACTTATCCAACAACAAATAGCAAAAGTGACTGTACAAAAAGACAAGGCCGCAAGCCAAAAGGTGAAACAACTCCAAGAGCCAGAATTTGTGAATAGCAAGCATAGCTAGGACTGAGGCGGGAATGCCGAGCTGCTGCCCACGGATTCAGAAGGGGAGGAGTCTCCATGTGGAAGGCGGATCTAAAGGGTGCAGAGAGACTGTAACCTGAAATAGATGAGAATAGATTAATAATGCGGCGACAAACACCTACAAATCCGGAGCTCGGTTTGCTGAACACCAGGGCATTGCGTTCCTTCCAAAGGTACCAGCAGTAAATTGCAATTAGAATGTCAAGGGGACGATTCGGGGGATTATATTTCCAGTGGTCAAAGATGGTGGGTGGGTCTGGGATGCGACCGAGGAGATGAGCACAGATCGCAGCACAGATCGAGAATGCGAAGTCACAATCTCGGAATAGATGAGTGATATTTTCTGGGTGAACGCTGCAAAAAACACAAAAAGGGTCGATCGGGTATCTAAATCTGAGGAGCCTTGATTTGGTGTTGATTCTATTGTGAGCAAGACACCACTGAAAGAAGGCTAAGCGAGGGGGAATATAGCATTCCCATAGTCTGGGAAAGGTAAAGAGACGGCCAGGGTTGAGGAGATAGGAGTAGCATGAAGCAACGGTGAAGCCTTTATCTGGCGCCATAGCCCAAATAACACGATCTGGATTGGGGGAGAGGTGAAGAGAGAGGAGCAGGTTTGAAGCTTCGATTAAGTCGGAGAAAACATCTGAATCAAAGAGGGCCGGGGGACAGAGGAGTTCAGGACCGAGACAGACATAGTCACTGACCGAGGTCAAGGGGGAGAGAGTGAGAGAGAAGAGGTGTGGCAGGGATTTAGAAAGAGGAAACTGGTTGTACCAAATATCTAACCAAAAAATACAATTTTTACCATCACCGAGAGCGAAGTGGAAAAGTGATTTGACGCAGGGAAGGGATTTAAGCACACCAGCCTAAAATGGGGAAGGTCTAGACATCGGAGGGAGGTGGAGGACTGAGTGGCTGTTGGAGCCGTAGTGAAGCGAGAGGATCCATTCTTTCCAAATGAAGATGTCTGGGGAGAGAATTTCCAAATCCACTTGGAGAGAAGCGCGGTATTAAACGAACTGAGATTGGTAATACCGAGGCCTACCTGATCCAGCGGTAGACAGGTGGTGTACCAACTGACTAGTCTCTTGGCACCTCTGCCAATCTAGAGAAAAGAGCTTCTAATTTTATCGATACGGTTGATGACCCAAGATGGAAGTTTATGAAAAGACATCCAATAAGATGGGATTGATGATAAAACTGATTTGACCAGGACGAGACGACCAGCCGCAGAGAGGGAATGAGCTTTCCAACTAAGAAGCCTGGATTCAATCTTGGAAATTAAGGGGGTCCAATCCGATCTAAGAAGCTTGGATGGACGGAGGGGAATCCCAAGGTAGGTAAGCGGGAAATTAGAGAGGCTACAGTTAAGCACAGCCGAAACAAAAGGTCCTAGGTGGTTGGCATTACCCAGCATTATGACCGTGGTTTTGTTAAAGTTGATGGTGAGGCCGGAGATAAGTTCGAAGGAGTAAAGGGCTACTTTTAAGCAGTGTAAATGTTCAATCTGAGGGGATGTGAATATCAATGTATCATCTGCAAACTGTAGGTTGGATACCGTGGAGGGGGAGTTCGGGAGTTTGATGCCAGAGAAGGAGTTGGCTGAGGCTAATTTGATCATTCTGTTGAACACATCTGCTACCAGGACGAAAATGAGAGGGGAGAGAGGATCACCCCGTCTGAGACCCCGGGATGACTTGATGTGGCCTCCTGAAGCGCCGTTGATTGATACGGAAGATATGCTGGTGTGAAGAATATGCGAGATCCATGTGCACCATTTAGGGGAAAAGCCTCTATGTTTCATGAGGTCGATAATGAAGTTCCAATTGACCGAATCGAAGGCTTTAGAAAAGTCGAGCTTTAACAAGACTCCGGGGGTCGATGACTGATGACAATAAGAAATGATTTCCTGAGCGGATGCAACACAGTCCATGATGTTTCTGCCCAGAATAAATGCTGACTGCTCAATTCCGACCAGTGGAGCTATTACAGATTGAAGGCGGTTGGCTAGAACTTTTGTGATAATTTTAAAGGTAGTGTTAAGAAGGCTGATGGAATGGAAGGACGAAGGGGTGTTGGCTCCAGGAGATTTGGGGAGGAGTATAATATTGGCGTGGTTTAATCTGGAGATCGAAGCAGGGTTTGAATGAAATTCGTCAAAAAGTTCAAGAATGCCAGATTTGATTGTTTCCCAGTAGTGTTTGAAAAAGAGTGGCCCGAAGCCATCTGAGCCAGGTGCTTTGTCGTCAGCCATTCCCCTTAAGGCGGCCCAAATCTCTTCTTCGGAGAAAGGATGATCAATGGAGATGGGGGAGGAGGCCGGGAAAAGGAGGGACCAGTCAATGACTGGGAGAGGGGGGATGGTTTGCCAAGAATGCCTTTGAAGTGATTAGTGAACAGGCGGAGGTGGTCTGAGAGTTCGGTGTATGTGACATTATTATGGACAATTTCTGGAATTAAGGTGGATCTGCGACGGCCGCTAGCAAGGCGATGAAAGAAAGAGGTATCAAGGCGATGAAAGAAAGAGGTATTCCTGTCTCCCTCTTTCAACCATGAGGCTTTAGAGCGCTGTTTCCAGCCAATCTCTTCCTGTTTAATAAGCCTATCAAGATCGGATTCCAGAGTTGACAGACGGGACTGCTCAGCGTCTGTCAGCGGACGGGACTCTTCCAGAATATTAAGGGCCAAGATATCATCTTGAGCTGCTGAGATACGAGCACGGAGAGTTCCCCACACCGATCTGGCCCAAGGCCTAATGATTTTCCTGAGAGACCTAAGTTTGAAAACAATTCGGGCCGATGGCGATTGAATTTGTGTGGGCTGGGTCCAGACTTGTTTGATAAAATTATCGAAAGAGGGTTCCAGGAGCCAAAGACGCTCGAATCTGAAGGGGCGTTTGAAGTTGGGGAGGGAGCCAGTGTCCAAGATAATGGGACAATGATCAGAGATGGCAGAGGCAAGCCCGGACACCGAGGACAGGGAGTGAAGGTCGTCCCAGGCTGGGTTGAAGAGGAATCTATCCAGCTTGGCTAGAGTGGGACAGGCTCTACGGTTCGACCAGGTGAACTGACAGTTATTGATGGGTGGGTCAATGAAAGAGCAGTTGTCTATGAAGGAGTTAAACGAGTCCGAGTCAAGGGAGTTTTGACCTGAGTTGCGTTCGACAGGAAAGCGGGTAGTGTTGAAGTCGCCACCAACAATCCAGGGACCATAAAGATAAGCAGCAAAGGAGAGGCATTCAGCCCAAAGCCCATTCCTCTCCAGAGTACTATGAGGCCCATAAATATTTGTAAAGAAGTAGATTGTGCCCGATTGGATGTGACGGAGAGTAACGTGTAGTGCAAAGGGATGAGCTGAAGTGTGACAATGGGACCAGACAGCTTTATTCCATGCGGTGATAATTCCTCCTTTGGACCCGACCGCATTGATGTGGGCCCAACCCGTGAGGGTAGACCCCCCCAAGTGCCTAACTATGGATTGTGTAGGGTCGGACAATTTAGTTTCTTGTAGGAAAAGAACATCCGCTTTATGAGGGGATAAAGTGAGACTGACAGCGTGTCTCTTTGAAGGGTCCCCCAAACCCCGTACATTCGAGGAAATAATTTTCATTGGGAAAGAGACATTCTCTCTGATTCTAGGGCTTGCATGGTGGTGTAGTGACTATCACTTAAATTAACACCCATGCAACGTGCCATTTTTTATTTAATCTTTTATTAGCTGAAGAGAAAATAACAGTTTTGTAGAAACTACTGGGGAGGGAGGCCGCTCTATTAATCCTTGAACTACGTCGCACTGAAGCTGGAGAGAACAGGGAGGACTGGGGGTGCTGCAGCTGGCCAAGTGGGGAGGCTGCCTGGACCAAGGCATGAGTTGTTTGGACATTAGGATGAGCGGGGAGGTCCATGTCAGCAGGGGGGACAATGTGTTGGTCTGAAGGCCAGGCTTCCCAACGATGCGGGTCAGCCTCTCCCCTTGGGGGGCTGTGAGCATGTGCTTCAAAAGGACGCTAGGGGGAGGAATCTGGATCAAAAAGCATGGCATCAAAACGCGCATAATCCGAGTCATCCGAGAGGGGTGACTCATCCAAACACCTTAGGTCATTGTCATAGTCGACCCCAAGGAACATGGTTTCTGGCCTGCGAGTGGGATGGGCATGTTCCCATTTTTCTAAAGTGAGGAGGTAGTCTTCATTGTTTAAGCGTGCTACAAAGGTACTAGGAGCGCTTACTCCCGAGTAAAATTGCATTTTGACGAATAGGTATCGGTGATCAAAATTGGCCCAAACACAGTCATCAAAAGCAATAAACCGACCAAAAGGGCTCAGCGCACTCCCTACTGCTTGTGAATTGTCTCTGAGGAATTCCGGGAAGCCGTGCACTCGGGCCCAAACCGCTGGCTCCAGAGTGATAGTTTGAGGCTCCAATTCAGACCATTTTTGTAGAAGGACCAAGCTACCAGGCTTTGATAGCGTTTTCTTCTGAAGGGCCTGCTCCAGGATGGCAATTGAGGGGCAACAGACAATGAAGCTATTTTCGGAGAAGATCCGGATTGGCCATTCGCGGTGGTTGAAGTTCAGCGAAAGGGCCAGGTGAAGGGACTCAATGGACCAGAAGCCTTCGATGATAGTTGTGATGAGGTAGTGAGTGGAGTTGACCATGGAGAAAATTTGAGAAGAAGAGAGAACAGAGTGTGGAGGAAATTGTTTGGAGTGAGAAGTAGGAGGGGTGGGAGAACGAGGTAACTTTTGGCATATAGGCTTTTGATTGATGCCTTGAGACGAGTGAAGAATAGATGGAGCAGGGGATTCGTCCACGTGGGAAAGATAATTTTTGGATTTATTTGTGGTGGGAGGTGCAGAGACTTTCTTGTGAGAAGAAAAGTAATAATAATTATGTTTCTCGGAACAATGCGAGTGTGCATGCCCAAAAAATCCGCACTGATAGCAAATCTTCGGTTCTCTGCAGATTTTTGCCACGTGTCCCAGGCCAGCACACCTGAGACAACGTCTCTTCGATTTCAGGAATTCTATGGTTGATCGAGCGTTAGTAAAAGCACGCAGAGTACGTTGTCGGCGACGATCAAAGGGAGGACGATGCGAGCTGGGGAGGGGGGGTAGGAAGGACTGGGGCAGAGGACTTAAGCACCTGCATGTCATATTTTTTGGGGACACCAACGTTGTTGGAAATTGGGTGGTGGAGAGGGTGTGGAGGCTGGGAGAGGGAGGGGTTCAGGGAGTACGGCGCAGTCTTATAGATATTAGGAACAAAAGAGATGGACGGAGGAGGAGAGACCGGTTTACAGACGGGATGGTGATGGGAGAACTTGCGGAGGTGAGAAGCTTTGATGGAGGAGGGGGGGGACGCCATTTTTCATTTAACAAAATTTAGTTTAAACAAATTTTAAAACTTCATGTCTAGTTTGAAATTTTGTGCTATTTTCTTATTTTAACCTTATATAATTAATAAATATATATATATATATATTTATATTTTGTTAAATTTTCGAAAGTTTAACAGAAATAATTATTATTTTCAGTAATTTAATCTTATATAAATAAATTAAAAGAAATTTGAATGGGTTTTGACTTTTGGTTTTCAAATGGCCCTTTATCTTCCACCCTTTCACATTCAACATAACTATTCATCAATTAGCTTTTATTATACACATTTTTCAGCCGCATATTTTCATTTTCATTCACGTAAACTCATTTCCCACTTCTGAAACAAAAAAATTTCGGCCTTACTTGAGGAGAAAGTTTGGTAAAAGAATTCTTTTTCTCTTCTTCTTTTGTTTATTTCTTATTGTTTGAATTTGATTTGCACTTGTTCTTTTATGTCATAGGTTCGGTCACCTCCTATCCAGCCCCTGCCACCTCTACCACCACCTGAGAACATCACCATCTTCACCTCTTCTCTGATCAAACCCCAAGCCATGCCTCCTTGTGGATTGATCCATCACCAAAATCCAACAAAACTCCATAAAACTTGCCTAGATCGAACACATCTTCCACATCCACCACTTCCACCACCCATGGCCGACCAAACACCACCACCACCAGCCCTGTTACAAACCTGAGACACCTCTGCACACCACCTACTGACCCTACCTGAAATAGCCGTGAGCTTTATGCCCTTGACCGAGCCAAACTATGGCCTTAAACCCTTGTATATTGCTTTGTAAGTGTAGTTCCACCACCACCCACCTTTGCACCAACTTCTAGCATGTTAGGCCGATCCTTAGCAACCCAGACCTGAACCAAAAACATTGCTTTAGACCTGTAATACACTCATGGCCGAACCCAATGTGTGTTGGAGACAAGTGCAAAACAATTCCGCTTTGATTTGTGCTGTAACAACCCGCATATTTATCGATTTTATATTTAAATATTTTATTTAAATATTTTAGCGTTAGTCGGATTTTAGTCCGAAAAGCTACTTTTTGCATACGGTCGAATTAGGATCGGGACCACTCCCATTGAGTTTAAAATGCCGTTTGCGACCTTTTTGAGTATAAGCTTCGGTATGTTTGGAGAAAGTTGATTTTTGCTACTTTTCACTTTGGGTTTGGCTTTTTTTTGGGCTCAGCCCTATGTTAACTTATGCTCAAATCTGAGCCACTCTCCCCCACTCACCCTCATTCTCTTCTCTTTTCAGTTTTTATAACATTAATGGTGGGAGAGATTGGAAATTAGAGATCCAAAACCCTAGTTTCTCTTGCAAATCAAATTCTAAGTTCCAAACTCAAGAAGAACCCATTGGTAAGCTTCTCTTCTTCTTCTCCAACTTATTCTCTTACCAATTTCAGAAATTCCTAAACCTAATTTTGGGAATGTTCTTGTTGTGAGCTTAGATTCAAGCTCATTTGGGTTGTGTTGAAGAGAGGTTGATTCTCCATTTGCTTTCAAGCTTCTTCATGTTTGATTTTTGTGAAAAGGTGAGATTTTTATCTCACATCCATGACTATAATTATCTTTGGTTGTTGGGTATGAATTCCTAACACTTCTTCATGTGCAATTGCTTTGGATTTGGATTGGTTTTGTGAATATTCCAATATTTGGGTTTTTTTTAGTCAAATTTGTGTGAAAATCCTTTTATGGAAGTTTGATCATGCTTTTGGTGATGCACCGAGGAGCATATAGGACCGGGTTGCCGATTGGCATAAACCCTTAGAGCCAATGTTCGTCCGGTCGCATTTTGGAAGAGTTTGCTCTTCATTTGAATAAGGTTGAAAAACAACCCAGGCATGATTCAGTCGACTGAATTCTTCTGTTCAGTCGACTGAATCTGGAACCCGAGAGTTTCCAGGCATGATTCAGTCGACTGAATTTTTCTGCACAGTCGACTGAACCTGGAAACAGAAAGTTTCTTGAACCTGGAAAATCTCCAGGTACAGGGTCAGTCGACTGAGTTCTTCTGTTTAGTCGACTGAACCTATTGTTTTAGTCCAATTTGCCTTTTGGATTGGATTTCCAACCTAAATCGATTCGTGTTGTTTCCTATGTGTTGTTATCATTTTGTTATGACTTTGATGTTTAGGGATTTTTGAATATCCATTTTGATGGATTTCTTTATCGTTTTCGTTGGATTTTTATTCACATCTTCGTATGTGAATTTTAGTGATTGATTGTTCCTACAATCTTCTTTGTGTTTGTCACTTTAAAAATATAAAGGTTTTCTATACTAGTAGTAAATATCAAAACTCTTTCCTCAAACGATTTCTATACTATTTTAATACCAAATTCGTTTATAAAACCGTTTTCCAATCTATTAGTATATATAAACCTTTACCTCACTCGTATGAGAAATCTAATTAAACGACTTAGTAAAACGAGTGGTATGAAACGCTCGCGTTCACTTTGTTGGTTAATTCTTGGACTTGTTCGATTGAAACTCTTGTGACAATTTTATAGTGGAGACCTACAGTTTGTTCGTAAATATTTGAGTTAAGCAAGTGGTTATGGGACATGAAGCTAAACTCATATATTTACTAGCTTAGTGTAATTGACACTTCTTGATGATCATGACGATCATTTTTGTGATTTAGACTAGCGATGTGCGATGTCTCTTTGTCTGCGAGGGAGACTAAACCCCATTTTGTGGAGTTTCGACTCAACTTGTGATGGGGTAGCAACCCATGGTCTTCGGGCCGTTTGTGGAGCTTCGGCTCAATTTGTGATGGTTAGCTACCATGGAATTAGCATTCCGTTTGTGATACACGTGTTGGTGAGCTTTATGCTCCCGTTTGTGATAGGCCTTTTCCCCCCTTTGTGATTTCTGGATTTCTTGAGATGATTTCTAGAATTTGTGTTTCACCAATTTTCGTGATTTCCATTAATAAGCTTTATCAATATTTGTGCATTGGTGAATTTGTGTGTCATTGACTTTTGTGATTTCTGGATTTCATGTGTTGAATTCTGGAATTTGTGTGTCATTGACTTTTGTGATTGACACTGATATTATCGTCAATATTTATGGTTTGGTGAACGAAATAAAGAGTATGACGTTTCTTTGATTCTTGTGTAGATTTGGTGACATTGATAAATCTCTTGATGATTTTCAACTAATTATATATATCACAGCTTGGCATTGTGATTATTATGTGTTTAGTCATATCTCTTATTCTATATCGTTTCATCTGATATTTATAGTTAGACCGATCCTTTTAGATTAAATAATACTCGGTTCAGACCGAGATGTTACAGGTGCTTCTGCTTGACTTCTCATCCGGGATTAACTCCTTGACTTTTTGGTTAACTACTTAGATTAGTAGTTATTTTGTCATATACATTCGGGATATAGACTCCTTAATATATACTTATTCTTTTGTGTAGTTCGTGTAACTAATCTTTTGTGATATTGTGGATCTTTTTAGACCACTACTCTGATGAACACTTTTATGTGTTATTTATATATATTCATATCTTCTTCCGCCTTCGTGATATGAATTGTCTGTAACTGATTTATGTTATGTTTATTTCTATATTTGTTTCCAAAGGATTTATATAGCCATCGTGTAGTAGCTTTGAGTTTGTGTCGGTATGTCGGGTTTCCTCTTGAAAAAGAAATGCATGTTATACTATCTGACATATCGGTGCTCGCGCAAAGAAATTACACGGATGGTCGCTCCTCAACAGCCTTATTCTCCATGCTAGTTGACAGCATTCACCGTAATGTTCTTGGCTTGCGTGGGTATAGAGGTGGGGCGTCACAGCATGGTATCAAAGCCAAACTTCGGAACAATATGAAATATTATAACAAGGATCATCGTCCTAAGTTTATCTTAGGAGTCGTGCTTTAGGATTTTATTCAGATCTTCGTACCGTTCAATCCTATTTTCTTTTATGATTCCTTGTTTATCTATCAAGATTGCTTGATATTCAATTTGGTGAATAACTTTTTTTTCTTCTTCTTCTTTCTTTCAAAAGGAAGAGAAATGTCTAGACCAGGCCGCCCCAGAGCCGTTCCATCTAGCACTCCGCCGCAGGATGGAGTTTTTATGACTGCTCAACAGCTTCTTGATTTAGTGACAAATGCTCAAGCAGCTGGAGCTAACCCGGAACCCACTCACCCAAAGTCGGGATTTGCACGCTTGTGTAGCGATTACACTAATTTGGGTGGGGAGCCATTCAAAGGTTTCAAAACTATTATTGAAGTACAGGCTTGGCTAAGGTCATGTGATCGAATCTTTTCTCGCATGAATCTTGTTGATCTTCACCGAGTTCAGGTGACCTCTAGTATGCTCCGAGAGAGAGCATTGGACTGGTACGAACTTCTTATTTCTGAGATTAATGAAGCGGATCTCACTTGGGAGAAATTCCGAGAGCGCTTCGAGCTGAAATTTGTACCAGAAGCTGAGAAAGTGACGATGGCTCGTCGTTTCATTGACCTTGTTCAAGGCGATTCTTCCGTGACGGACTACGTTGCTTCTTTTGAATCACTTTCCAAATATGGGGTTGAATACATCAACACCCCTCTGAAGAAGAACCAGAGATTTGTTTATGGCTTAAATAAAAATCTCAAGAAGCTATTACTTCTAAAATTAGAAGTTTCTTTCGACCAACTCGTTGATATCGCTCTTCGTCTTGAAGAGGCGGATAGGGAGAATGATGTTGAAGTGGTGGGTTCCAAACCAAACTTCAACAACAACAAGAAAAGGCCCGGTAAATTCAAAGGCCCTTATCCCAATAAGAAAGGGAAGCAAGCAACCCCAGTGGCAAAGACTTCTTCCTTTGGTCGTGGGGAATGCTATAATTGTGGTTCGAAGGACCATTACGCGAACAAGTGCCCAAAGTCTCTCTCTTGTTGCTACTGCAAAGTTCCCGGTCATGTTATATCTTCTTGTCCCAAGCTTCAGGGAAAGAAGGAGGGAAAGTTGAATGTTGCTCAAGCCCCTGGCAACACATCTCGTGGCCAAGGTATTTCTCATTCTATTCTTGATGGAATTATTTTATTTCGTGATCATCCTATTCGAGTTCTTTTTGATACGGGTGCGTCCCATTCTTTTATATCAAAAGAACTTGTTGATACTTTTTCTTTGGATTTTTGGTGTTTAATGACTTCTTTGAGAATTGCGAATCCGGTTGGTGGATCTGCGACAATCAGTTTATTGTGTAAAGATGTCGAGATTATTTTGTGTGATTTTCCTTTTCTAGCCAATTTGCATGTAACGCGTTATTTAGGCTTTGGAATAATTTTGGGAATGGATTGGCTTAACCGTTATGAAGCTCATATCCTATGTCCTGAGCGGACTATTCATCTTCGACATCCTCAATCTGTTAATCAGATTTCTATTGATCTTAAAGATTCGGATTCTGCCTTGGTTGCATCTTTATATTCTTTAAATCCTCATGATGACGATAATGACGATGAGGAAGATATTATTTCTCTTATTCACGTTGTTCGTGAATTTTCCGACAT
Organism: Allium cepa; assembly: GCA_030765085.1. NCBI lineage: Eukaryota > Viridiplantae > Streptophyta > Magnoliopsida > Asparagales > Amaryllidaceae > Allium > Allium cepa. The sequence continues at coordinate 319,584,163 of CM060937.1, read as the reverse complement.
ATTTGAGCCCGTTTTAGGATTACCACCTAAGCGAGCAATTGAGTTCAGAATTAATCTCATTCCTGGAGCTCAACCTATTACTCGACCTTCTTATCGTATGTCCAATAAAGAAAATGAGGAGATGCGCCTCCAATTATCCGATTTGGAAACGAAGCAATTTATTCGCTCTAGTTCCTCGCCTTGGGGAGCTTCAGCTATTTTTGTGAAGAAATCCGATGGTACGCTTAGGCTTTGCGTTGACTATCGCAAGCTTAATGATCTTACTATCAAAAATAAATATCCTTTACCTCGGATTGATGATCTATTCGATCAGCTTTGTGGTGCTAGAGTCTTTTCACAGTTGGACTTAGCTACTGGATTTCATCAGCTTCGTATTGCAGAGGATAGCATTCGTTTGACATCGTTCCGTACTCGTTATGGATCTTATGAATGGCTTGTTATGCCATTTGGTCTAACAAATGCTCCGGCTATTTCGTTGACCTTATGAATAGAGTTTTCAAAGACTTTCTCGACCGGTTTGTTCTCATCTTTATCGATGATATTCTTGTGTATTCTAAAACCGAGGAGGAGCATGAAAAGCATCTTCGGATTGTGTTGGAAACTCTTAGGAGTAATCAATTGAAAGCAAAATTTCCTAAGTGCCATTTTTGGCAATCTCGTGTGAAGTTTCTCGGTCATATTATTTCTGAATCCGGAATTTCCGTGGATCCTTCAAAGATTGAAGCGATTCAAAATTGGAAGAGACCGGAGAGTGTGACAGAGATCCGTAGCTTTCTCGGATTGGCAGGCTATTACCGCCGTTTTATCAAAGACTTTTCTAAGATTGCCGTGCCTCTCACTGGCTTGACTAAGAAAGGTGTTAAATACATTTGGTCGGACAATTGTGAAGCTTCTTTTCAGAGATTAAAAGAACTTCTTTCCGATGCTCCTATTCTTGTGATTCCCGAAGGGAATCAAGATTTCATTATTTATACCGATGCTAGTCGCGTTGGTTTGGGTGCCGTTCTTATGCAAAAAGAACGTGTTATTGCTTACGCTTCTAGGCAATTGAAGTCGGTCGAGACTAGATATGCCACTCATGATTTAGAACTCGCGGCTATTGTTTTCGCCCTTCGAATTTGGCGTCATTATCTTTTGGGAGAGAAATTTATTCTTTATACCGATCATAAGTCCTTGAAGTATTTATTCTCTCAGAAGGAACTTAATTTGCGTCAACAGCGTTGGCTCGAGTTTCTTGCTCCTTATGATCTTGATATTCTTTATACCCCCGGTAAGGGTAATCGTGTCGCCGATGCTGTTAGCTGTAAACAACAAGCTGTTGTTTCTTTGATGATATCCGAATGGAACGATCTCGAGATCTTATCCACTTGTGAGATTCGAGAGCGTGTATCCGATTTATGCTCATCATTTGTTTTATGTAGCCTTGAGGCTCATCCTTCTCTTTTAGACCGCATTCTTGAAGCCCAGAGGCTAGATCCCGAATTGGCTCTTCTTAGCCAAAATATTAAGGATAAGATTGATATTGAAGGATTGAAAGACTTTGATATCGATTCTCATGGCGGCGTTCGGAGATTTGGTAGACTCATCGTGCCAAATATTAGTGATCTTCGTAAAGATATTTTAGAAGATTCACATCGTTCTAAATTTACCATTCATCCCGGTAGTAGTAAAATGTACGCGGATATGAAGCGACTTTATTATTGGGAGGGAATGAAACTTGACATCGCTAACTTCGTTAAGCGTTGCATGACTTGCCAACTCGTGAAAGCCGAACATCAAAGGCCCGGTGGGTTATTGCAACCTTTAGAAATTCCTATTTGGAAGTGGGATCAAATTTCCATGGATTTTATTGATGGCCTTCCCCGTTCTCGTTCGGGTCATGATAGCTTATGGGTGATTGTTGATAGACTTACAAAATCCGCCCATTTTATTCCCGTTCGATCTAATCGAACCGTTCCTCTTTTGGCCAAACTCTTTATCAAAGAGATTGTTAGATTGCATGGAGTTCCTACTTCTATTGTTAGTGATCGTGATCCATTGTTTACTAGTGGATTTTGGAAGAGTCTTCAAAAAGCTTTGGGAACGAAGCTTAATTTTAGCACCGCTTATCATCCTCAGTCCGATGGACAAACGGAGCGGGTGAATCAAACTCTTGAAGATCTTCTTCGTGCATGTGTTCTTGATTTTGGTGGAAGCTGGGAAGATCATATCTCTCTTGTCGAATTTTCCTATAATAATAGCTTCCAATCTAGTATTGGTATGGCACCTTTTGAGGCACTCTATGGTAGGCCATGCCGATCTCCTTCTTGTTAGCTTGAGGCCGGTGAGAAGCTGGTTTTAGGTCCAGATTTTATTTGGGAATCCCCAGAGAAAATCGACCTTATTCGACATAGGATGAAAGAAGCCCAGAGTAGACAAAAATCCTATGCCGATAACCGAAGAAGGAAATTAGAATTTTCTGTTGGAGATCTTGTTTTTATTCGTGTTTCACCAATGAAGGGTGTTGTGCGTTTCAGTCGCTCGGGAAAGTTAGCGCCTCGATATATTGGGCCATTTCCTATCACTGAACGTATTGGTTCCATGGCTTATCGCCTTTTATTACCGGCTCAGTTTTCTGCTATCCATGACGTGTTTCACGTTTCTCAACTTCGGAAGTGTCTTCGAGATTCCGATTCTATTCTTGAGCCCGGTGTTGTGGAAGAGATTGAAGTTTCGCCTAATTTAACTTATGAGCAACATCCTATTCGTATCATTGCTTCGGAAGTCAAACGACTTCGAAATAAAGATGTTCCGCTTGTCAAAGTTCAATGGTCTTCAAATCCTAAGGATTGTTCTTGGGAGTCTAGGGAATTCATCGAGCGATCACATCCGGACTTGCTTTCCCGTGCTCTTTAAGGTGAACCTTTTATTTCAAATTTCTTTTGTGTTGAATATGCTTTTATGGTTGTTAATTTATGTTCTCTTCTTTAATATTGCGAGGACGCAATTTATTTAAGGAGGGGAGTCTGTAACAACCCGCATATTTATCGATTTTATATTTAAATATTTTATTTAAATATTTTAGCGTTAGTCGGATTTTAGTCCGAAAAGCTACTTTTTGCATACGGTCGAATTAGGACTCGGGACCACTCCCATTGAGTTTAAAATGCCGTTTGCGACCTTTTTGAGTATAAGCTTCGGTATGTTTGGAGAAAGTTGATTTTTGCTACTTTTCACTTTGGGTTTGGTTTTTTTTGGGCTCAGCCCTATGTTAACTTATGCTCAAATCTGAGCCACTCTCCCCCACTCACCCTCATTCTCTTCTCTTTTCAGTTTTTATAACATTAATGGTGGGAGAGATTGGAAATTAGAAATCCAAAACCCTAGTTTCTCTTGCAAATCAAATTCTAAGCTCCAAACTCAAGAAGAACCCATTGGTAAGCTTCTCTTCTTCTTCTCCAACTTATTCTCTTACCAATTTCAGAAATTCCTAAACCTAATTTTGGGAATGTTCTTGTTGTGAGCTTAGATTCAAGCTCATTTGGGTTGTGTTGAAGAGAGATTGATTCTCCATTTGCTTTCAAGCTTCTTCTTGTTTGATTTTTGTCAAAAAGTGAGATTTTTATCTCACATCCATGACTATAATTATCTTTGGTTGTTGGGTATGAATTCCTAACACTTCTTCATGTGCAATTGCTTTGGATTTGGATTGGTTTTGTGAATATTCCAATATTTGGGTTTTTTTTTTAGTCAAATTTGTGTGAAAATCCTTTTATGGATGTTTGATCATGCTTTTGGTGATGCACCGAGGAGCATATAGGACCGGGTTGCCGATTGGCATAAACCCTTAGAGCCAATGTTCATCCGGTCGCATTTTGGAAGAGTTTGCTCTTCATTTGAATAAGACTGAAAAACAGCCCAGGCGTGATTCAGTCGACTGAATTCTTCTGTTCAGTCGACTGAATCTGGAACCCGAGAGTTTCCAGGCATGATTCAGTCGACTGAATTTTTCTGCACAGTCGACTGAACCTGGAAACAGAAAGTTTCCTGAACCTGAAAAATCTCCAGGTACAGGGTCAGTCGACTGAGTTCTTCTGTTCAGTCGACTGAACCTGTTGTTTTAGTCCAATTTGCCTTTTGGATTGGATTTCCAACCTAAATCGATTCGTGTTGTTTCCTATGTGTTGTTATCATTTTGTTATGACTTTGATGACTCCTTTTTAGGGATTTTTGAATATCCATTTTGATGGATTTCTTTATCGTTTTCGTTGGATTTTTATTCACATCTTCGTATGTGAATTTTAGTGATTGATTGTTCCTACAATCTTCTTTGTGTTTGTCACTTTAAAAATATAAAGGTTTTCTATACTAGTAGTAAATATCAAAACTCTTTCCTCAAACGATTTCCATACTATTTTAATACCAAATTCGTTTATAAAACCGTTTTCCAATCTATTAGTATATATAAACCTTTACCTCACTCGTATGAGAAATCTAATTAAATGACTTAGTAAAACGAGTGGTATGAAACGCTCGCGTTCACTTTGTTGGTTAATTCTTGGACTTGTTCGATTGAAACTCTTGTGACAATTTTATAGTGGAGACCTACAGTTTGTTCGTAAATATTTGAGTTAAGCAAGTGGTTATGGGACATGAAGCTAAACTCATATATTTACTAGCTTAGTGTAATTGACACTTCTTGATGATCATGACGATCATTTTTGTGATTTAGACTAGCGATGTGCGATGTCTCTTTGTCTGCGAGGGAGACTAAACCCCGTTTTGTGGAGTTTCGACTCAACTTGTGATGGGGTAGCAACCCATGGTCTTCGGGCCGTTTGTGGAGCTTCGGCTCAATTTGTGATGGTTAGCTACCATGGAATTAGCATTCCGTTTGTGATACACGTGTTGGTGAGCTTTATGCTCCCGTTTGTGATAGGCCTTTTCCCCCCTTTGTGATTTCTGGATTTCTTGAGATGATTTCTAGAATTTGTGTTTCACCAATTTTCGTGATTTCCATTAATAAGCTTTATCAATATTTGTGCATTGGTGAATTTGTGTGTCATTGACTTTTGTGATTTCTGGATTTCATGTGTTGAATTCTGGAATTTGTGTGTCATTGACTTTTGTGATTGACACTGATATTATCGTCAATATTTATGGTTTGGTGAACGAAATAAAGAGTATGACGTTTCTTTGATTCTTGTGTAGATTTGGTGACATTGATAAATCTCTTGATGATTTTCAACTAATTATATATATCACAGCTTGGCATTGTGATTATTATGTGTTTAGTCATATCTCTTATTCTATATCGTTTCATCTGATATTTATAGTTAGACTGATCCTTTTATTATTTTCTTATTAAATAATACTCGGGTCAGTACGAGATGTTACAGGTGCTTCTGCTTGACTTCTCATCCGGGATTAACTCCTTGACTTTTGGGTTAACTACTTAGATTAGTAGTTATTTTGTCGTATACATTCGGGATATAGACTCCTTAATGTATACTTATTCTTTTGTGTAGTTCGTGTAACTAATCTTTTGTGATATTGTGGATCTTTTTAGACCACTACTCTGATGAACACTTTTATGTGTTATTTATATATATTCATATCTTCTTCCGCCTTCGTGATATGAATTGTCTGTGACTGATTTATGTTATGTTTATTTCTATATTTGTTTCCGAAGGATTTATATAGCCACCGTGTAGTAGCTTTGAGTTTGTGTCGGTATGTCGGGTTTCCTCTTGAAAAAGAAATGCATGTTATACTATCTGACATATCGGTGCTCGCGCAAAGAAATTACACGGATGGTCGCTCCTCAATAGCCTTATTCTCCATGCTAGTTGACAGCATTCACCGTAATGTTCTTGGCTAGCGTGGGTATAGAGGTGGGGCGTCACATGTGCAGTCTATTCTATCATTGTTTATCGTATTTGCATTTGAAACTTATGTTGTTATTATTGTTTTGTGTGACTTGTATTCAAGGGGTTTGATGCTTTGGCTCCTCCACTCATATTTGTATCGTTTTATCGTGATTGTTTGAATCTCATTCTTGCATTCGTCGTTGTCTCTCCAGCACAAACCAGTGAGTTATTCTCACCAAACAATATGTACATTTATAACTAGTAAATTGACCCCTTTTGAATCTGTAAAATACATTATCATGTTACACCTGCTATGTTATGATTTTATGATGTTCACCCATGCTTAAACACCTGTTATATCATATGTTACTGTTATATTATGTTGTTCTATTATTTTATCAGTTTATCACACTGCAAGTTCCTTTTCGATTAGAATCACTATGGGTTGAAATGATACATACCCGAACGGACTTTAGAATAGGAGAAAATCGTTATGGGCTGAAATGATAGGCCTGAATGATTTTCAATTATTTTCATTTACTTGGGACTGCGGGTTTGAAATGATCAAACCTGGGTTTTCTTTGTAAATTACGGGTTGAAATGATATATTACCCGTATCACTTTACCTAGGCTAGAAAATGAAATACAGACCCGTTGTTAAAATATGTTTTTCTTAAAATTTTAAAATATTTTGGAAATGTAAATATTATAATATTTTGATTCAAATTTGATTAAAAATGATTTTTGTAAAGCATTATTGACTCTCTGAAAATTTATAAGTGAAATAAATTAATGGTAAAGTTAGAAAATCTGAAATGCAAGTTTTTTGGGAAATTATAATTTTGTGATAAATGGAATTTAAATTAAATAGGAAAATATGATAAATTTATGATATTTTGAATTAAATGAATTAAAAATAATTTTATAATATATTAATGATTTTTGAATTAAGTTAAAATGTGAAATGAATGAATATTTAAGTTGAAATTTTGAAATATAACTGAAATTGGAAATTTGTGAATTTGGCTTAAAAGTGAATTTTAAGTTAATAAAAATGAAATTAAGTTATATTTGAAATTTAAACTTCAGTGTTAAGTTAAATTTAATTTAATGAATTTAAAATTTAATGTTGGAATTTAATAAGTGAATTACTATTAAATTTTGATTTATGAATAGAGATTTAACTTTATAAAATCATGAATATAAGGGTATTTGAATGATTGTTTTAAAAGTGAAATTATATGATATTATTAGTTAAAAATGGTTTAAATAAAAATATAATTGTTTGTGAAATTATACTGAATATTTGAAGTTAATTTACTGCATTTCTAAAATGCTATTAATTCTAATGTAAAGGATAATACAGCATTTGTAAATGCTGTAGTTGATAATAATGAACCAAATGGCTCAATTTAATTAAAGGCTATTATACCATTTTTTGCGAATGTTATAATGGTTGAATTTAACTAAGTTTATTTGAAACTAATGGAACCATATTACAGCATTTTAAATGTTGTCTTTTGTTAAATTGAACTGCTTTAAGTGTGACTTTCTGTAGCATTTTCTAAATGCTGCGAAAGTTGAATTTTCATTGTTTTAATAAATTTAAGTGAATGAATGAACCTTGAAAGATTAAAATTTTGAAAATTTAATAATTTAATTATTAAATATAATATCTTTATTTTAATGATTTAAATGAAGCAATTTGTTTCGAAATATAAACTATTTTGAAATGTGTTTTGAAATGGTATTTAAATTAAATAAAAATGAATGTGGTTTGGAAGGTATGATATTTTGATATTTTGAAATGGATTTTGAATGATATTGAATTTTTAAATGATATTTTATTTCGAAGTATAAATATTATTTTGAAATTTTAACCACAGGATGTATTTAATTTATGATTTGACTGATCTTTAAAGGATGGGTGATCCCAAGCATCCTTTAAGTTATGGTGCATTTCTACTACAGTTCTCTTGAGTTGATTTACATTATATAAGTATATATTGTCCTGACTCGAGTGTTTTGTGTTTTACTTTTTCTCGGGTCAGCTTGAGTATTCACAGCTTTGGATTCTCTTTTTGGAGCTGGTCTTTGCTGGAGTTTCTGCTTATCTACGTTTATATCTACTATCTGTTTCAGCTATTCTAGTTTATCTCATGTATTAGTGAACTTCAATGTATTTGGGATTTCTATTTTGTTGTTTTCAGATTGTATTATGTTTTTGGTTTGAGACTCTGCCGTAGTAGCTTCATGAACTACTATGTATTTTATATTCCGCTGTGAGGTATTCTAGTTGTTCTGTGTCTGTGATTCTGTGATTTGTATTTCATTTGCTCCAAATTTATTTACAGCAGTATTTTGAGCAATTCAAGTCCGACATGTGCGGCTGCGAATGGCTGAAAATACCGGGTTGTTACAAATTGGATATATAAGTTGTAAGTATATATTTATCTATTATTTTTAAATGATTTAAAACTAAACCCAGTATTTGGTTCTTAAGTTCCAGTTAATTAATAGTTCAATTAAGTGTAGTAAATTGGAGTATGACTAATTAATAATTGGAACCTTTAATTAAAGTGATAAATTTAATGCTAAGTTATAAATTAAATAAAAAGAAAGTTTAAATTTGTGACATATAAAACAAAGGATTATTATTGAACATTTAATTAATTGATAAAAACTTGTATAACTTTCAATTACATCCTTAAAAGCATATATATATAACTTACCCAACAATAAAAGTTACAATGTCTAATAAGAAAATGTAATAGAAATTCTACAAGTAAGAGTGTAATGAATGGTTTAATAAATTGCTTTTATTTACAAGAATTTGATGTGTGGATAAAATGCTACTAATTAAATAATAGAAAGGTAAGAATTATAAATAAATGAATTAAGCAGTAAATGAATGAATTAATATGCAAAGAAATTGAATTAAGAATGAAAATTTACAAGAAATAATGTGAAATTAAAAGAAATCATTTGATGAATAAAAAGGAAATCAAACAACAAATGTATGAATGGAATTAATAAGGATAAACTAAATCTGTGTTGAAATAGTTGTTGTTTGTTTGGTTTATGGTTGTTTGGGTAAGGATACTTTAAAATTGTTTGGGTGAATGAATTTTCTATTTTGGTTTCATCTAAGACTATTGAGTAAATGGTGCACTTGATATTTTATTTTCATTCTGTATAATTTAAAGTTTGAACCCGAGCAACTATTTGTTTGTTTGATATGAATGAATGGTTGATTTATATTGATTCTATGGGATGGTTGTATGCTGTTGTTGCAATTGGTTGTTTATGTATTGGTTTAGTTGGTTGTGATTAAAATAACTTAAATATTTCATTTTATATAATTATCAACTCTTTTAGATTATGTAAGGGAAATACAGGTTATGGAAGCAATTGCTACCGCTTTTGGTTTCATAATTAAGCGTTAATTGCCCGACAAATAGGTACGTTTTCAGATTACGGTTTATAGCGTTATTATACTATTTTCCCGTGTTGGGATATATATTATTTTGGAAAATATATGTTGTATATTGTTATATTGATATTATATTTTCACCCAAGCCTCTCTGTACAAAGGAGACTCTGTCGAAATTTTCCGAAAATTTTGGACTTTGCAAAATTTTTGAAAATAGTTTCCAAACTTTATTGATTTAAATATAAAAGATATAATGATTGTAATTTTGTATATTTTATTTAAAGTAACTAATTTTGTAAATCTAATTGTTTATAAAATTAATGTTTTGAATAAGATATATTGATTTCTTAATTCTCCTTTTCCCTTCTTTATCCTTTTTGGGGACGAAAAGTTTTGAGTGGGGGAGAGTGTGACGACCCGTAAATTTCGATAGTAAATTTGGTTAATTTAATTAAATTTTGTAATTAAATTTAGAAAGAAATGACATTTTATAATTTATGGCGAAATGAAGTTTAAGAATGGATTGTAGCAACCAATTGTTGACAATTGAAGTAAAATCAATAAAAGTGAAATAGCGTAAAGTGTGCACTTGTGTATAAAATTTAAAATAAGCAAATAAGCATAAAAGTGTTGTAAATTGAAGGATTTGTATATAATTTATAGTAATTGATTGAATTCGGTATTATGTAGGTAATTATAATAATTGGTTGAAGCTGGATAAACTTAAGTGCAACCTTTGCATGTAAACAATTACTATAAGTTACTTGTTTAATTAGTGGATGGAATTGGAAATAAATTTTAGTAAAAATCGATAAATGTTACATTTATGGGGATGTGATACAATGTTAGAATTTAGATGTAGCATTTATTATTAAAATTTACAATTTAGAATAAAATTGCAATTAATTGAAAATAATGTAAATCGTCTTACTTGGTTATAAGTTTAATATAAGCAACAAATGGAAATGTTGAATTAGTGAATCATTAATAAAAATATTAACTACAATGAAATTAAATTAATATAATACGGAAAGAGTGAGTAATAAGTGAACGTAATTAGTAGTGTGAAAATAAATGGCAACATTGATATGTAAGTAATAAAGGCTTATTTATGTGATTAAGGGGTAACGGTAATGTTTATTGTATGTTACCTATTGTTTATTGAAATTTTAATAAATGTAAATTAAATAGGAACATAGATTTATTTATAAGGTAGTAATTGATATAATAAAGGTATGAAATATTGAAGTATGTAATGTAATGGATGTCATAAATAGAATGGAATAAATTAGTGTATATATGGAATAATAATCTGGGTTGATAAGTAACGAATGTATAAAGGAATTGGAAGAAAATAGGTGACAATTAATATAGGTTTATTTGTTTGATGTGTAAATAAACTTTGGTAATCAATTACAATAAATCCAAATTTAATGTTTTGTTTATGTAAATTTAAGTAATGTTAAATTTAGTCATAATATGAATTGGTTGATTTAATATATGGAAACTTTGATTTGTGAATAATAAAAAGTTTGAAACCAAGTAAATAAAATTTATTGAGGACATTTAATAGTAATTTATGTATATATTTGGCAAGTAAATCAACTCAATTTATAGGAATCAATTTTTAATTAATTGGAAGGAAATCTATAATAAATGAATTCATTTGTAAGAAAATGAAATTAATTTCTATATTAATTGGAAATTGTAATAAGATGATAAATTTATGAATTATAGGATTTGAATTTAAATAGTGATTTAATTTATTTAATTTATAGTAATTGGATTAATTGCAAAAGAATGAAATTAAATATTTAATTATTACGTTAATTTAAAAATTAAGTTGAAATTGGAGAATATTTATGTAATAGCTTTGAACCTAATGTTAACTTCCTCCATTTGGCCATAATGAATTGAATAATAAAAATGAATAGTGAATTCAACGGAATTATTGAAAAGTTAATCTATACTTGATGAATATAATGAAATTTGAATTTACGCTGAAATTTATGATTGAATCAACATTTAATTGACATCTAACTTGGTTTAAATCACTGAGATTGTTTAATAAAACAAAACTAATAAGATTTGTAAATTTTGGAAGTGAAATTGAAAAAAAGTGATTTAATTTATGAATTTTTAACTTAATTAATGGAAAAATAGCCATTTTGGCCACTGACTCGGATTTTAACGAAACCAGTTTCATCGGATCCATAACGGTGAATTATTGTAGGGTTTCAAGTTTCGTAACGATCAGACTTGTCGTTTGATCGACGGACTCGAAACGCCTTGAAATCAATTGAAATCAATTTGAAAATATTTATTTTAGCATAACTTCTTCATTCGATGGAATTTGGACTTGAAACCTTTTCCATTGCATTTAAAATATTATAAAACATCTATTTTGATATATGGGTTGACCTAATTTCGTTCCAGAGTCAGAACGGGCTATTTGGGCCACTTTATCGTTTAACGCGTATACCAACCCGATCCATCTATTCTATTCCAGTTTTTCTATAAATATCCTGGTATAAACCCTAGCAGCTCTCTATTCCTCATTTCTATACGTACAGAAACTTCTGTTCTCCTCTTCCTCAATGGCTGTAAACCCTAATTTATCCAATTTAAATTACAATTCAAAATCAAAGTCAAATTTTCAAACTCCTCAGAAAAAGTTGAAAAAAATGTATGTTGAAGCTCTCGAAGTGCGTAATCTTATGGTGTGATTCGTTTTTCAATCCGGGTTTCAATGTGGCTGAAAATTGATGATCTATTCATGGCCGTTCATCGTGCCGGAATCAACTGCGTCTGATCGGAAAATTCCTTCTGGGTTTTGTACAGGGGCTAGCGCGTTGTTCATCGGCGAAGTTTGACGGCGATTCGACGGTTGGATTTGGAAGAAATCACGATTTAGGGTTCGAAACCCTAGATACCACGGCGGCAGCGGCGTTATGGGGCGCCAGTCCTTGGCCATAGAGGCGGCCATCGATGGAGGCTCGATTGGAGGTAGCGGCATGACGAACGGCGGCGTGGTGATCGAGTAATTGGTGGTCAACGTCTCGGTCAAATGGGGAGTTGCGTGTGTACTGGGTCGAGTTTTTCGCGATGTCTGCTGTTCGAAGTTTAGGTGGTGATGGCTTACGTGGCACGTGTTGGTTCCTATATTAATTAATTTTATTTATTTAATTGTATTTTGAGATTCAAACATTCTAATATCAATAACTTGTACATACGAGGTCCGTTCCACGCGCGGTTTTCTCTACCAGGATCGTGATAAAATTCCGGATATTTTGGCGTCGGTTTGGATGGATTCTAAGGCTGTTAAATTTTTGGGTTTAAATTGGATTTGAATTCAATTTAAATTCAAAAGGTGAGTGTTTTAACCCACTCACAACTTCTAAGATTTCTTATGTTGTTAAATTGATTTGTGATGTGTTTAGAAATTTATTTATGACTGTTTGGCTTGTTTTTATCAACATCCAGTTAAATCAAATTTATTTAATTAAATTGTTATTTAACTACGCATTGCATATAAACTGCCAATTAAATTGTTATTTAATTTAATATTGCATATAAACGGCCGGTTAGATAGATTGTTTAATTTATTATCGAAATAAACTGTCAGTAATTATCTGTTATTGATTATATCTCTATATTGATTTATTGTTTAAATTGGATGATGATTGTAATAAATGATTGATGATTGACACTGGGTGAATGGATGCTGTATTTTATATTTGTTATAAACCGCAAGTCATTATGCATTTTCATTTCATTCGGGATTGCAGTTTGAAATGATATATAACCGCAAATTTTCATTTTTAAATTACGGATTGAAATGATAAATATCTGTATCACTTGACCATAGGGTAGAAAATTACATACAGACACCGCGGTCTATATACAAAAATATTTTAAAATGTTTCTATGGTTTCGTAAAGAAATATATATGGTCTTATGAGATATCGATTCAGATATTTGATAAAGGTTATTTCATATATAGTAAAATTCTTGGTTTTAAGCTATGTATAAAACTGTTTAAAGTATAAATAAATTTAATAATAAAGTTGATTTTATTAAATTATAATATGTGAAGTATTTACTTAAATATATTTTTTAGAGTTTATATTGATTTTTATAAATCAAGTGTGAGAAAATAGTTTTGAAATTGACTTGAGATTTTATTTAATTAAAAATTTTATTTAATAAAAAATGCATTGGAACTTATTAAAATTTAGACTTTTAAAAGAATATGGTTTTAAAACTAAATTCGGGGTTAAGGTGGTTTAAGTAAATATATCAAGTCTAAATGAACTGAGGAATATTCAATTTTTGAAATTTGGAGTTTTATTAAAGAGATACTAGATTTTTAAGTAAATATTTCAAAAATAAATAATAGAAAAGTGAAATTTGTATATATATATATATGAATTAAAAAAATTTAGTTTTGAAATATCGAATTTTAAGCTTTTAAAATATTGAATTATAAATGGTTTATTTGGAGGTTCAAATCGATATTTGGAATTTATTGTGAAATTTAAGAAGTTATTTTATTTTGTAAAGTAATTTAATATTTAAACCATTTAAGGGGTGTATTATATTTCAAAGTTATGAAATTCAAAGTTTTATGTTTTGGAAGGTTATATTTCAAGCGTTTGGTTTCGAAATATTATAACTTTGAAAATGTTATGGTTTTAGAAAAGGATATATTTGAAATAAAAATGATATTATATTAATTTGGGTTTTATAAATGATATCATATTGATTTGGTTTTAAAAATGAAGATGATATCGTATTTATATGGTTTTAAAATGAATATTTTATTCTGGTTTTGAAGTATAATTATTTTAAAATGGCCGCGGTGTTATAATAACGTTTGGTTGTTGAAGAGATCGGGATCAGAAGTTTTCATACTCTCCGCCAACTCCGAAAACCACTTCAACAACCGTGTACGCGGTGGAGATTCCAGAATGAAGTAGGATGGTGGCGGCGTTTCCTTTGAGGTAAATACGTGGACCCGACTCCCGTGAGTTGGCATAAGGTGGCTAAAACAGGAGCGATTCTCGGGCCAATGAGGTCATTCCTCTGATCGGACGCACTCCTTCGACATTATACTTTGACTTTTGAATTGATTTGGTGGCCACTTTTGATTTTTGATTTTGGGGGTGTTGTCCGAGGTGGGCGGTAGTAGCTGCTACGCGTTTCCACCAGCCCGGATAGAAATTGATATATCTACCCTGGCATTTCCTAGTTGTGTCGTGTCACCAACCCTAGCGCGTCTTGTACGAGTTTGATTTGTGTCGTACCTATGAAGTATCTTCTCGTAGTCTCCCGATCAGGAGGTATGCAGATACTATATAGACTACTGGCACTATTACGTGTTAAGGTGGAAAATGTTAAGCCTTAACTCTATTTAAAAGTAAGTTTATTTTACTATTAGACACTATTATAATAGCGAAATATTTATACATAGTAAATAGTTTAACGGATCCTTAGGAGATGTGAATACCGAGCATCTCTTAAGTTACTGCACTTATATTTATTTCTGTTGATTTAACTCACATAAGATATTTTACTTTTGACTCGAGTGTTTTGTCTTTTCAATTCGCTCGAATCAGCCTAAGCATCTCAGGATTCGAAGACTTTAGCTCTGGAGGACGAAGACGAATACGAAGATTTATATTTCTATTATTTATTATAGTAATCCACTACATTCAAATTGTTCCGATGCATTGTTATTATTCTTTGGTATGTGTAACTCTGATATAATTTGTATAAGTATAATCAAATGTTTTCGTAAAATAGCTTCATGAACTGTATATTCGATTATTATATTTTATCGTTCCGCTGCAAGATTCTGTTTGTTCTTTTTATTCCACTGTTTTTCTTATTTACCCCATAACAATCCGCCCTTCCGTATGGTTTGAATTGGCACGTGCGTCGATTTATAGCGTGCGAAAAGACGGGACGTTACATCTGGTATCAGAGCTTTGGTTTAGCGATAAACCATAGCTTTGTGGGGTCTGACTCTTTACTAATAGGTTAGTAATACCCTATAGGAGTCGCTGAGCGTATATATATGAGAAAGCATATTGGTTGGTGTTATAAAAAGGTTTTAATATTGCGTTAATTTGGTCCGTTTTGTATTTATAAATTCTGGTTGATGCACGGGACGCTATGACATCAATAGGGATTTCTAAACACTTAATAGGACAGACCGACATAATATTTGTTTTAATATAGGTGAATGAAATAATTTTGCCTATTATATTTTCTATATATATAAAATAAAATTTTATAAATGATATGTATATTTGGTTGCAGTAGATTGGTTGTTAGGTAATTAAATTTATAAATAATAGGTGAAATGAGATGGAAAATATAATCAAATCAAATTGGAATTTTTAGAACTTAAGTTCCGGGGTTTTGAAAATTTCTTTCAATTGATTCTGGAATATAATAATATTATTATTAGAAATATTTTCTAATATAAATATTTAAATATAATTTGAAAGAAATGTTTTAAAGAATATTTTGGAAAAAAATAGGTTCTGTACTTCCCTCTCTATCCCTGGAAAATAATTTCGGTGATGGCGGCCGCATCTCGACATTCATTTTCGAGTTTCGAAGTGGGAAGGCCACTGTAGTAATTTTACTACAGATTTATTTTGATAAACAAATATAAATTTTAAATTGTTTTAAATATAATTGGATATATAAGTTGTAAGTATATATTTATCTATTATTTTTAAATGATTTAAAACTAAACCCAGTATTTGGTTCTTAAGTTCCAGTTAATTAATAGTTCAATTAAGTGTAGTAAATTGGAGTATGACTAATTAGTAATTGGAACCTTTAATTAAAGTAAAAAATTTAATGCTAAGTTATAAATTAAATAAAAAGAAAGTTTAAATTTGTAACATATAAAACAAAGGATTATTATTGAACATTTAATTAATTGATAAAAACTTGTATAACTTTCAATTACATCCTTAAAAGCACATATATATAACTTACCCAACAATAAAAGTTACAATGTCTAATAAGAAAATGTAGTTGAAATTGTACAAGTAAGAGTGTAATGATTGGTTCAATAAATTGCTTTTATTTACAAGAATTTGATGTATAGATAAGATGCTACTAATTAAATATAATAGAAAGGTAAGTATTATAAATAAATGAAATTAAGCAGTAAATGAATGGATTAATATGCAAAGAAATTGAATTAAAAATGAAAATTTGCAATAAATAATGTGAAATTAAAAGAAATCATTTGATGAATAAAAAGGAAATCAAACAACAAATGTATGAATGGAATTAATAAGGATTAACTAAATCTGTGTTGAAATAGTTGTTGTTTGTTTGGTTTATGGTTGTTTGGGTAAGGATACTTTAAAATTGTTTGGGTGAATGAATTTTCTATTTTGGTTTCATCTAAGAATGTTAAGTAAATGGTGCACTTGATAGTTTATTTTCATTCTGTATAATTTAAAGTTTGAACCCGAGCAACTATTTGTTTGTTTGATATGAATGAATGGTTGATTTATATTGATTCTATGGGATGGTTGTATGCTGTTGTTGCAATTGGATGTTGTTGTATTGGTTTGGTTGGTTGTGATTAAAACAACTTAAATATTTCATTTTATATAATTATTAACTCTTTTAGATTATATAAGTGAAATACAGGTTATGGAAGCAATTGCTACTGCTTTTGGTTTCATAATTAAGCGTTAATTGCCCTACAAATAGGTACGTTTTCGGATTACGATTTATAGCGTTATTATATTGTTTTCCCGTGTTGGGATATATATTATTTTGGAAAATATATGTTGTATATTGTTATATTGATATTATATTTTCTCCCAAGCCTCTCTGTACAAAGGAGACTCTGCCGAAAATTTCCGAAAATTTTGGACTTAGCAAAATTTTTGAAAATAGTTTCCAAACTTTATTGATTTAAGTATAAAAGATATAACGACTGTAAATTTGTATATTTTATTTAAAGTAACTAATTTTGTAAATCTAATTGTTTATAAAATTAATGTTTTGAATAAGATATATTGATTTCTTAATTCTCCATTTCCCTTCTTTTTTCTTTTCGAGGACGAAAAGTTTTGAGTGGGGGAGAGTGTAACGACCCGTAAATTTCGATAGTAAATTTGGTTAATTTAATTAACTTTTGTAATTAAATATAGAAAGAAATGAAATTTTATAATTTATGTCGAAATAAAGTTTAAGAATGAATTGTAGCAACTAATTGTTGACAATTGAAGTAAAATCAATAAAAGTGAAATAGCGTAAATTGTGCACTTGTGTATAAAATTTAAAATAAGCAAATAAGCATAAAAGTGTTGTAAATTGAAGGATTTGTATATAATTTATAGTAATTGATTGAATTCGGTATTATGTAGGTAATTATAATAATTGGTTGAAGCTGGAGAAACTTAAGTGTAACCTTGGCATGTAAACAATTACTATAAGTAACCTGTTTAATTAGTGGATGGAATTGGAAATAAATTTTAGTAAAAATAGATAAATGTTACATTTATGGGCATGTGATACAATGTTATAATTTAGATGTAGCATTTATAATTAAAATTTACGATTTAGAATAAAATTGCAATTAATTGAAAATAATGTAAATCGTCTTACTTAGTTATAAGTTTAATATAAGCAATAAATGGAAATGTTGAATTAGTGAATCATTAATAAAAATATTAACTAGAATGGAATTCAATTAATATAATAACGGAAAGAGTGGGTAACAAGTGAACGTAATTAGTAGTGTGAAAATAAATGACAACATTGATATGTAAGTAATAAAGGCTTATTTATGTGATTAAGGGGTAACGGTAATGTTTATTGTATGTTACCTATTATTAATTGAAATTTTTAATAAACGTAAATTAAATAGGAACATAGATTTATTCATAAGGTAGTAATTGATATAATAAAAGTATGAAATATTGAAGTATGTAATGCAATGGATATCATAAATAGAATGGAATAAATTAGTGTATATATGGAATAATAATCTAGGTTGATAAGTAACGAATTTATAAAGGCATTGGAAAGAAAATATTTGACAATTAATATAGGTTTATTTGTTTGATGTGTAAATAAACTTTGGTAATCAATTACAATAAATCCAAATTTAACGTTTTGTTAATGTAAATTTAAGTAATGTTAAATTTATTCATAATATGAATTGGTTGATTTAATAAATGGAAACTTTGATTTGTGAATAATAAAAAGTTTGAAACAAGTAAACAAAATTTATTGAGGGCATTTAATAGTAATTTATGTATATATTTGTCAAGTAAATCAAATCAATTTATAGGAATCAATTTTTAATTAATTGGAAGGAAATCTATAATAAATGAATTCTTTTGTAAGAAAACGAAATTAATTTCTATATTAATTGGAAATTGTAATAAGATGATAAAATTTATGAATTATAGGATTTGAATTTAAATAGCGATTTAATTTATTTAATTTATAATAATTGGATTAATTGCAAATGAATGAAATTAAATATTTAATTATTACGTTAATTTAAAAATTAAGTTGAAATTGGAGAATATTTATGTAATAGCTTTGAACCCAATGTTAACTTCCTCCATTTGTACATAATGAATTGAATAATAAGAATGAATAGTGAATTCAATGGAATTATTGAAAAGCTAATCTATAATTGATGAATATAATGAAATTTGAATTTACGCTGAAATTTATGATTGAATCAACATTTAATTGAAATCTAACTTGGTTTAAATCACTGAAATTGTTTAAGAAAACAAAACTGATAAGATTTGTAAATTTTGGAAGTGAAATTGAAAAAAAGCGATTTAATTTATGAATTTTTAACTTAATTAATGGAAAAATAGCCATTTTGGCCACTGACTCGGATTTCGACGAAACCAATTTCATCGGATCCGTAACGGTGAATTATTGTAGGGTTTCAAGTTTCGTAACGATCAGACTTGTCGTTTCATCGACGGACTCGAAACGCTTTGAAATCAATTGAAATCAATTTGAAAAATATTTATTTTAGCATAACTTCTTCATTTGATGGAATTTGGACTTGAAACCTTTTCCATTGTGTTTAAAATATTTTAAAACATCCATTTTGATATATGGGTTGACCCAATTTCGTTCCGGAGTCAGAATGGGCTTTTCGGGCCACTTTATCATTTAACGCGTATACCAACCCGATCCATCTATTCTTTTCCAGTTTGTCTATAAATATCCTATTATAAACCCTAGCAGCCCTCTATTCCACATTTCTATATGTACAGAAACTTCTGTGCTCCTCTTCCTCAATGGCTGTAAACCCTAATTTATCCAATTCAAATTACAATTCAAAATCAAAGTCAAAATTTCGAATTCCTCAGAAAAAGTTGAAAAAAATATATGGTGAAGCTCTCGAAGCGCATAATCCTCTGGTGTGATTCGTTTTTCAATCCGAGTTTCGGTGTGGCCGGAAATTGATGATCTATTCCCGGCCGTTCATCGTGCCGGAATCAACTGCGTCTGATCGGAAAATCCCTTCTGGGTTTTGTAGAGGGGCTAGAGCGTTGTTCATCGGCGATGTTTGGCAGCGAATCGATGGTTGGATTTGGAAGAAATCGCGATTTAGGGTTCGAAACCCAAGATATCACGGCAGCGGCGGCGTTATGGGGTGCATGTCCTTGGACATAGAGGCGTCCATCGATGGAGGCTCGGCTGGAGGTAGCGGCGTGACGAACGGCGGCGCGGTGATCGAGTAATTGGTGGTCAACGCCTAGGTCAAAGGGGGAGTTGCGTGTGTACTGGGTCGAGTTTTTCACGATGTCTGCTGTTCGAAGTTTCGGTAGTGATGGCTTGCATGGCACGTGTTGGTTCGTATATTAATTAATTTTATTTATTTAATTGTATTTTGAGATTCAAACATTCTAATATCAATAACTTGTACATACGAGGTCCGTTCCACGCGCGGTTTTCTCCGCTGGGATCGTGATAAAATTCCGGATATTTTGGCGCGGGTTTGGACGGATTCCGAGGCTGTTAAATTTTTGGGTTTAAATTGGATTTGAATTCAATTTAAATTCAAAAGGTGAGTGTTTTAACCCACTCACAACTTCTAAGATTTCTTATGTTGTTAAATTGATTTGTGATGTGTTTAGAATTTATTTATGACTGTTTGGCATGTTTTTATCACCATCCCAGTTAAATTAAATTTATTTAATTAAATTGTTATTTAATTATGAATTGCATATAAACTGCCAATTAAATTGTTATTTAATTTAGTATTGCATATAAATTGTCGGTTAGACAGATTGTTTAATTTATTATCCAAATAAACTGTCAGTAATTATCTGTTATTGATTATATGCTCTATATTGATGTTATTGTTTAAATTGGATGATGATTGTAATAGATGGTTGATGATTGATACTAGGTGAATGGATGTTGTATTTTATATTTGTTATAAACTGCAAGTCATTATGCATTTTCATTTCATTCGGGATTGCGGTTTGAAATGATATATAACCACAAATTTTCATTTTTAAATTACGGATTGAAATGATAAATATCCGTATCACTTGACCATAGGGTAGAAAATTATATATAGACACCGCGGTCTATATACAAAAATATTTTAAAATGTTTCTATGGTTTCGTAAAGAAATATATATGGTTTTATGAGATATCGATTCAGATATTTGGTAAAGGTTATTTTATATGTAGTAAAATTCTTGGTTTTAAGCTATGTATAAAATTGTTTAAAGTATAAATAAATTTAATAATAAAGTTGATTTTATTAAATTATAATATGGGAAGTATTTACTTAAATGTTTTTTTTAGAGTTTATATTGATTTTTATAAATCAAGTGTCAGAAAATAGTTTTGAAATTGACTTGAGATTTTATTTAATTAAAAATTTTATTTAATAAAAAATCCATTGGAACTTATTGAAATTTAGATTTTTAAAAGAATATGGTTTTAAAACTAAATTCGGGGTTAAGGTGGTTTAAGTAAATATATCAAGTCTAAATGAACCGAGGAATATTCAATTTTTGAAATTTGGAGTTTTATTAAAGGGATACCAGATTTTTAAGTAAATATTTCAAAACTAAATAATAGAAAAGTGAATATATATATATATATATATATATATATGAACTAAAATTTTTAGTTTTGAAATATTGAATTTTAAGCTTTGAAAATATTGAATTAGAAATGGTTTATTTGGAGGTTCAAATCGATATTTGGAATTTCTTGTGAAATTTAAGAAGTTATTTTATTTTATAAAGTAATTTAATATTTAAACCATTTAAGGGGTGTAGTTATATTTCAAAGTTACGAAATTCAAAGTTTTATGTTTTGGAAGGTTATATTTCAAGCGTTTGGTTTCGAAATATTACAACTTTGAAAATGTTATGGTTTTAGAAAAGGATATATTTGAAATGAAAATGATATTATATTAATTTGGGTTTTATAAATGATATCATATTGATTTGGTTTTAAAAATGAAGCTGATATCGTATTTATATGGTTTTGAAATGAATATTTTATTCTGGTTTTGAAGTATAATTATTTTAAAATGGCTGCGGTGTTATAATAACGTTTGGTTGTTGAAGAGACCGGGATCGAAAGCTGTCAAATTCTCTGCCTACTCCGAAAACCACTTCAACAACCGTGTACGCGGTGGAGATTCTAGAATGAAGTAGGATGGTGGCGTTTCCTTTGAGGTAAATACGTGGACCCGACTCCCGTGAGTTGGCATAAGGTGGCTAAAACAGGAGCAATTCTCGGGCCAATGAGGTCATTCCTCTGATCGGACGCACTCCTTCGACATTATACTCTGAATTTTGGATTGATTCGGTGGCCACTTTTGATTTTTGATTTTGGGGTTGTTGTCCGAGGTGGGCGGTAGTAGCTGCTACGCGTTTCCACCAGCCCGGATAGCAATTGGTATATCTACCCTGGCATTGCCTAGCTGTGCCGTGTCACCTACCCTAGCGCGCCTTGTACGAGTTTGATTTGTGTCGTACCTATGGAGTATCTTTTCATAGTCTCTCGATCAGGAGATATACGGATACTGTATAGACTACTGGCACTATTATGTGTTAAGGTGGAAAATGTAAAACCTTAACGCTATTTAAAAGTAAGTTTATTTTACTATTAGACATTATTATAATAGCGAAATATTACTACATAGTAAATAGTTTAACGGATCCTTAGGAGATGTGAATCCCGAGCATCTCTTAAGTTACTGCACTCATATTTATTTCTGTTGATTTGACTCACATAAGATATTTTAGTTCTGACTCGACTGTATTGTCTTTTCAATTCGCTCGGGTCAGCCTGAGCATTTCAGGATTCGAAGACTTTAGCTCTGGAGGACGGAGACAAAGATTCATATTTCTATTATTTATTATAGTACTCCACTACATTCAAATTGTTCCGCTGCATTGTTATTATTCTTTGGTATGTGTAACTCTGATATAATTTGTATAAGTATAATCAAATTTTTTCGTAAAACAGCTTCATGAACTGTATTTGATTATTATATTTTATCATTCCGCTGCAAGATTGTATTTGTTCTTTTTATTCCTCTGCTTTTTCTTATTTACCCCATAACAATCCGCCCTTCCGTATGGTTTGAATTTGCACGTGTGTCGATTTAAAGCGTGCGAAAAGGCGGGACGTTATAGACATCTAATCATAGCTTTGAAAATCATTTTATACATTTCTTTACAAATGTTTTCGTATCTATTTCATTCACATCTGTATGATGCACATATATCATCCGTACGCAATACCCAATTCGATCGCTCATTCCATCACACAATTTCACTTCCGAACTAGTATCGTCCACCCAACTTCCTAGTGCGGGCTCAGATCTGGTTTCTTGATCAGAAACCGTCATTCTCCTTGCATAGCCACAAACTTTGATAGAGAATTTCCAAAACAATCAAAAATCCATATCCAGAGTTTACCGTTGAAAATCGATTGAAAATTCCCAACTCGGATCGGTACAACTACCTCAGAATTCTGTGCTCGAATTCTGGATCGAATCATTATGCGAATAAAATAATATACGTACATCCTACATGTTTATCTCAATTGATTATTAACTATACCAATTTTCTTTTATTCACATTCATTTCGATTTCCATTCACTTATTCACCCTTATCATTTCACACACCTTTATTAAATATTCATTCACATATTTACTTAGAATATGTTTCCCCAATACCAAATTTTCACTTAAGAATTTTCCATCCATTTCTTAAGTTCAATATAAATATTTTACACCTTAATATCTATTTTCACTTCATAACTGAAGTTATATATCCATTTCTATTCCACTTTGTATTTTCAATTTCATTTAAATTCAGTTTACCCTCCAATTTTATATATTGAATTCTATTTACCTTATTTCAAACCATTAATCATTTCTTAGTTAATTCCACTTGCTAATTTATCTTAAATCCAAATGGACTTTATTTCCAAATTAAATTATTATTAGTCTACTTTGATCTAATTCCACAACTTCACTTTACTTACACAATTTAAATTAAATATAATTCCAATATTCATTTTCAATTTATTTGCTTACCATTTAAATCAATTAGTTTACTTACTAATTTTAAATTTAATACATTGTTTTATTTAATCCAAGTTGACTAATTTTCCTTTTCACTTTATTTAACAAAGTTCCAATTTAATTCCAACATTCCACTTCCATCTTACTTACTTACAGATGTAAATTTCTTTGTTCCTCTATACATTTGTTTAAAATCTCAATAATCTTATTTTCAATAATCATTTTCTCAAAGCTCACTTTCACTTATATTCCAATTCAATCTAAATTTTAAGTTTCGATAAGTCTTTCAACTTATTTACATTTCATTCACAATCTCTTGAATTTACTTCATTTTCACACTTACTTTTATTCGACCCCTTTTTAAGTTAAATTTTATTCTAAAAGATTTTAGATTCTATAAGTTATCAATCCATTTAGTCTATTAGACTTACTTCCCAAATTCACTTTTATTCAAATTAATCCAAGATAATTTCAATTTCAACCCTATCTACTCACAAATGCAATTCATTTGCTTATCCACACTTTTATTTCCAACAAATTTCAAGTTTTATAAATTTTCAAACTTATGTATATTTTGTGAAAGTTTCAAATAAGATTCCAGAGTCTTTTAAACAATTACTCAACATTTCAAAATCATTTTGAAATCAATTATATATAATACATTTACATATCAAATTAACTTTTGAATTTTAAAACCAAATCTCGTTTCACAAACCACTTCAATTTAAAACAATATGGCAGCAATTCCTCTCCTGGAAACTCGAAAATGAACATCGATGATGCTGCAGCCATCACCGAAGTTATTTTCTAGCGACCAAAAAGAGTTCAATGCTTTTATTTATTTAAAACCCCTTCAAATATTTTTTTAAATTCCAAACCTCACCAGATTTCAAATTCAATTCAAAAACAATTTTGAAATAATATTACTATTATTTCTCCAAAACCTTTGAAAACCATTTTCAAATTTAAAGGAATTTAAATTTTCCAAATTTCCAAATTTTGAATCCCTTCGATTTATTTTCAAATATTTCTCTGGAATTCTATTTCAAATTATAAATCATATTTACAGTTTACATTTACAAATCCCATTTGTATATGAATTTATTTCTTAGCTTTTAGTTATGATTTCTATTTCTTATTCAGATTTTACACAACAATGATAATAATTTAATATTATCATTCCTAACAATCAAGCAATCATATATGTAGCTATAATAATTTACGGAAAATTGTTTCTCCTTTTTTTTACAAAAATAATTTAGGTAACATTATTTCATTCACCCTATTTTTAAAACAATACTGTGTCGGTTTATCTTGTTCAAGAGTTTAGAAATTCCTATCGATGACATGGCATCCTACATATCGACCAGAATCCATAAACACTCAGCCGATAAGCCAACACAATATGAAAACAATTTTTATATTCACTAACAAATACGCACTCATACCTATTAATACACTCAAACCCATTCTAGAGTACTACGGACTCTATTCCAATGAGTAATTCCTACTAGAGCCAAGGTTCTTGCTTAACCTTCAGCTCTGATACCAAGTGTGATGAACCGAGTTTTCGACGCCCGAAAAATTGAACTACTAAGGTTAAAAGAAGAAGGAGGTAGAAGAAGAGAAAACAACACAACAGAATCTTACCATCGCAGTGGAATAAAATATAATAGATAATAACTGATCTTTACTCAAAAGAAACTATATCTGTTTTATACATTACATCATCAGAGTACAATACAATCAATTCAACACAATTCAGGATGGTTATAATATCTCGTCCTTCCAAAAGATGAATATACATCTTATACTGCATAAAGGAAATATGAATCTACGGAAATACGCCTCGTCACCCAGCTCGTCTCCTGGGCTCCACAACAGTCCATCTAGAATCTGTACTCTGTAATACTCGGTCTGACCCAAGCATTATAGTTAAATAACACCCGAGTTAGTCTGGAAAACCATTGTGAGAAAACACACTCAATTGGATTATTAAAGTTTTCAAAATCCTTTGTAATCAAAGGTATCTCGAAAGACCGCGCCACAAATAAACATGTTGGGTTTTTACCTTACGATAACCAAAACATTTTTATCAAAATCCGTCTGATATTATAATAGTGTCTATAGAAAGTAAAATAGAATCTAGTTGTAGTGCTTGAATCTCACGTTTCAGAAATAGTTGGGCACAATCAAAACCGTATAGGTGCTTATTGGAGATTGGATTCCATACAATGAAAGTGCTACTGGGGTACCGCCCGTCGCAGTACGTGGTCTAGATCACCGTACCAAGGATCCACCCTGATCCCCTGCATCACAAGACGGAGCTACCCCTTACTGGATAGTCCAAATAAGTTCACCCCACGGTTGGGATCAGCAACCACCCACACAGCCGGATAAAGGGACAACTAGACAGGGGTGACCTTACCCTAATTGGTTGCTAGCCACTTAGCCTTGTGTGCACCTCCCTTATTTTAGCCATTCCCGGTTGATGAGGCTCGAGGTTAAGCGTTACCTTTTTAGCACACATTCACTTAGAATGCTCACTCTCCTCCTGACGATGTTCTGAAAGCATTCTTCTATACAAGTCCATTCCGGGTTCGAATGGAACCGAAGGCACTTCTCCTACTATATCCATTTTGAAATCACACTCAGGATTAGTAGTGATTAGCCCTTGCACTTCACTTCTCCATCTTCGACTCCAAGTTCTTGTCTTCCTCAGGAAACGTTCAAACCGGATCGAAGTGGTTTTCGAGAAATTAATCCCGATCCCGGTCTCTTCGAAACAATCAGCGCATTGGGCAATATTGATAGTCGGTTATTTAACTATCAAATAACATTCACAAACAATCATCAAGCCATAATAATTTCCCAAATTATTTATTAATTTCAAAATATCTTCGCATGATATATTTTGCTACCCTTCAACTTTTGAAAATAGTTTTCAAATCTCTTTTCTCTTTCAGAAATAAATTCCGCAAATATTGTTTATTTCCCCTGAAAATCACCAAGTCCAAATACTTTAGATTAAAAAAATAATTTAAATCACTTTATTCTAAAATTTAATTTTAAAACATTTGAACTACTTAACACTTTATTCAAAAATATACACTTTAAAATATTTTAAAAATAAAACTACTTTATAAAATGTAAAACTAATTTTTAAAATAAAAGTTAAGCCAAACTAAATCTCAAAATAAGAGTTACGAAATTCTATACAAGTTTAAACAAAACTTTAACCAAACAATCTCTAAAATAAAAGTACTTTATAAAATATAAATATTAATAATTTTTTTTTAAAACATAATACCTATTAACCTTTTAAAATAATTACCACTATAACTAATTTAATAAGTATTTACCTTTAAAAATTTAACAACTTGAATAATAATTTCTTGGAAACATTCCTTTAAACAACTTTAAAACTTTTAACTTATAATTAAAAATCTGCTTTCAAAACGTACATGGCTTTTTAGGGAAATACACTTCTCCTTCACACTTTTAAAAATAAATCAATATTTATTTTTAAGACAAATTTACCCATTCCTTTATGAATTCCCTTCATGAATTTATACTTCCAAATAACCATCGATATCTTATTTCACTTTAAAAACCCAGTTTATAAATTCCATAGTCTCATCTTCTTTTGAGGCATAATTTTCAACTCTAAATCAATTTCCATAATTTACTCCATTTAAAAATAAATTCCTTTACTTACTCAATTTTATTTTAAAACCCAAAATTTCAGATTTAACTTCTTTATTATGATTTAAAATCTTATTTAAACTGAAAATAACCATCTCATACTTTATTTCAAAGTCCTTCTTTTATTTCTTCCTAAAACTATTTAAATCCTGAATTTAAAAATTCATTTATTGAAATTTATTCAAAATCTTCTTTGCGATACTTGGAAATTCATTTATTAGAATTTAAAAATCGACTTCTGTCGTTTTCTAAATCGTTCTTTAATTTATCCGAATTATCTATAATTAGTTTACTTAAAAATTCTCTCTTTTATTTTCCTTTCAAAAATTCAATCTATACATTTTTGGTAACTCAGTATACCCAAATATATCCAATCAAACCGTAGCATCCAATATTTCAATTACCAATATAATCTATAACAGATTATCACATAAACCATATCACAAAATATTATAACAAACTAATAATAATTTTGAGGAATCCAGTTGGATCCCTCCAACCTGTTTCCCTACATCCATAGATGTTAGCACAATATAATAATACTAATTCCACTTCGAGGTGGAATATCGTGGTATATGGGGTTATATCATCTCATCCGCTGTTATGCGGTGCATAGGGTCTCATCCGCTATATACTGCGGGAAATCAATCATTCCAATATATATACTACATCCAATCAATTCAATCATTCAGCCAAAATTTAATTTTAACTATTTAAATTTATATAATAATCTAGATGAGTGAGATTAACTCACCTTTTATTTTGATGTTTGCAATCCATTTCCATCTCAACTATTTCTTCTCGATTTAAACCTTGTATAAACATTATATGGATTTGTTAATATTTGTAATACCCAAACCAATTATCTCATTTTATAAATTACTTAATAATGATTTATTTAATTGCTTTCCCTTTTTTAATCCTTCCGTAAAAATAGTTAAATAGGTTAATAAATTAAATAGGTTAATAAATTAAATAGGTTAATAAAACAAATTAATCGTCCAAAATACCTTGTTAAAAAATAAGCTAATAAATTTTAAAAATGTATATATGTATATTTTATTTTATTTCCAAAATAATCTACATCGGTTTTAAAAAAATAAATCTAATTTTACATAAACTTTAAACTCTCATATATTTTCAAAATCCTATATATATATATTATTACTATTCTACTGATTTTACCTATATATATTTAAATTAAACTAGGATTGACTTAAGATTTAAAACTGCTTAACATGTACAAATCTTTCTTTTTACTGTATATAAACACGGTAATTCTTTTTATTGTTTAAATTTTGTAATATATACATATGTTTGTAAAAATCTGGATTTAAACTTCTTATATATATACATACATATACCTAACATAATATAACTATTATTATTAAGCAATAATATTTCAAGTTAAGAGTTTACCAGAAAATCATCTCGACCTCACTATCGTTCAAGCCCTTGCCAACACCAAGCATCGTGATTCCATGCAAGTTTGCCTCGAAAACTGTACCTTCTCACTATCCAAAACCGACCCACCTTGCTGCTTCGAGCTTCCAGGCGCCACCATTCTTCACCTTCGCTTCACTCATATGTGCGCATGCTAGCTGACCGACCTCGCGATACCTAAATCCACGATCGATAAATCAAACTCGATCGCGCCTCAACTTCCACGTCCTGATGATGATCACAAATCGAATGCCATCTCTTGTTTTTTTAGGGAATCGATCTGATTTAATTAGAGCGGAGGGAGTTTTGATTCTCTGGTTTTGATTTATAAATCTCCGCCATTCTTTCTTTCGAAGTTTTTTTTTATTTCTGTTTTATCTTCTAAAATGTAATATACAAGAAAAGGACATCTGTTTGATTTTTAAAAGAAACATTAGACACATGTTTACATAGGTGTACAAGTGTCTAAAAAAACCAGCTATGAGTTGAATCACAAACTACAGTTATTAACTGGTCAAAATATACAATTTTAATTTGAATTCAAACGTCTTGAAGTTGAGCTAAAAATCTCGATTTCCTATCGAGGCATGCTGCTAGGAGTTTATAGTGTTATACCCCTATTCCGAATGCAATGAAAAAAATTTTGAGTCCTAATTCGATTGTATGGAGAAGATAGCTTTTTGGACTTTATATTTATACTGAATTTTCGATTTAATTTCAGCGCGCTTATCTATCGTATGGCCAAACGATCACTCCAAATGCTACGAAAATTGAAAGACGATATGAACACACTATTACGGATCTAATGGAACTAATTTCGTCAAATTTCCAGACTATGCCTCGGAAGGTTATTTTAAAATATTATTTTAAACTATATAAATTCAAAACTGAACAAAACACCCTCAATCTCAAATTTAACACTTCTACTATCTCCAGTAAAATCAATATATATTTATAAGCCATTTCAATATTTTTAACCAGCTTAAAAATCAAGATTCAACAATTTTCCCAATTTTCAATTATTAAATTCAATATTTAATTGCCAAATAAACATTGATATTTGAAATTCAAGTTAAACCAACATCCAAATATTTAAAATCAATTAAATATTTCAATTTCAAATATCCAAAAATTTCAGGTCATCATAGTATGCCTTGATTGCATTTGCATTGTAGGCCAAACGAAGCTGACCTTTGTAGGCAGTCAGAAGGGCTTAGTGTTCGAAGGAGGGTATTCGTATATCCAGTACTTGCAAGTAAGGTGAAGGATAGGCCAATAATTCTAACACTATCGAGACATTGGATGGAGGGGCATCGCAAATTGGATGTTAGATTGTTTGCAGTAGGGCACGACCACTTAACTCTTTAGAAGTCTTTCGATTAGTTGAGGGGTGGCTGCGTGGGGCCATAGGCACGATGAGAAAAGAAATAGACCAACTAGAATATCTATATTGTAGGCCTAACGTAGATGTCCTTTACAGATATAGAAAATCCCCAACTGAGTTCCGTACAAGGTAGACCTTATTGGTAGGATTCATAGAGTAGACAGAACGATTACGTATAGTCCTCAATGTATGCACTGGGTGGTACGTTGCGAATGTCCGAGCATTAGTATAGACTAGTGCGGACGTAGTTTTACATTTTCATAGTAAATGATGGAGCATCTGTATTGTAGGCCTCACGAAGATGTCCTTTACAGATGTCATAGAATGCTATAGGAGTAAGACGATGGAGTCCTTTGCGAGGAGGATACGAAAGGTACTATGGGAAGTACCTAGGACCAATACGTTCACTGGGCATATAGTTACATATATGTATATATTAGTTATTAAGATTTAATCTACTATGGAGTATATGGGTCCGATTCACGAATAGAAGCAAGAGTATTGTAACCTAATAAGCCTAGTATATGAGTAAGTGGGAATAAAACGATATATATAGAATTAAGCCTAGAAGTATATAATTTATTCATTCACCAGAACTTTTTTTCTGACCCCCTCCTTATAACATCCTATAGGTTAGATAGATGGCAGAGACTTCTTAGCTTTACGACACATGCTTAGAAAGTGTTATTACTTGGGTGAGTATTTACTTACTAATATATTTTAGTCAATTCCGCTGTGAGATAATTAATTGAGCTCTGATATATTTATCTTTTCCTATTTGCAGAATACCAGATACCCAACTCGAGCTTCAGTGGTCTTGGTTTTTAGCATTTTGCGAAAAATCCAGATCACTGGAATTTCGGTTGTTACAGATACCAAATAGGATAGTTCTATCCAAGCAAGGATCGAGTGACATTTAGTCCTATTTTCCACTTGTCTAGTGATCTGTTGTATGGGCACACCTGCATTAGTAGGTACATAGTATATTTGATGGAATTGATGACACCCATGCGGTAGAGAATAGTATAGAAAATTGGTTATATATGGGCATCCACAATTTTGGTCAAAGGGAGCACGGATGAAAAAGGCTGTCTATCTTAGCTCGATCAACATCTGGAAGAGTGATATTTCTAGAGGGATACATGGATGAAAAAGGCCCTATTTCTTAGCTCAAACAACATCAGGAAGAGCGATAATTCAAATTGTGGGATACACAAATGAAAAAGGCCGTCTATCTTTGCTCGATCATCGTCTAGAAGAGTGCACATGGATGAAAAAGGCCACGTATCGACTCAATGAGTAATGTAAATAAAACCATGATCAATTCACGATAACTAAATGATTAGTAAATGTGACCCTTAGTAATTATGATAGAAGTGAATAACAATTGAGCGGATTTTCAATTATGGTCGTATTAAATTGAGATATGACTCATATATTATGATATTGTATATTTTATTCAACAAGGATTGGCATTTAATTTTGAGTATGTAAGAGTTTATTCTATGTGTTAGAAATCTCGTTCAGCATATCAGTATCTGTATGATTATCTGTATCTTTACGATAACCTTACATTTAAATCTAGGCATATTATGACCCATTTATTATTTGTATAAAACTTGAGATAGTCCAAGACTTTACAAGTATAGGGACATTAGCTTTTCTTGGATGTTGGGCTTATTAAGGGGATGGTTAATGACTATGTCGTATTTTGGAAGTCTATTATGTATATTTTCTTTCTGCGTCTGTAACGACCTGCCTTTTTGGACGGTTTAAATCGACGATATGCCATACACGTCAAACTCAAACCATTCAAAAGGGCAGATTGTTGTGGGGTAAATAAGAAAAAGCAGAGAAAAAAAGAAAACAAATACAGAATCTCGTAGCGGAATGACAAAATTGTTCAAATAGTTTTAAAAAATAAATAAAAATAGATTGAAATAGTTTTTATAGTTTTAAAAAATTGTTCAAATAGTTTAAATAGTACAAATAGATTTAAATTTGATTTAATTAGATTTAAAATGATTTATATAGATTTAAAATAGATTAAGTAGATTTAAATTATATTTAATAGATTTAAAAAATTTAAAATAGATTAAATAGATTTGAGTTATATTAAATAGATTCAAAATAGATTAAATGAATTTAATATAGATAAAATAGATTTAAATTATATTAAATAGATTAAATAAATTTAATATAGATTAAATAAATTTAATATAGATTAAATAGAATTAAATTATATTAAATAGATTTTAAAATAGATTAAATAAATTTAATACAGATTAAATTGATTTAAATTATATTAAATATATTTAAAATAGATTAAATAAATGTAATTAGTTTAAATTTGGTAAAATATATTAAATTGGATTAAATAGGTTATAATAGATTAAAATAAATAAAAATAGTTTTAAATTGATTAAAATAGTTAATTTAATTAAAAAAATTAAAATTAGTTATAAAATGGATTTCAAAGTTATATCCAAACATTTCAATAACTCAATTCCGATATATTCATTTATATTTGACACTTCAACTTTGAAATTCCAATTTAAATCCTTTGAACAATTCATTAAATCAATTCCAATTTCAGCATTAAAGCTTGGATTGTTGAAAATAATTCAGTTATATAAATACATTTCTATTTCAAAATGCCAGTTAACTGAATTTAAAATTTAAAGAATTAAAAATCATTTAATTTAACCAATCCGGTGTCCATATATAATTTTCTACCCTATGGTCAAGTGATATGGATATTATCAATTCAATCCCTAATTTAAATTTTATGGTTATATATCATGCCAAACCGCAATCCCGAATTAAATAAAAATCCATAAAATCGTTTGACTCTATCATTTCAACTCATAACGATTTTTTCCTAATCTATAGATCGCTCGAGTATGTATCATTTCAATCCATAGGGAAATTGCAGTGTTATAACAATATAAAAATACAACATCCAATCATCTAATATCAACAATCAATCATCCATCTCAATCATCATCCAAATTAACCAATAAACATTAATAGATAACTAATTATCATTAACAGTTATTAAATTGACAATTAAATTCAATATTAAATTAAATGATGATTAAATGCAATAAAAGTCAAATTTAACTATAATGATAACTTTAACATACCAAACATCAATCAATTTATTTCTAATCACATCATAACTTTAACTTAACTAACATAAGATAATCTAATAGTTGTGAGTGTGTCAATACACTCACCTTTGATTTCAAATCGATATGAAATCCAAATAAAGGCCTAAAATTCAACAGTCTCAGAATTTGTCCGCACCAGTGTCAAAATGTCCGAAATTTCGATACGGTCGCAGCGGAATAAACCGCACATGAACCTGAGCTTGTATGAAAAGTTATGAAAATTAGAACGATTGAAAAAAATTAAAACAATAAAGAAGATTAAATAAAGGGACACGTCACCTCCACTCCAAAACCTTAGAATTCGATCACGACACTACCCTTCAGCACGCGGCTGCCACTACTCAAATGACTTTGAACACTTATTGCAGCCCACACGAATGCCAGCATCCAGATCCACGCCACCTTCGTGCCTAACACCTCAGGTCGCCCCACCATGGCAAGTGCGACCACCCCCGACGTCGGAAATAGCCCTATCATCGCTGTCGCTTTGAGCGTGAATTCCAGCAAAATCGAGCACCTTCAGCTCTAACGAACACCAGATCTGTGACCTGCTCGACCGCCTCTTCCAAACGCCGCTTCCCGATCGTCGATCGGGTAAATATCTACCGTTGGATCATCCAAAACCTAGAATGTACGGCTGCGGTTCATCCTCGATTTCTAGACAGACGGTGATTCGATGAAAAAATCAAGTTACAGACTTGGGTTACGCTCATCGAGAGCTTCGAAACAATATATAATTTGATATGGTTTGGAGGAGTTTGATTTTGAAACTAATTTAGAAACTGATTTGAGGGTTTGCAATATGATTTTGGTCTGCCATTGAAAAGAAGAAGATAGACAAAAGTTGATTAATGTACAGAATAAGAAAAATGACTGCTAGGTTTGGGGAAACAAGACTATTTATATGGAAAAGGCCTAATAGGAAAGAAAACCATATCCAATTGATTCAAATTGACAATAACGACCCAAAAAGCCCTTTTCGCTTCTAAAATGAAAGTGGGTCATCCCATATATCAAAATAGATATTTTTTCAATAATTTTAAACTCAATGGAACAGGTTTCAAGTCCTAATTTCGTCGTATTAAGAAGTTAGCTTAAAATCAGCTTATTTCAAATTGATTTCAATTGAATTTAATTAAATTGATTTCTACGCATCTCGAGTCCGTACGATCAAACGACAAGTTCGATGGCTACGAAACTTGAAACCTTATAGTAATTCACTGTTACGGATCCGATGAAACTGGTTTTGTCAAAATCCGAGTCAATGGCCAAAATGGCTATTCTCACGTTAATTAAATAAATTATTATTAAATTGATTAAATCACCTTTTTAATTCCATTTTTAACAACTGACAAATTTTATCATTTTTGATTATTTAGACATTTATAATAATTTAAAACAAATTTACATATCAATCCAGTGTTTAATATTACACTAATTACAGTGTTCCATTTCAACTGTAATTAAATCCAATTAATTATAATTTAATTCCAATAAATTAATTTAATTTGATTTCAACCTTTTTATTCAATCAATTATTACTCTATAGATATTGTTAACATTTGTTTATATCTTATTACGTTTATATTATCTAATTATCATCTTTTACCATATTAGTTACAGTATTTTGAATGTATTAATTTTTTGTTGATTTTCACAATAATTATAGTTTAAAATCCCAATAAATTAATTTATCTTGGTTTCACTCCTTTTTAGTAAATCAATTATTACTTATGAATATAATTTACATTCCGGTATCTTTATTACATTCATAATTTGCAGTTATCATCTTAACTCATTTTATGCAGCATTTAATTTCATTTAATTATAATTGATTAAATAAATTGGTCACAAATAACAATTGTCACCTTTTTCTACATTTAATCACATTTTTATGTTTGTTATCTACACATAAAGGTTATAGTTATTTACACAACTCTAAATGTTTTCAATTACAATTTATTACTTACCATTCCAAAAATTACTACAACATTTAAATTATCCATTTCTCCTTTAATCCAATTATCAATTAATACACACATTATTACAATTAATTTACAATCTATCACCAATTATAACTCTTCAATCATTTCAATTAATTGGAATTACATTTAAAGCAGTTATCAATTATCTTAAATTAATACTATTACATTTCATTCCAGCTGTTTTCTTACTTTTAAATGACAAGTTTTTTATTTCTTCCAACAATAAGTCACAAAACTTTAATAAATTAACTATTTTTAATTATCGAAAATTACGGGTCGTTACACTCTCCCCCACTTAAAACTTTTCGTCCTCGAAAAGAAAAAAGAAGGGAAAGAAATCAATATATCTTATTCAAAATATTAAATTTATAAATAATAATTTACATAATTAAATAATTTAAACAAAATATATCAATTTATTGACAATTAAATCCTTTTATATTCAAGTTCAATAAAAGTTGGAAAACATTTCTATTTTTCACAAAAAAAATTTAAGTCAAAATTCATAGAAAATTTCGGCAGAGTCTCCTCTGTACGGAGAGGTCTGGGAGAAATAATAATATCAATAATAACAATATATACCATATATTTCAAAATAATATATCCCAAACTACGAAAAAAACAATATAATATCGCTAGAAAGCTGTAATCCGAGAACGTACCTATTCGTCGGGCAAACAACGCTTATTTTACAAAAACAAAAGTAGTATCAATTGCTTCCATAATCTGTATTTCACTTATATAATCCAAATAAGTTAATAATTATATATAAGAGAAATATTTAAGTTGTTTCAATTAATCACAACCAAATAAAAACAAAATGCAATAGTCACAAGCAACAAACCATACAATTATCACGTGTAATCAAATCAATCAACCATCCATCCATAGCAATCAAAACAAAGGGTTTGTTTGGGTTCAGAAACTTTTAATCATATAAAATGATAAATAAACAACTAAGTATACCATACACTCAACAGTCTCAGATAAAACTCAATAGCTCATTTATACATCCTTACACGATAGAAGTATACTTTCCCAACCAATCCACAAGTCAAACAAATAATAATTTCAAATAATATTTAAGTTTAATCTTATTACTCTTTCTTTTTCGAATTATTCACTTACAAAATTCATTTCCCATTAAATTACATTCATTATTTACAAAATTTCACTTCTCATTTATACATACAATGCTAATTTCTCTTTCCATTACTTACATTCATTGCTTGCATAAGCTATTTCCATTCAATTATCTAGATTATCCATTATCATGTAAGTTTCTTTACAGTTTAAATCATCATTAATAGATATTTCTTTTCCACGATCATTCCTTTCATATATATTGTTGTTGAATATTGTTTCCATTTCTAAATCGTTTAACATTTTCTGAAGTTATAATCATTCAATTAATATAGTATTCGCTTTAATTATAAATGGCTTCAACATAACTTAAGTTTATAATCCATTACTTACAGTATTCGCCCTTTTTTATATTAAATCTGATTAGATAGATTAAATGTTAACTTAAGCTTATAATCATTTTTTCTTACATTATTCACTCTTCCATCATTTGATTAGTAACATTTCAACTATTAATCCTAAGTGTATAAAAACTTAAAATATCAGAATTCTTATTTCTCAAAGTAATTCCATTGAAAAGTTTCATTTACTAAAGTTCACTTGAACAATATTCTATTACATATCCTATTTAACATTACAACTTTTTACATTTTGGTGAGTTATATATATAGCTTTTAGAATGCAATAAAAAATTACACAAGTTATCATATTTATTTCAATTAACAGAATGTTCAATAATTACATTTTCTTATTTCCATTTCTTAATTTCTAAATGAAAACCTTCGATTTCTTTATATTTCATTCATCTCTTAACATCTAATTTCTTATTTCACATCTTAACAACTCTATACACTAAAAAAGTTAAGATTTCATTTTTTTTCATTAACTGAAAACTACTAATTATCAGAAGGTTTAAGAACTACCTCCGGGTTATATTTCCAAACCCTTTTACAATAATATATGTATTAATCATTTATAGATCAAATCATATTTATAAATTCAAATTTAAGGTTTTATTCATCAAAATAGATGTGTAGTAAAACTACTACAGCAGTCTCCCCACTTTGAAACTCAAAAATGAACGTCGATGATGTGTGCACTCATCATCAAAATTTATTTTCAACGACAGAGAGGAGAGCACATAATTTATTTCCTTTAAAAGCTCCCTTTAAAACTTTCTTTCAATCATCTTGAAATATTCATATCAGAAAATACTTCTAACTACCAATATTATATTCAAAACCCTTTGAAAGAAATTTCAAAACCCCGGAACTACAGTTCTAAACATCCAATTCATATTTGCTTTATTTGTAAATCCTATTTTTCAATCAATATTCATAAAATTTCTCTACCTAACAATCAACGTATTACATCTAACTATATTATTTAAAAAACTTACTATTTTATATACAAAATATATAATAGGAAAAATTATTTTATTTGCCTATATTTCAAAACAATATTGTGTCGGTCTGTTTGGTGTTTAGAAATTCCTATCGGTGCCATAGCGTCCTATGTACCGACCAGAATTTATAAATAGTAAACAGAACAAATTAACATAATACAAAACCTTTTATAACAATAACAAATATGCTCTCTCATATATATACTCAACGACTCATTCTAGGTTATTACTACCCTATTTAATATAAATCAGACCCCACAAAGCTAAGGTTATCGCTAAACTAAAGTTCCAATACCACTGCAATGACCTGCCTTTTTGGACGGTTTAAATCGACGATAATCCACACACATCAAACTCAAACCATTCAAAAGGGTAGATTTTTATGGGGTAAATAAGTAAAATAGAGAAAGAAAGAAAACAGATACAGAATCTCACAACGGAATGACAAAATATAATAATCAAATAAACAGTTCATGAAGTTGTTTACAAATAATATTGATTATACTTTTATAATACAGATCAGAGTTACATACAACAAGAATAAATAATAAATAAATGCAGTGGAACAACATGATGCAGTGAAATAAATAATAATAGTACAAATCTTCGTCTTCGTCCTCCAAGAAGCAGTCTCAATAAACTAAAAAGCTCAGACTGACCCGAGCGAATTGAAAAGACAAAACATTCGAGTCAGAACTAAAAGATCTTATGTAAGTTAAATCAACAGTAAATAAATATGAGTATGATGGCGTCAGAAAGGTTTACGGGGTTTGACATCTCCTATCCAGTGTCTAACATGAGTGCAACAACTTAAGAGATGTTCAGGATTCTCATCTCCTAAGGACCATTAAACTATCTACTATGTAGTGAAATACGCTATTATAATAGTGTCTACGGTAAGGTAAAGTATTAAAATAGCATTAAAGCGTTACCCATATCCCCTTTAACACATTTTATATAATGCCGCAGTCTATAGAGATACTGTAAACTCCACCCCAAGGTAGGCTATCAGCGAGCTCAACATAAGCACGACACAAAAAAAACTCGTAGAAGGCGCGACCGGGCATGTGGATGGCACTCGAGGCAATGCCAGGGTAGGTATACCAATTGCGGGTCTGGACTGGTGGTAACGCATAGCAGCTACCATCGCCCACCTCGGAACATACTCCCATAATCAAAATGAAGGGATGGCCACAAAATCATTACAAGGTCATAATATGATATCGAAGAAATGTGTCTGATCGGAGGTGCGAGCTCACTCGGCCTGGCATGGCTCCTATTTTAGTCACATTTAAGCTGACTCAAGGGAGTCAGGGCCACATAAATACCTCATACAGAATTGTTCGCTAAACCATCCTACTTCATTTTTGGAATCACCACCACGTACATAGTTATCAAAGTGATTTTCGGTATTGGCAGAGAGTATAACAATATCCGATCCTGGTCACTTTAACAACCAAACGCTTATGTCACACCGAATGGTTCTTTCACATTTCAAAAAGTCAATTCACAATTGATATCAAAATATCATGTTCTTAAAACCATTTCATTTTCTAATCATATTCACTTTCAAAATCACAGTCACTTCCAAAATCATATTCACGTTTAAAATCATATTTACTCAAATATGTCATTCCATAAAAATGTATCAATTCCAAATTCCAACTTACGCTAAATCATCATCAAGGATTTAAATATAAATACTTCAACTTTACACAGTCTGAAATTTTAGAAAATAGTTTAGGTAGTCATAAATAGTTTTAATAGTTTTAAAAAATAGTTCAAAATAGATTGAAATAGTTTAGATAGTAAAAATAGTTAAAATAGATTTAAAATGATTTATATAGATTTAAAATAAATTAAATATATTTAAAATAGATTAAGTAGAATTAAATTATATTAAATAGATTTAAAATAGATTAAATAAATTTGATATAGATTAAATAGATTTAAATTATATTAAATAGATTTAAAATAGATCAAATAAATTTAATATAGATTAAATAGATTTAAATTATATTTGTTTGCGCCAAAATTGGTCACAAACCCCGATGAATGTGAAAGCACCAGTGTTGGAATATAAGTCAGCAATATCCAAACACAAATCACAGATCTAAGTAGCAAAATAATAAATGTAAACAAGAACACACGTTTTATAGTGGTTCGGCTATCTCCGGCCTACGTCCACTTCAAAGGTTTTTCCTTTTATTGATGTTCTTCGCTGATTACAATCGATTACAGCGGATTACAATGAATTGTAGTTCTGAAATTAAAGTACAACTGTGGTGGTTGAGTGCAAAGTAGAGCCTTGTTGGAGTCTTGATGCTTCAGAGTCTTGATCTTGCCAAAGAGAATCCGGTCCCTTTTCTGAATGATCTGGGAGTCTATTTATAGGCGTAGGAGGCAGATATTTCTCCTAGAAATCAGGTAGACCACTTCCAGCACGTGAGGGGGCCCACATGGCCGAGTTC
The DNA here is from genome assembly GCA_030765085.1 of Allium cepa. Lineage (NCBI taxonomy): Eukaryota > Viridiplantae > Streptophyta > Magnoliopsida > Asparagales > Amaryllidaceae > Allium > Allium cepa. The sequence continues at coordinate 319,543,635 of CM060937.1, read as the reverse complement.
TGGAGATCCGGGCCCACATAGGGATCGATTCGACCCTAGGTTCGAATCGATCAAGAAATCGTCTAATCGTGGTGAAATTTGGCGTGGACATTCTTCAACATGTAGGTGAACTACTGTAAAAATTTCATGAGATTTGGATCAGTGGATTGGGAGTTATGATCGGTTCGAAATTGGTGTCTTCGGCTTTCTGTTTGGTTCGAATCGATGCTGTGGTCTTGTTCGAATCGATGAATTCGAATCGAGTGCTTCGAATTGATCCAAGGGTTGACGTGGCGCGCCTTCTTCGGTTCGATCCAAGCTTTTCGCCGAGTTGAACGAGTCGAGTCCGAGTTCTCTACCGAGTTTGCTGGATGGCTTTGTGGTTGGATTCGAGGTTCGTCTTCGAATCGATGGGTGGTGTTTGTTCGAATCGATCCAAATGCGTCACCATGGATCGATCCGAAGCTGTGCTAACATGTTGGATTCGAAGACAGCTTGGGGCGAGGTGAATTGGATGGAGTCGAAGCAAGGTTCAGTCCATGGATTCGAAGGTAGGTCATGGACGGATTCGAAGCAAGGCGATCTGGGGTTTACTTGATGGAGTCGAAGCAAGGGCATATCTCATGGATTCGAAGCAACGGCAACTCCATGGATACGAACTCTATAACCTGGAGGGATTCGAAGAGAGGTCATTGTGATGGAGTCGAGGCCGATGGAGTCGAAGTAGGATGGAGTCGAAGGAAGACATTAGATGATGGATTCGAACGCCACCTCTTTGTATGGATTCGAACATGATGGGTTCGAAACAGATGGTTTCGAACGTGATGGGTTCGAACATGATGGGTTCGAACCGAGCAATGTCCATCCCTCTTAACTTGAATCCATCATATCTTGAGCATACGACCTCGGATTGACTTGAAATTTGGAATGCAGACTTCTATGATCTTTCTTGCCATGTCCTATCAATTGTGGCCCGTTCCGGACTCGGACAAAATTCATCGATATCCATGGTTATCCTGCAATGCATGGTTGATATTCATGAATAGTAATCATTGATTTCTAGTAACTTTTGGATATCTCAACTTTGCCAAAAGTTGGGATAACATTTTGCCCCCCAAAACATGCCTTTTTGTAAAAGGTATGTTTTGAATGGTCTTATATCGAGTGTAATGAATTCATGTTTCACTCATAGCTGTGGTATTATCAATCAAGTTTGTGGCTGTTCGAAGCCAAATCAATATTCGTTCTTTCCGTAGAAGTTGAGAATGAAGTTTCATAGTCTCTCTGGACTATTATTGGCTGCTCTAAACCCTTACTAAGCCCATTCTAGACTTAGTGATTGAATAGAAAGATCCTATTGCTCTCTGGCGTTGCCTTCTATACCTTGCACTCTGGTCCCAGTTAGGACGTATAGCGATATCATGGTCGTTCGGGACCGATCATAGCCTCTCCGGGCTCTTGCTGGATCCCATCCTGTCACTCTCCGGTGAAGGGGAAACAGCGCTTAAGTGAGTCGATCCTGTCGCTCTCCGGTGAAGCGACTCACTTCTTGCACTCCGGTTCAGTGTATCTGAACATTAAGCGATGTCATGGTCGTTCGGGACCGATCATAGCCTCTCCGGGCTCTTGCTGGATCCCATCCTGTCACTCTCCGGTGAAGGGGAAACAACGCTTAAGTGAGTCGATCCTGTCGCTCTCCGGCGAAGCGACTCACTTCTTGCACTCCGGACCTCATCTCTCTCTGCGTAGGGTCATAAAGCGATCATGTTTATATCGATATTTAGTGTTCATCCTTTGACTCTCCGGTCAAAAGGTTTACTGCAAGAAGTTCTAATTTATTTATCAAAATTCAAGTTCTAGATGTTCAATCTCAAACATCAGAAAAAAGCTAGGAACTGCCTCTCCGGGCATATCGGTTTATCTCCATCTCAGAGCATGCCTAGGGATCTCTCCGGTTCCCGTACATGTGTAAGTGGAGTAACCGTTTTATTCTGAAAATAAATCTAAATAAAATTATTCGACCGAAGTCCAAATCCTGGACTTGGCCCTTGCCATCTCTAATCAGTTGATGACGAGTCGTGATCCCGATCCAGGATCGTTCCTGCTAGGTGGAGGCGGTAGTTGTTCATGTCTCGTTGCTGCTGTCCGTTCTCTGACATATTGTGGCAATCTACCACCCCTGACATGTTCTTCCACCTCATCCTTCAAGTTGCGGCATTCGTCTGTAGTGTGCCCATCCAGCTCATGGAATAGGCAATATTTTCCATTCCTGCGCTCCCGCTCGGTGGGATCCCTTATAGGTGGCTTTCGATAATGAAGTTGTCCCCTGGTTTCAGTGAAGATTCTTTCTAGGCTTGCATTCAGATCGGTGTACTGCCTGAATCTTGGCTCTCGGAATTTCTTCCGTTTATCAGGACCATCATGTCTGTCATCCTGTTTCCTCTTTCCCTTCTCCGCTCCGGACTGTTCTCTGGAGGTTCCTACGCTTTGTGTGGTATTTATTTCACGACTCTCGATTCGTGATTCTTCTAATCGGATGAACTTTTCAGCTTTATGAAAGAATTCTCCAAGATCTTGCGGTGGATCTTTAGTTAGAGAATCTTTAAATTTGGTTCCTTCAGCGACTCCTGCCACTGCCGCCATTAAAATCATTGATGGATCCGGGCGATCCACAGAAGTCACTGTTACGTTGAATCTTAGTAGAAAATCTTTTATGGACTCTCCGGTCCTCTGCTTGATTGATGCTAAGGTCATCACACTCTTGGGTCACGTTACATGGACCCTGAACTGTCTCATGAAGCAATCAACGAGCTCGCTCCATGTTCCGATTGATCCAGTCTCTAGTTGTCTGAACCATAGTGAAGCTAAATCTGTCAAATATAGAGGAAAGCATCGTGCCATCACTTCCTCGGATGCCCCCAGCACTTCCATGTGCCTGATATATCTTGTGATGTGCATGGTCGGGTGTGATCTCCCGTCATATGGTTCTAGCGTCGGTAGTTTGAACTTCGGAGGGTTCCTTGCGTTTCGAATGTTTGGAGTGAATGGACTCCGACTAACTTCTTCTAGGCCTCCGCTAGGCAATCCTCCTCTTATGATTCTTCGCATGAGGCCAATCATCCTCTCGTCTCCGTCTAGGGGTTGCCCCCTTGTTAAGTTCCTATCTTGCCCCCCGAGCCTTGAAGGGAATTCTGGTACGTATTCTTCTGGCGGCTCGTTAGCATAAGCATTAGCTCCAGTTTGTTGAGCTCCGCCTGTTGGTCTTCCAGTATCGGATCCTGAGGGTCTGCCCCCAAGTCCTTGTTGACCACCTTCAACTCCTGTATTCTAGTTTTGACCCTGTCCTTCGTTTGCTTCTGCAATCCTGATTCCTTGTCCCGTACTCGTAGCTGTTGTAGTTGGTCCAAGGTTTTGCATGTTTGCTGCCCTCATTTGCTCAAGGAAATTCTGCAGCATCTCCTGTTGAGTTTTCATTATGCTTTCGCGCAATGAATTAGCCATAGCCTCCATCTCGTCTCTAGTGATGTAGACGGAAGCCGGTCCTTCTCTTGATCCAGAGGATGCTTCTTGGCTTCCTCCTTGTTGGCTCCTATAAACTCTCTGTCTTGTTTGTCGAGTCATTGTTTCTGAATTGGAATTCCTCAAACTTTTGAATCTGAATTCTGAATCTTGATGTAGCGGGTGCTAGTCCTTCTCAGTGAAAGCACCAAAGTGTTTGCGCCAAAATTGGTCACAAACCCCGATGAATGTGAAAGCACCAGTGTTGGAATATAAGTCAGCAATATCCAAACACAAATCACAGATCTAAGTAGCAAAATAATAAATGTAAACAAGAACACACGTTTTATAGTGGTTCGGCTATCTCCAGCCTACGTCCACTTCAAAGGTTTTTCCTTTTATTGATGTTCTTCGCTGATTACAATCGATTACAGCGGATTACAATGAATTGTAGTTCTGAAATTAAAGTACAACTGTGGTTGTTGAGTGCAAAGTAGAGCCTTGTTGGAGTCTTGATGCTTCAGAGTCTTGATCTTGCCAAAGAGAATCCGGTCCCTTTTCTGAATGATCTGGGAGTCTATTTATAGGCGTAGGAGGCTGATATTTCTCCTAGAAATCATGTAGACCACTTCCAGCACGTGAGGGGCCCACATGGCCGAGTTCTGGAGATCCGGGCCCACATAGGGATCGATTCGACCCTAGGTTCGAATCGATCAAGAAATCGTCCAATCGTGGTGAAATTTGGCGTGGACATTCTTCAACATGTAGGTGAACTACTGTAAAAATTTCATGAGATTTGGATCAGTGGATTGGGAGTTATGATCAGTTCGAAATTGGTGTCTTCGGCTTTCTGTTTGGTTCGAATCGATGCTGTGGTCTTGTTCGAATCGATGAATTCGAATCGAGTGCTTCGAATCGATCCAAGGGTTGACGTGGCGTGCCTTCTTCGGTTCGATCCAAGCTTTTTGCCGAGTTGAACGAGTCGAGTCCGAGTTCTCTGCCGAGTTTGCTGGATGGCTTTGTGGTTGGATTCGAGGTTCGTCTTCGAATCGATGGGGTGGTGTTTGTTCGAATCGATCCAAATGCGTCACCATGGATCGATCCGAAGCTGTGCTAACATGTTGGATTCGAAGACAGCTTGGGGCGAGGTGAATTGGATGGAGTCGAAGCAAGGTTCAGTCCATGGATTCGAAGGTAGGTCATGGACGGATTCGAAGCAAGGCGATCTGGGGTTTACTTGATGGAGTCGAAGCAAGGGCATATCTCATGGATTCGAAGCAACGGCAACTCCATGGATACGAACTCTATAACCTAGAGGGATTCGAAGAGAGGTCATTGTGATGGAGTCGAGGCCGATGGAGTCGAAGTAGGATGGAGTCGAAGGAAGACGTTAGATGATGGATTCGAACGCCACCTCTTCGTATGGATTCGAACATGATGGGTTCGAAACAGATGGTTTCGAACGTGATGGGTTCGAACATGATGGGTTCGAACCGAGCAATGTCCATCCCTCTTAACTTGAATCCATCATATCATGAGCATACGACATCGGATTGACTTGAAGTTTGGAATGCAGACTTCTATGATCTTTCTTGTCGTGTCCTATCAATTGTGGCCCGTTCCGGACTCGGACAAAATTCATCGATATCCATGGTTATCCTGCAATGCATGGTTGATATTCATGAATAGTAATCATTGATTTCTAGTAACTTTTGGATATCTCAACTTTGCCAAAAGTTGGGATAACAATATTAAATAGATTTTAAAATAGATTAAATAAATTTAATGTAGATTAAATGGATTTAAATTATATTAAATAGATTTAAAATAGATTAAATAAATTTAATCAGCTTAAAATTTGTAAAATAGATTAAATTGGATTAAATGGGTTGTAATAGATTAAAATAAATTAAAATAGTTTTAAATTGATTAAAATAGTTAATTTAATTAAAATAGTTTAAATTAGTTTTAAAATAGATTTCAAAGTTATATCCAAACATTTCAATAACTCAATTCCGATAAATTCATTTATATTTGACACTTCAACTTTGAATTTCCAATTTAAATTCTTTGAACAATTCATTAAATCAATTCCAATTTCAGCATTAACGCATGGATTACGGAAAATAATTCAGTTTATATAAATACATTTCTATTTTAAAATGCCAATTAACTGAATTCAAAATTTAAAGAATTGGAAATCATTTAATTTAACTAATCCGCTGTCCGTATATAATTTTTTACCCTACGGTCAAGTGATACGGATATTTATCATTTCAGTCGGTAATTCAAAATTTTACGGTTATGTATCATTTCAAACAGAAATCCCGAATTAAATAAAAATCCATAAAATCGCTCGAGTCTATCATTTCAACACATACGATTTTTCCCTAATCTATAGATCATTTGGGTATGTATCATTTCAACCCATAGGGAACTTGTAGTGCTATAACAATATAAAAATAAAATATCCAGTCATCCAATATCAACAATCAAACATCCATCACAATCATCATTCAAATCAATTAATAAACATCAATAGATAACCGATTATCATTAATAGGTAATAAATTGACAATTAAATTCAATATTAAATTAAACGATGATTAAATGCAATAAAAGTCAAATTTAACTATAATGACAATTTTAACATACCAAACATCAATCAATTTATTTCTAATCACATCATAAATTTAGCTTAACTAACATAAGATAATCTAGTAGTTGTGAGTGGGTCAAAACACTCACCTTTGATTTCAAATCGATTTGAAATCCAAATAAAGGTCCAAAATTCAACAGTCTCAGAATTCGTCCGTAGCAGTTCCACATTGTTCGAAATTTCGATACGATCACAACGGAACAAACCATGCATGAATCCAAGCTCGTATGAAAAAGCTATGAAAATTAGAACGATTGAAAAAAATTGAAATAATAAAGAAAATTAAATGAAGGGACACGTCACCTACACTTGAAAACCCTAGTATTCGATCATGACACTTCCCAACAGCACACGGCTGCCACTACTCAAATGACTTTGACCACTATTGCCGCCCACACGAACGCCATCATCCAGATCGACGCCTCCGTCACACCTAACACCTCAGGCCGCCCTACCCTGGGAAGTGCGACTGCCCCCGATGCCGGAAATAGCCCAATCGTCTCCGCTGCTTTGAGTGTGAATTCTGGCAAAATCGAGCACCTTTAGCTCGAACAAACACCGGTTCCATGACCTGCTCAACTCCCTCTTCCAAAAGTCGCTTCCCGATCGTTGATCGGGCAAAGATCTGCCATTAGATCATCTAAAACCTAGAATGGACGGCTGAGGTTCATCCTTGATTTCTGGACAGACGGTGATTCGATGACAGAAATGAATTGCAGATCAAGGTTACGCTCATCGATAGCTTCGAAACATATATAATTTATTATGGTTTGGAGGAGCCTGATTTTGAAATTGATTTGAGGTTTGCAATATGATTTTGGTCTGCCATTGAAAAGAAGGAGATAGACAGAAGTTGATGTACATACAAAATAAGAAAAATGAGTGCTAGGTTTTGGGAAAACAAGACTGTTTATATGGACAAGGCCCGATAAGAAAGAATATCATATCCAATTGATTCGAATTGACAATAATGATCGAAAAGCACGTTTCGCTTTCGAAACGAAAGTGGGCCATCCTATATATCAAAATAGATGTTTTTGATAATTTTAAACTCAATGGAAAAGATTTCAAGTTCTAATTCCATCATATGAAGAAGTTAGCTTAAAATCGGCTTATTTCAAATTGATTTCAATTGAATTTAATTAAATAGATTTTTACGTGTTTCATGTCCGTACGATCAAACGACAAGTCCGATCGCTATTAAACTTGAAACGTTACAATAATTCACTGTTACGGATCTGATGAAACCAGTTTCGTCGAAATCCGAGTCAGTGGCCAAAATGGCATTTTCACATTAATTAAATAAATTACTATTAAATTGATTAAATCACCTTTTTAATTCCTCTTTTAATAACTAACAAATTTTATCATTTTTGATTACTTAGAAATATATAATAATTTAAAACAAATTTACATATCAATCCAATGTTTAATATTACACTACTAACCATGTTCCATTTCAACTGTAATTAAATCGAATTAATTATAATTTAATTCAATAAATTTATTCAATTTCATTTCAATTTTTTTATTCAATCAATTATTACTCTATAGACATAGTTAACATTTGTTTATATCTTATTATATTTATATTCTCTAATTATCATCTTTTACCATATTAGTTGGATATTTTGAATTTTTGTTGATTTTTACATTAATTATAGTTTAAAATCCCAATAAATTAATTTAACTTGGTTTCACTCCTTTTTAGTAAATCAATTATTACCTTATGAATATAATTTACATACCTTTACCTTTTATTACATTCATAATTTGCGGTTATCGTCTTGGTTCATTTCACGTAGCATTTAATTTCATTTATTAAATTGATTAAATAAATTGGTAACAAATAACAATTGTCATCTTTTTCAACATTTAATCACATTTGTATGTTTGTTATCTACACATAAAGGTTATAGTTATTTACACAAGCCTAAAATTTTCAATTACAATTTATTACTTACTTTTCCAATAATTACCACAACATTTAAATTAGGGTACTTTTGGCACGGTCCCTGATAGGTTTCAAAATTCACAAAAACCCCAGTGGAAAAAGTATGTAAAATAGGTCCTTATTTTTTGAAAATCATCAACAAACATATAAAAAAAACAGAAAGAAACTTCCAAATTTTAAAACTTATTTCAATTGATATTTATCTTCGTATTCAGGTCAAAAAAATAAAAAATCAAGGAGGAAAAGGAAAAAAATTGACACACACTATGTTTCAGGAATACATGCAGACGTGTATGCAATTTTAGAGAATAACCACAGACATGTCTGCACTTATTCTGGTAGCATGCCTTTGCAACTAAAAATTGCAGATATGTCTGCAATTTTAAGCAATAAGTGCAGATATTTACATAAATATCCTGATTGTTAAATCAAGGTGTTGTTATTCAGTGAATAATTGCATACATGTTTGTAAATATATGGAATAATTGCATACATGTCTGCAATTATATAGATTTTTATTCAACGCAGCTATTCAGTGAATAATCATGTACATGTCTGCAATTATATGGAATAATTGCATACATATCTGCAATTATTCAGATGTTTATCGAATGCAATTATTCAGTGAATAATTGCTGTCTTCCATTTCTTTTTTTTTCTTTCAAAAACCTAGTTATAATATTTACAATTTTTTGAAATTTTTTTAAGCACTGGAACAAAAAAACACGAAAAATACATCCTGCTATAGTAAAATAATTATAGGGACCTTTACAACTTTTTTATGGAGGATGCCGTTTGAATTAACTTTGGTTTTAGGGATGCATGACTAATATTCACTTTAAATTATCCATTTCTCCTTTAATCCTATTATCAATTAGTACACACATTATTACAATTAATTTACAATCTATCACCAATTATAACTCTTTAATCATTTCAATTAATTGGAATTACATTTAAAGCAGTTTTCAATTATTTTAAATTAATACTATAAAATTTCATTCCAGTTGTATTCTTACTATTAAATCACAAAATTTTATTTCTTCTAACATTAAATCACAAAACTTTAATAAATTAACTATTTTTAGTTATTGAAAATTACGGGTCGTTACAGTGTCTCTATATATGTACATATGTGTTAAGGTTGTGACAGATATGACATTTGTTCAATATCGATGTATATATTTTGTAGCTTTGTAGTTAGAGTCCCGCTAAAGCTTTGCTATATCCTCATGCGATAGCGCTCTTCGGCATTATAATTTTTTTAATTCAGTGATATTAAACAGTAGATCTGCTTAATGCCATACTATATTCTGCTATATCCGCTAAATCAACGGATTTTAGCATCTTCTTTAATAACATTAATACAAAAAGGTTAATTCGACTAGTTCTCTTTTAAATTGTATTAATAAAATTAGGGTGATGACCCGTGCTTAAGTTCTAAGTTCTCAATATCAGAATGAAATCTATTTTAATCTATTTTAGTAACCAAGTTAATACTGCATAAATCATGATATTCATTATTTTGTTATATATGATTAAAATATATTTCTTATTCCTACACAAGTAATGTGAGAACAAGAATAAATTAACTTTGGAGATTTAATTTTATTTCTAATAAAGTTTTTTACACCACTACTACCTTTTGCTATGTTCCTATTTATCCACGCTATAACTTTCTGCACCTCCATCGCTATAGACTCGTTAAGCTCATTAACTGTGCAATATTATAGTAGGCCAAATACTTTATTTTGTTGACCTACTTTGTGATATGTATATTACGATATTATATTTTTCAGTGTGTTCTATAACTATGTTCTCTGATTATATTATGTATTGTTCTGTCCTCAAAAATCTATGTGTTTATTGCTTTGTGTCAATGTCTAGTACATATATTTGTGTAATATATGAGGTAGAAAACATATCAGTGTTAGGTCAAGGGAATATTCACGTACAATCACTCCTTACAAGCCTTATTCTCCATATCACTAGACAATATTACTCTACAATACTCTTTGGTAGTATTAGAGGTGGGAAGTCACAATTGGTATCAGAGCAGGTTCGAAATAATATAGAATATATAAAATATGAGTCTCGGCCTTAGTGAGACTTAGTGTCCCTGTCCCCTTGAGTGGTCGGTAGATTCTCTATTATATAACAGAATAGTAAGAGTGTATGATGATTACTGGGGTAATCGTCTAGGGACGTATCTCTTATTTTTCCTATTACACAATACCTTTACTTCTATGTCTTTTTTGGCATTAGCCTTATGTGATATAAAGAATAGTTGATGGAAGGAGTGATTGGCTTACCCGTGGCATCAACATTGGTGATTTAAGTTCCTCGTTGTGGCTTGAGTAAGAATGAAGTGGTGGTTGGAGAAGCTTTAGAAAGCTCTAACCTGAATCTCGTAATATAAGTTCGTCACAACACTAAGATGTGATGAAGTGAGTTAAAATAGAATGATCATGTAATGATTAGAGTGGCGTAGAGGAAGCTTTTAGATTGTTTCTGTAGAACACATTTGTTTGTTTGATTTAATGTAATGACCCATAAATTTTAGTGATCTAATTTATTAAATTAATTGATTTTTTGTGAAATTTTAATAATTGAAATTGGAAATAAAAAATTATTATTTGGAATACGTCTATTTAGACATAGAAATTGGTAAATTTTCATCAGATAATATGGAAGTTAATTTTGTTGTGTACTTTTATTTAAATTCAAATCAGTTAATATTAGATGCTAATAAAATGTTTTCCAAACTTGAATATTTTTATATAATAAATTTGTAAATCATCTTCTGAGTAAGACTTCATATTCCGTTTTTCCAAATTTGAACTGCTATTGCTCCATTTATCTTTTTTCAGCAAATTTGCAGCATTTTTGATACCGATTATCGATTTTTGATAGGATGGTCGTACCACTTATATCTGTATATCGTTTTGATCATCTCATCGTACTGGTCTGTGCAGTATATTCAATTCTGTGTTTTGAAGTCCGGTACACAGCAGAATCTACGAAACCGGTAACCATATCGGTATAAGATCCGTGACCTTTTGTTTTCTTTTACGTTTCAAATTTCAGCCGTGCATGCCAAGCTACATTTGCTTCAATTATTGTACCTGAATGTGTTGTATGACCTTTCCATCCCCTATATTTAATATCTTTGCTTTGAACTCGGCTAGATAAATATCAAATTGAAAAATAAGAAGAAAATAAATAATATACGTTTCATATTTGTTTTCATTTGGAAAGCCGATTCATCTTTTCATTTTTGACACCACTATTGTTATAATAACACAACACTCTCTCTCATTCCTCTCCCTCTCTCCTCATTTTTGCGTTCATCCTGTCACGTTTCGAGAAAATTTTATATGAATCTAAGCTTCCTTGTCCCTATATAGCACATGTAGCCGACCTCCATTCTCCCCTCTCCTCCTCGACATGCACGGTTAAAGCACCGAACAACCATGGCCGCGACAACCCACTTCCTCACCCGCGACCTTGCCCTCATCCGCTACTGCTTCGCACCTTTGCTCCACCACACCCCATACAACTGGCCTTCCCCCGCCTCGTGAAGCCTGCCGTTCATCTTTACCCATCCACGACCTCTGCTCCATGGCCGAAGCGACGTGTCGCGCCTACCTGACCCCACCAACCTTCCTTTCGCCCCTATCTCTTCTCTTTGCTTTGGACATCTTCTCCTTTACAACAAGGCACTTATGTATATAATCTGTATATATATATATATTAATATGTGAATTATATGTTATATATATTAGTTGCGTATAACTAATATGTTTTACAATTTATATATGCACACACACACACACTCTTACAACGATCTATATGTTGTTTATTGATTCTACATATATGTATAAAAAGTATATTGTAATCAGGTTGATTTTATATGCAAATTTTATAAGTTATAGATAATATTATTAATGTAATAGAATATAGCACTTTGATCTTTAAATCTATATATGCTGATCCAGATTTTATATGTTCTGTTTTGTTTAAGGTGTTATAGCATATAAGTTATTATATATATATATACATGTTAGCTATATATTTTATATATATAGATTATATAATCTGCTATGTTATATAGATTCATATATAAATGTTTATGTATAGTTTAATATATATGTCTATGGTCTGCAGTTTATACATCAGTAAGTATATACGTATACAAGTTATAATAATATTGATCTGTTATATATATATATATTGTAAGTTTGGTATATGTTTATATACTTGTTTTGAGATTGTATAAGTTTAGTTATATATTTGTATAGTATTTGATATACATGGTCTTGAAATTAGTCTATTGCCATATATATATATTAATAAAGTATGCATGGTGATTTTAAAATAAGTATTGTTGAAAAGAATTTTTTTCAAAGGCTTATGTATATAACATGTTTCGCCTGAACTTGTTTTGTATATAGACTTTATAATATTTAGTTATAGAGGTTATAACATGGGCCTTGAATTTATAAGGTAACATATTCTCAGTTTGAATATGCACGTGGAGTTTGGCATACCTCAGTTTTACAGAAATATGGTAAGTGTTCGAATAATAAAAGTGTTAGTATAGATATAAAGTTTGTCTGTATGTGTTTATGTATATTGGTTTTATACTAAATTTTGTGTTGTACGTATATAAGGTTATTTGTTATAATATAACATGTTTATATAAGATTTATTGTTTTACAAATTTTAACACGTATGTCAGTTTATATTGGCCTATATATATATTAGTGTATATAAAAATACTGGGTTCGGGGTTTTAATAAACATATAGGGATTTTTTTGTATTTATTTGAAAGTGTATATATATATATTATTTTAAATATAAGTTCCAAATTTAATACTGGTTTAAGAAAATAATATAGTAAATGATATAATTCGTTTCAGTCTATAGCAAACAGATTCTGATTTATTTCATCAATTCCTTATCTATCAGCTTTGTACATCAAATTCGTGCTCATCTCACTTTGCTTTGGAATTCGTAGCTTGCTCTATTGTCAAACTCTCTATCCTCAAAAGGTAAGCAATCACTCATGATTAAAGTTCTTGTATTTATTATATTTGATTTCAATTGAAACGACAATTGAAATATGCTGCTGTAGTTATTTAAATTGTTATATATGATATGCTGTTATCTGAAATTGTTCACCTGTGGGATATGACACCATATCATGTTGTTTATATTATATTGTTATTGATGATATATGTCTGTAATGTTATTATCGTATCTATTATCACTCTGCAAGTTCCCTATTAGTACAAATTCCCTATAGGTTGAAATGATACATACCCGGACGACCTGTAGAATAGGAGAAAATCATTATAGGTTGAAATGATAAACCCAAGCGGCTTTCATTGAATTGAGTTTGGGATTGCGGTATGAAATGATATATATCCATATACATTTTAAATTACGGATTGAAATGATAAATGTCCGTATCACTTGACCATAGGATAGAAAATTATATACAAACATCGTTGGTCTATATATATATTTTAAAATGATTTCCAAGGTTTTAAAAATGAATATTTTGGTTTTAATAAATAATTTATTTTAAGATATTATATATATATGTTATTTTATAAGGGTTTAAATTTTAGATTTAAAAATTTATATGCTTTGAAAATTGTATGGCTATAAATGAATTTTGAAATTTTAATTCAAATATAAAGTTTATAATAGAAATTGGTTTGAAATTATATTTATTTAAGAAGTATACTTAAATAGGTTGATTTGAAATTTATTAAATTTGAGATTTTAAAGATATGATTTTATAACTTGAATTTGATTAAAACTAAATGAATATTTCAAATTTACATAAATTGAAATGATATATTTAGTTTTTTTTAAATTTGAAACTTTAAGGTTTATTTAAATGATGTTGGATTTATTAAGTGAATATTTCAAAACTAAATAATAATGAAGTTAAAACAAAGAGATATATGAAATTATCAAATGTAGTTTTGAATTTGTGGAGTATTTAAAGTTTGAAATATATTGAAAAATAAATGGTTTATTTGGTGGTTCAAATCTGTACTTGAAATTGATTTAATTTGAAATGGTTTATTGAGAGACTGAATAAAATTAAAAATTGATGAATTGAGATTTAATTTGAAATTTGGAGTTTGAGTAATTTAAATCGATTTGTGAAATCTAAGGAAGCTATTTTATTATATAAAGTATTTTTAAATTATATTTAAAACTCTTTATTTATTTTACTTTATAAATTATTTTAATATAAACCATTTTATTATAAATCATTTTAATATAGAACTATTTTAACTATTTTACACTAATTATTTTAATATAAACTATTTTAACTTATAACTATTTTATATAAACTATTTTATTTTATGAACTATGTTATTATATATACTATTATTAATATCTAAACTATTTTAAAGGAAAGTATTTTGATTTCAAAGTGTTATATTTCCGAAGTGTTATAAATGCAAGTATTTGGTTTCAAAATTATTATAACTTTGAAGTGCTTTGATTTTGGAAATAGATATATTTGAAAAGGAAATGATATTTTGATTTTGAAGTATAAAATATTTTGAAATGACCACGGTGTCATAATAACATTTGGTTATTAAAGAGACCGGGATCGAATATTGTCATACTTTCTACTAATATCGAAAACCACTTTAACAACTGTGTACGTGGTGGAGATTCCAGAATGAAGTAGTATGGTTTGGTGACGATTTTATATAGTATTTACATATCCCTGACTCCCGTGAGTCAGCTTGATGCGGCTAATACAGGAGCCACGCCGGGCTATGTGAGGTTATTCTTTCTATCAGACACATTTTTTTGATACCATTCTATTGCTTTTGTGATGTGATTGGATGCACCCTTGATTTGATTTGGGAGTGTGTCTAGAGGTGAGCGGTAGTAGCTGCTATGCGTTACCACCAGTCCGGATACGTGAACGGTATATCTACCCTGGCATTGCTTCGAGTGCCTTGTCGCATGCCCTATCACGCCTTCTATGAGTTTGTTTTGTGTCGTACCTATGGAGTGCTCCCTGATAGCCCACTTTCGCGAGTGGAGTTTACAGTATCTGTATAGACTACGACATTATATAAAATGTGTTAAAGGGGATATGGGTAACGCCTTAACGCTATTTTAATAGTTTACTTTACCATAGACATATTATAATAGCATATATTGCTACATAGTAGATAGTTCCACGGATCCTTAGAGGATGGTTATCCCAAACATCCTTTGAGTTACTTGTATTTCAGTTAATATTTCACTTGAGTTAGATTTATTAATATAAGAATGTTAATCCTAACTTGAGTGTTTTATGTTTTGCTTTACGCTTAGGTCAGACTGAGTGATACAGCATTTGAGACTCGCCTTTGGAGTTTGGAGCTTTGCTTGGAGATCCATCTGCATCTATTCAACTTTCAGCCCTTCTAGTTGATTTGTTCAGGGATGTCGTCTGTTTTTATTCGAGACTTCATTGTGTTTGAGATATTTTATTGTATTTTATTTCAACCCTGTTATTAATCTATTCCGCTGCTTATTATTGTAATACTCAGTGTCTGTGATTCTACGATTTATTTATTTACTGTATATGCTGACTTTTGCCAAATATAAATTAACAATCTTATATTTTGAGCAATTCAAGTCCAGCATGTGTGGATGCGAATGGTTGAAAATACCTGGTCGTTACATTTAGTGAGCGTTTTATTATGTAAATGTTTGAAATTTTATATGGGCTTTGTCTAGAATGTGAGATTGAACAAAAATTATCGCCTAAAGTTATAAACTCACTTAAAACTATCTAAATCCAAATATCAGTAGGAGTCAATGGTATCTTCAAAATTTGATTATGAAACTATAAATAACCTATTTAAATCTAGATGGAGTCTAAAATATTAAATCAATGTTATTTTCAATGCCGCAAGAGAATGTGCACGATTTTCTACATAAAGAAAATATTGTATGTGCATATATGTGTGTTTATAATTAAAATATAATAAAAGGGAATTAAAATTGATACTGGATGCTTGGTTTTCGGGAAACTACTGATTCATTGAGTTGTACTAAGGCTAACGATGAATTACTTCGGTATAATCATGAGTTTACATTTTAATAAAAACAAGCAGTTATTTTTTATAAAGAGAGTGGATTTTATTTCTACAAACATTCAAACATATATATATTGTGTGTGTGTATGTATGTATATGTATGTATGTATTTGTGTAGGTGTGTGTATATATATATATATGTGTTTGTATGTGTGTATGTTTGTATGCCTGTTTGTATGTATGTATATTTTTATTTATGTATTTATATATGTATGTATGTATATTTGGAGAGAATGTTATTGGTAATTAATTATTAATGAAGAAAGATATATATATATATATATATATATATATATTGCAAAATCATCTTAAATATTGATTTTAGAGGGAGTTTATTATGAAAAGTAAAGTTTAAAACTTATTTCCAAGGGAAAAATAATTTAGCAATTTATGTTGTATATATTTTTCCGCTAGGTGTTTTATGAATTCTAGTCGATACGTTTGATCATCATTATCCATAAGGATTTCTAAACACTTGAACGAGTCATTTTGATACAATATTAAAGTATATATGGTAAGATTATTATATGTAGTGGGTAAATTATTTTAGCAATTTGGAAAAAAATTACCAATGTTGAAATTTTATTTCACGAAGAAAAATTATTTTGGGAAGTAATCTATTATACTAAAAGTAATTAGAAAAAAAAAATATGGAATGCAAAGGAATTTTATAAAATATTATATACTTTGGAAAATTGTTATAGAAAAATAATAAATTTATTTTTCTTGATTAAAATAAATTTTAAACAATGAGTCAACCATTAGACATTAATGTGAAATTGAGATCAATGGTGAGGTAATGTCACAGCCAATTGGCGAAACAATTCGCTAAAATTCATGGTAAGAGAACGTTGTTATATTTTCTTTATAAATATGTGTAAACTTGGTGAATTATAACATATGATATGATTTATAAATATAAGAGCATGAAATTTATTTTTATAACAATAGTGTATTGTATGCTCCTGGATTTTGTTGTGATTTGAATGTATGAGGTAAATATACATTTATAACGAATGTATTTAGACATAAAAATACATAAATGGTGTTTCTAAATTGAAACTATTTTAAATAATGGTGTTTTAAGCGTAGTAGAGAAAAAATGAAAATACCAAATAGTAGCAAAAATGATTATATTATTTAAAACGTAAGGAGGAAAACAAAATAAGGTGTTATGAGGATTATGAATCAAAATTAACTATATCATCAATAGTTGTAAAGTTGGAATTTTTGGAGAAAAACGATAATCTCGTTCCATAAATTGATTTTGGAAAAAAATGATTAAATAAGCAGAAAATAATGAATATGCAATTACAATATGGAAAAAAGGATGTATTTTTTCTAAAAAATTCATATAAAAATTTTGGAAGATTTGGGACATTTTTTTTGTAAAAATAATAATTTTATAAGAAAGAGAAGATGTCTCATTTAGAATAAAATATATTATTTATCATATTTATTGAAAAAGGTTAAATAAGGTAAAATGTAATGTATAAAAATGTGCTTTAGAATATATATGATTTATATCTTAGTAAGGTTTAATCAAATTTAATTGATATGCAAAATTGTTAAGTGTTCAGAACACAAGCTAAATTTAAATTGAGATATAGAAATAAATACCTACAAAAACGAGTTAGAGAAGATTTGAATTCAAATCTGTGAAATATTTTCAAAACACAAGTAAATTCAAAATAACCCATTTTGATATGCTATATCATTACAGACATAACTTTTGTTTCTATATTCTAGTTTTAGCGAATCTATTTTCGTGTGAAAGATATTTTCAATATGGAATAACTTTTGTGTTCGCCACTTTCCAAAATTTTGTAGTGTAATAGTAATAAAACATGCTTGAACTCTAAAAAAATTCTGGCTTGGGCATATTTTTCTAGAATTTTAACACCTTAGTATTTTGACCATAACTCTTAGGCCTCTTTTCCAATTTTGTACTTTCTAAAATGTTAAGAAGATAAAGAACAACTTTTATTTTATGAAGTTTACAAAAATTTGATGTCTTCAAGGATATATTGCATACTAAAGAGGTGGGGCTATGGATAAAAAAACCATTTCAGATTTTACAAATCTTAGTAAAACCACCATAACTTCTATTGGATGCCATATTTTTGTGATCCGTAAGATATTTTGCAAAGTACATAAGTCATGCTACAACTTTACTCTTGAAGACATTTACTAATTTTTTTTAACACCTTAAAGTTAGTAGGAAAATTGCTGATATAAGTATGCAATATATTTTTGTTACATAAATGCCACACTTATTAAGTCTATTTATATGAAAGCTTATAAGTTTTTTTGAGTTGGGAATAGGTACACTTGATTGCTATTTGGGTTAGTTTGCGGCGCTAGCTCACATTGCTTTCTTTAAATAAATTGCTTCACCTAAAATTTCAAAACAAGTATGTTTTACGCTTATTAATCGAAATATATATGGTATTGTGTGATATATTATGAATTTGATCATGTTTTGATCATATATTCCTATGTATATTCGTAGTGCAATTTTTCGAAAGACACTCTATACAAAGGAGATTTTGTTGAAAATTTTGACATCTAGAATATTTTTTATGTGATTATGTTGGATGCGAAAATAGAAAGTCATAAACGTATCTATTTTAAAATAGCATACGATAATAATAAAGAACTAGTTTAGTCTTTATTCAAAGGGAAAGCCACTTGGTAACTTGATGAAGACTGATGTAATGACCCGTAATTTTATCACTTAAATATGGAATATTTAATTAATTTTAAATATTCAAATAATTGATTTTAAATGTTAAATAATACATTTTGATTAATTATATAATGATAATAATTCACTTTGAAAGGTTTTATAAATATATGAACTCATTTTAGGAAGAAATTAGCTTCGTCGCGCTTTTGAAGTTAGACATCGCATTTTTGCAGTTTGAAAATATTAGCTGCTGAAAAGTTATTTAATTTTATAAATATAATAGCCTTAATAAACTTCACATAATCATTATATAAAGATAATAAGTGATTTATAATGGTTTTATAAATATATAAACTTATTTTATAAAGATATATAAACTTCATCGCATTTGGCAGATCGACGTCAAGATTTTAATATTGATTAATATGGTTTTATAAATTAAATAATCTTGATTTAATTATTAGAAAGTTATTGTAGATATATTTTCATGATTTTTTTACAAATATATATAGTTTAACTGAAAAGTAAAAATATGATCGGAATTCGGATTCCGGATTTTCAACGATCTAACAAATGGAAGTTGTCTGAAATCGTTGGAACGTGTTTAGTGTCTTGTGCACATACCTATAGATGCACACATACATATGTGCACACATGTAGACATACACATTTACATATCTTAAGTGTGAAAGGGGTTTTGTTGTGAAAAAGTAGCCTTCGCATCACCATAAATGCACATCCCTTCACCGTTAATGCAAGCTACCTCCATAGTCAAGGAAAAAGGCAAGAAGTGATAGAAAGGAGGGTGATGGGAGGGCGAAGGTCATGGGTAAGAGGTGATGGGAGGGGTGCATGATGATTTTGGGAGATATTTTCACTTTTACTTAAGGCTTAAGTCTTGAAAAATCTATAAATAAGCACCTAAAGCTTCATAAATTTATACACAAATTCTCTTGAGTTTCTCCTTCTTCTTGTGCCTCTTTAATGGCTTCTCATCTATAATGAAGAGGTAGCACAAAATTCACAAAGATATAGTTAAAGGAAATAAAATATAAACACAAGTATAAATGGTCGAATCACTTCAAAACCAAGTCAAAAACACTCCCCACCTCCTATAAGTGCATAGCCTAACCCTCCCTACTCAAGTTGGTCGAACATCACCCAATTCCAAGGTTTGGCCGAGCTTAAAAGGAGTTTGAAAAGGTAAGCTATGATTTTGAGAACATATCCTAACTTTAGTTTCTTTAAATCTTTAATTAATTTTAAATGATGATATGCATGATCAATTTGTTAATTAAAATATTTGGATAAATATTGGTTGATTTGACTGGTTGATAACTTAATTGTGATTGATTGATAACTTGGTTGTGATAAAAAGAATTATTATAACTAACGATGTGAAAATCATATCCAAAGGAATAGAAATGATTACATTAAATTGCCATGCTTAATTCATGAAAAATAATCTATATTATACTCTGAAATAATTTGTGTATATGGAATATTAAGCATTTTGATTTATAAATCAAGAAAGCATCATTCTATAAAGGTTGGAATTTGGTTTTGAAATAAAAGAAATTGCAAAGGAGGAGTTTCGAAATTATTTGCAAAATAATTTTTATGATTTGATTTTGAAAATAAGCGTTTTAAAAGATAAAAATGATATGAAAATATCATATGGATTATATAAAAGAGTTGTAAATGGAAGAATAGAAAACTGAATATTATAATGATATAATATTTAAAAACAAAGTAAAAATGGATTTTGGAATCAATTAAATTACTGAAATATGGGTTTAAAATGGTTTAAAATGTTATATAAATTTTTTTAAAAGTGTTTCGGCAAAATTTGGTGAAGTTTGAAAAATTGAGTAAAAATAAGCATGTCGTGTTTTGGCAGTTCGCAATTTCACGACCTAAAAAGTTAAACGGATGTGTAGGATAAAATATAAGTCAGATTTCTTTGAAATAAGAATTTTCTGAACCCATATGGGCACAATTTTCAAAAAGAAAACAAAATTTGAGATTCCATTTTGTAAAATTTGAGATATGTCCAAATCAAGTTTTAAATGGTCTTGTTTTTGTAGTTCATAAAATATTGTTTATGACTCTTTGAAAATGGATATTTTTAATATTTAAAAATATAAAATAAATTTCATCAATAGGTTAAAATGTTTAAAAATGGATTTGAGTTATAAAAATGAGCATATATCTAATGAAATTGGTGTTTTGATCTATAAAGCTTTAAAATCACTATTCATCGACAATCCAGCAACGAAATTTGACAACTTTTGAATAAATGATTTAAACTTGTGTTTTTCTTCCCAAATCTTTTGGAAATGTTTTTTAAATAATTGCATAAGTTTTTAAAAAGGTTTAGAGTCAATCAAATAACTTGACTGCTGTAACAACCCGCATATTTATCGGTTGTATATTTAAATATTTTATTTAAATATAACATCGTTTGTCGGATTATGGTCCGAAAAGTTACTTTCTGCAAATGGTCGAATTGGGTCTCAAGACCACTTCCATTGAGTTCAAAATGTCGTTTGCGATCTTTTTGAGTATAAGCTTCGATATGTTTGGAGTAAGTTGAAATTGGCTACTTTTTCTAATTAGGTTTTGGGTTTGGGTTCAGCCCATTTGTGAGTTTAATAACCTAACTCAGTTCCCCTCTTCTCCATTCACCCTCATTTCATTCCTTTAGCTTTAGAAAACTGAAAATGGTGGAAGGGAAGAGGAAATAGAAATTGCAAGCCCTAGTTTCAACTTGCAACTTGAATTCTTGCTCCAAAATCAAAGAGAAGCCATAGATTGAAGCTAGTAGAGATTGGTTGGTCTTCTCCTTGTGATTTAGCTCCTTCTTCTTCTTTGTTTTGAGATAAAAGGTGAGTTTTGAACTCACATCTACTTCTCTTGATATCATTGATGTTGGGTATGAATTCCTAACAAGTATGCATGTGCCATTGCTTTGGATTTGGAAAGGATTGACATTTATTGAAAATAGGGCAGGAAGTGCAAATCATCAGGTTCGGCCGACCGAACTCAGGGTCCGGTCGACCGGCCTGCTACTTGGGCACTTCCTTGCCTCTGTTTTGGAAGTGCAGAAATTTGGGCTCCGGTCAACCGACCCAGAGGTCCGGTCGACCGACCTGATGCCCCGAGCACCTCTCTGTTTCTGGTCCGGTCAACCGACCCGGGGGTCTGGTCGACCGACCTGTTCCTGTTTTGCCTGTTTTGCCTATTTTTGCATATTTTGATTGGTTTTTCAAATTTTATCGATTCAAGTTGCTTTTTAGTAGTTGTTATTGCATCTTTGACTTTGTTAACTTATTCTTGACTTCATCCACGGGTTTTATAAAATAATCTCTCGAATCACATTTAAAAGCTCGTTTCTCCAATTTATAAATTCTATTTAAAACATACACTGTTTCGCACTTCGAGCGAAGTGGAAGGCTGATTAAATGGTTGGGCAAAACACGGACCATGAATCTGTGCGTTTATCCTTCTGATTAATCCCCGACCTATTCAATTGATCGTTTTGACCTTCGAGTTTGGTTTACTGATGATATGAGGTGAACTTTGTACTGTTTTGAGTGTGAAATTAACTAACGGATAGTAAACCGTTTAGTGCGAACGGGTGGTTATGGGACTCACGTTACCACTTTTCGGATTCCTTTCTAGGAGTTTGTGACACATGTTGCCTTTGGGATAGAGTCTTCGGACTGTCTCCTTCTGGCTTGTTGCCTTTAGTATCGCTTCCGATGCTGGCCGTTATGCGCCACATGGGTGATATTGGGTTGCCCTATTGTATCGCTTCCGATGTTGGCCGCTATGCGCCACATGGGTGATATTGGGTTGCCCTATTGTATCGCTTCCGATGTTGGCCGCTATGCGCCACATGGGTGATATTGGGTTGCCCCATTGTATTGCTTCCGATGTTGGCCGCTATGTGCCACATGGGTGATATTGGGTTGCCCTATTGTATCGCTTCCGATGTTGGCCGCTATGCGCCACATGGGTGATATTGGGTTGCCCCATTGTATCGCTATTGATGTTGGCCGCTATGCGCCACATAGGTGATATTGGGTTGTCCTATTGTATCGCTTTCGGAGTTGGTCATTCGTTACCGCTCGAGTGATATTGGGTTTGGAGTCGCCGGGCTCATGGATCCTTGTTTATACAGGACTGAGCTCGAGCAATTTTCATGATGTTTCATTGATATGTATATTCCCTAGGTATTGCTTATCTGTGTTGGTTCTTTTGAGCCACACGAAATATAGCGTTTACCTTGTGGAACTTGTATACCTTATTGGTATTTGTTGTTTGCCTTTTTGGCTTGATTTGGGATAATTGTATCCTTTGTTTATCTATGTTGCCGATGATGCGAGGCTTGTCTTGATATGTTCATATTTTGTTAGGTGACTGTGTTATCTCTTTTAGAGATATTTGTTATACTTTGTAACCTTGCAGGTTTATTGTTGTTCAGTTTATCTAACTAATTTGTTTAGTTAGACTGACCCGTGTATTTTATACTCGGGTCAGACCAAGATGTTTCAGGTTAAGTGCTTTTGGACTTAGCCTCTTTTGCTTCCGCATGGACTATTCCGCTATCTCCTTTTTGTTATAGATTTTTGTGTAGTCCCTTTTTGTTGTATCTCTGATATGTATTCTATTGACTCGTCTGTATATTGTGGTCTGTTATACCACTTGACTTGTATTAGTTTGTATACACTGTTATGTATCAGTATATGTGTATGTGATGATTTACTGTTCTGTGATGTAAATTACATTTGAGTTGTTATATTCTGTTCTGATAGATCCTCCAGCCACCTATGGTTTTGTTTTAAGTATTCATTGGATAGGTCGATCTGCTTGGTAAGACATTTGTCGATGTATTCAATAGATAGTAAAGCAAGGCTATAGATGGTCGCTCCTATCCAGCCTTATTCTCCACGTTAGCAGACGGTATTATCTATTAATACTCTTTGCTAATGTGGGTATAGAGGTGGGGCGTCACAACTGCCTTATGGGTGATGGATTGATAATCTCTAAGTCGGAGTTTGGGGAACCGGTAGCCTGCTCTCCCTGACTATCCGGACTGGCCCGGCGTAGAGGATAATTAATTTGATTTACTTGGACCGCATCTTCTTAAGATAAAAGAAAAGAGATTTGGAGTTTTTCAAAGCTTAAACAAGATTTAATATAGGATTTTGTTTGTTAAAGAAAACATTCTAGTTAAACTATGTATTAAATTCCAAGAAGGGAACTCGTACTATCCATATGAATTTAAAGGTGATTTCACCTTTATTCAACGAATAGTACAGTTTGAATATGGAAATTCGAATTAAATATAATTAGTCTAAAACTTATGGATCCCTTTTATTCAATACTAACTGGTTTTGATTTACAATAAACGATGTCTTTAATAACATTATTTTTGACCTCTTAAAGATATATTTTGGAAATATGAAATCTAATTAAGATTGAAATTATACTAATAATAGAATATGGCAATATTTTTCCTAAGTAATTTAAAGAGAATTGATTTGGTATTTTCAAAGAAAAAAGGGTTTTAATTAACTAAAGGATTTGATAAAAGAGGCTTAATAATCCATATATACTAAAAGAAATGGAAATGTTTTAAACTTATATCTCTAAAGAGATATTTATTTGGGTGAAAAGATTTATAAATTGGATGATGTTTAATAATCACCTACATACCTGTCATCTTTTTATCAATGATTAGTTGGAGAGACCGGGATCAGATTTGGGTGATTTCTATCCAAAAACCACTTCAAACCAAAATATGCATTCGAAAGTAAAGACGCGCTGAAGACAATGATTTTGAAGACGAGATCTTCGTAATGTAGGGCTGTTTGCCACTAATCTCTAGGATGATTCTCATATTATATATATGGTGGCAGCGGTGCCTTCATTTGGAAAATCTTCGATTGGCAAGGACTACCCACTACTAATCCTATGGGTGATTCCCAAACAGGATATAGTAGGAGAAGTGCCTTCAGCTTGTCCATCACTTAGACAACTTATATGGACAAGTGTTCGACATTGCATTTCTAAGACATATATTGGTTTTTACAAATGTACATCTTTTGGTGGTGTATGAGGTAACCCCTCTTATACTTAACACCTTTCCCCGAGGCGTATGAACTCGGGGGTTGTACATTTGTGAAAATCGATGTTGTGTTGTTATAAATGGCAACGTGGCATTCTATGTGAAATTTGTTTTGTGAAAAGCAAAGCAAGGCTTTGTGAAAACTAAATCTTGGCTTTGTGGAAATTAAAGTGTGGCCTCACGAGCCTCACATCCCAAAGATGATACGGGAAACTATGTGGTCCGTAGGAAATTTCAATATTATAAGCTATTGGACAATCGTGGATAAAAGGTGCTGCAGACTTAGAATTTAAAATGGATTAGTGTCGTGGCTAGCTTGAGATAGGTGAAAAGTCACCTGGCACTATGATCCATCGATGTTGGACAATATAGCATCTAGCCAGAGAAAGGTAAAAAGTCACTGAGCATTATGATCGTCAATAAAGTATCTGTGAGGAAGGAAATGGCCACTATTTCCCTATCATGTTGGAAGTTTTATTCCAATAAGAGCTTTACAGTTTTGATTGTATTCCCCACATAGCTGTAATTCCTTTCAAACATTTTAGCTACCCCATAGTATCATATACACCATGCTCGGGTGGTACCTTCTTTATATATTATCTGAAAAGTATTTTCAAGCCCATGTCATTAAAGATAATATCAAAATATTTCGATATAAAGTATTTTGTTTATTGTAAGGTAAAAATCCTTCTGTGTTTATATGCGGCATGGTCTTACGAGATACCCTTTCTTTTCAAAAGGTTTTGTTTGGCATCGATTCGATCTATGACACAGTCATATACATTTATAATTCATGTTTCTCATGCTGGTTTGCTAACCTGATTCGGGTATTAAGAATACTTAGGTCAGATTTGAGTAGTTACAGGTTCTTTAGATGTTTGAGGTTTTCAAAGAAGAGCTGGAGATCTTCATCAACATATGGACATAGATTATGCTGCATTTGTTTCGTTGTTTTGATTTCAGTGTTTGTAAGGATAGGCAATTATAATTGTCTAGGCAGAGCTTAGGTTAGACTCTGATATAAATTTTCCACTGTAAAGATTATTGATATTATAAATTATTCCATTCGTGTGCGATTCTGTTCTGTCTTTGTTTTCTTTTACCCTTAACAATCGATTTTTCTAGCATTTAAATGCTCGACACACAATACAATGGGAATATTAGTTTCAATTTTCGAGGGTTGAAAATCCTATTCGTTACAACTGGGATAGTATAAAGAAAGTTAAGGGTATGAGTTTGTGTATGTCATCTTTCCTATAAGAAATTACAAGGATGTAATTTTCATAAGGGGAAGTATATAATAATCCTACTTTCTACGTCATCGAAAAACAATATGGATTAGTTTGAATTCAATTATTGATAAATTTTATTTTTAAAAATATTCCTATTGAATTAAAACTTATTTTGTAAAGAGTTTGTTTTTATATATTTAATTAATTAATAAATTATTTTCAAAAAATAGGAACTTGAATAAAATATTTATAATGAATATAAAATATTTTTATTGTGTAATCAATTTTTATATGATTGTCATAATTGTAAAGAAGTTTAATTTGATAATAATAAAGTCAATAAATTAGTAAGAATAAACAAATATTATATTTGTAACGGTTTTTTAAATTATTGAAATATAACTTGTAAAATAAATTGTAAATCAATTTAAATTGAAAAATGTATTCATAAATGAATGACAAGAATTATTCACATGTAAATAAGAAGTATGGGATTCGGAATTATAAAAGATAAATAAATTCTTAATGCATAAGGGCTTAATTGGAAATAAACAATTGGTCATTGGTATTAAATATAATATATCATTTTTGCTTCTGAAGCATCTCAAACCCTAAGATCATTCAAAAAGCTACCTCCTTTTCATTTTCCCCCTTCATGCCCTAGTTCCTCTCAACTCGAAATAAAAAAATACGATGAAAGGAAAAAAATTGCACGCAGACGCATTGAGGAGCAAGGCCAATAACAATCGAAGTTGAGAACTCACGTGCATGGAGGAGGTGGGAGCTGTCCAAATAAGGCTATTGATGTTGGGGTTAGTGCCACATTAAAGGATGATCGCTAGAGGAGAGTTGGGATGGTGGTTGGTAGGCAGATTGGCATGCATGTCGAGGAAGAAGAGCATATTAGTGGGAACAGTGGTCGACGAGGGTAGGTGACCTAGGGTTGATTGCACGCAAGTTAATTGTGGGTAGGGACTTTGTTGTGTAAAACGGTCAAGGAGGATGGCTGAAGCATGGGCTGAGATGGAATTCGTTTTATTGCATTGCTTTAGTGAGCTTTTTCTTTACTAACATCTGTGTTTTAGTATTCATTTCCTATGTCTTTGTTTGATTATTGAGTGATGATTATGGTTTGATATTGACTGATTTGGTTGAAATGAGATGCATATCATTGTTTGAGTGCCTTATAGTGAGTTTGATTGTTATTGTTGATGATGTTCCGCTTTATACACACACATACATATTGTTGTTTGGTAGACATTAGACTGAAATTTACATTAGAAACTGATTAGAAGGTAAGAATTGATACTCTCTGGGAATGTTTACAAAAATTTCTTTGATTTATATTATTTCTTAAAGTGGATACTTCAATTGGAAACTGATTATATAAAAGAATTTTACATTAAAAAAGATAAAAAATTAACTTTGAATTATTTTTGAAGTTGGGATTGTGGAAATTTTTATGTGTATAATTATGGAAAAATATTATATTTAAATTTGGGAATATGAAACCGTTACAAGGATTATTTTATATAAAAGGGATTTAAATACATATTTTGAAAGCATAATGCTTATTTTTATGGAAATTGAAAAGAAATGATTTATTAAGAAAATTAATAATAGACATATATATTTTCTTGAAGTATATGGAGTTTGAATGTGATTTATTTGTTGTATAAAAATATTATTAATGAAAAATTATTGTCATTGTTATCCCATTTTTTGGTCAAAACTGGAATATCAACAAATTGGTAAGGAATTATGGATATCAGGATTGGGGATCGATTGGAATCAAGGCTGCGATCGATGTCGTCAAAATCTTGATAAACTCCGATCGGGACGAAATTGATTGGAGACGATGATAAGGACTAGAAAAGGCTATGTTTCAAATTTCAGGATAATCGGAGTTCGTATGAAGAAAATACGATGGATTCAAGGTGGGAGAGGTATGTTGTTCGAATCCATCAAGATGCAGCGCTCGGTTCGAATCCATCAGGTTCGAACCCATCAGGATGGATTCGAACCCATCAATTTCGAATCGATCAAAGGCATACTGTCGCATACATGGATTCGATGAAGAAGATGGATTCGAAGTGGACATGGAGTCAAAGAAGGAAATGGATTCAAAGTGGACATGGATTCGAAGAAGAAGATGGATTCAAAGTGGACATGGACTCGAAGAAGGAAATGGATTCGAAGTGGACATGGATTCGAAGAAGAAGATGGATTCGAAGTGGACATGGACTCGAAGAAGGAGATGGATTCGAAGTGGACATGGATTCGAACAAGAAGATGGATTCGAAGTGGACATGGAAGGAGATGGATTCGAAATGGACATGGATTCGAAGATGATGGATACAAAGCAAGGGACACAGATTCGAAGGGCGTGGATTCGAAAGGGATGGATTCGAAAAGGATGGACTCGTAGGATATGGACTCGAAGGAGGCGGCTTCAGAAAGCATGGATTCGAAAAGCATGGATTCGAAGGAGTCGGCCTTATGGATTCGAAGGAGATGGTTTCGAAGTGGATGGTTTCGAAGAAGGCGGGTTCGAAGTATGGGTTCGAACCAGGCTGAACGCACGGAGCTTTGATCTTGAATCGATCATATCTTCCAAACCGCTGATCCAAATGCAATGAAATTTGTACAGGAGCTCATATACGTGTTGAAGAATGTTCACGCCAATTTTCAGCTCAATTGGATGGATTCTTGATCGATTCGAACGTCACTTCGAATCGATCCCAAACTGGGCACGGATTCCGAGAACGCGGGCCTGTGGGCCCCCCCTCACGTGCCAAGCAGCCTCCCCAGGTTTTAGGCGGGATTTCAGCCTTCCACGCCTATAAATAGAACCCCTGGTCATTCAGAAAAGGGGTCGGGGAAAATTTGGAGAGAAAAGGCAAGCCCAGACGCTGCTAGAATCATTCCATAGCATCATTACTGCTATTTTCTTCAGATTTGGTCACTACAACTATTGTAATCACTTGTAATCTTCAAGGATAATCAACAAAAAAAATTGGAGTGGACGTAGGCCGGAGATAGCCGAACCACTATAAAACTTGTGTCTCTGTTCTGTACTTTTGGATTGCTGTCTATTATTTGCTGAGATATGTTATTTGCGTTTGAATATCACTAATTTATATTCATACACCAGTGCTTTCACGGTATTGGGTGTTTGTGACCAATTTTGGCGCAAACATTTTGGTGCTTTCACTGAGAACAACTAGCACCCGCTACATCGGATTTGAAGAGTTTGAGGAATTTGGATTTGGAAGACAATGACTAGGCAGAATAGCAGAAGGCTAAGGGCTGAGAGAAGCCACAAGGAGGAAGTCAACAAGCATCCTCCGGAGGTGAGGAAGGACAGGCTTCGGTCTACATAACTCGGGATGAAATGGAAGCTATGGCCAATTCTTTGCAGGAGAGATTGTTGAAAAGTCAACAGGAAATGATGCAAACTTTCTTGGAACAAATGAGAGCTGCAGGGATGCAGAACTTAGGAACAGCTACAGCAGCTGCGGATGCAGGACAAGGAGCTAGGGTTGTGGAACCCAATGAAGGACAGGATACGGAGCAAGAAGGCAATCAACAAGGGCTTGGGGGCAGGCCCACAGGATTCAATGCAGGAGAACCTTTAGAAGGAATTCAACAAGCTAGAGCTAACGTTGCTACTAGTGCGCCACACGAGGAATATGTACCAGAGTTCCCTCGGGGGCATGGGGGGCAACCCCTACCAGACAATACACGATTAGAAGAAATGATCAGGAAGACTGTGCGAGGTGGTTTGACAAACGGAGATTTGGAAGGAGTGAATAGAAGTCCATTCGCTCGGGAGATAAGGATGGCTCAGAATCCACCTAAGTTCAAGCTACCCAGCGTGGAGGTATATGATGGTAAGGCGGATCCAACAGATCACTTAATGAGGTACACCAGACACATGGAGGTGCTGGGGGCATCGGAGGAAGTGATGGCCCGATGCTTCCCTTTGTATTTGAAGGACTTAGCTGCAATGTGGTTTAGGCAGCTGGGAGAAGGATCTATCAGGACTTGGAAGGAATTAGTGGAAAAGTTTCTGGGACAGTTTCGGGTTCACGTCAAGAGGCCGAAGAACGTGATGAATTTAACATCGGTAAAGCAAAGGATGGACGAATCACTTAGAGCTTTTCTAACTCGATTCAGTGTGGCGGTCGCTTCGGTGGATCGGCCTGATCCATCGATGGTTTTAATGGCAGCAGTATCAGGAGTCAGGGAGAATTCGGATTTCAAGGTATCTCTGATACGAGATCCCCCGCAAAATCTTGACGAATTCTTTCACGAGGCAGAAAGGTTCCTTCGGCAGGAAGATGCAAGTACGGATTTAAAGTTGAAGAAGGTTAATGCAATCGAGGTTGGAGCGGTATCCAAAAATGGTTTGGATAAGGATAAAGGAAAAAGGAAGTTAGATGACGACTCTGGAAACGCTAGGAAGCGATGGAAGGATCCAAAGTTTTCCACATACACAGGATTGAACGAGGCGCTGGAGCGGACATACCTGGATACTCGGAATCGCCTTCCCTACCGAAGGCCGGCTAGGAGGGAACCAACAGAACGGGAGAGGACATCAGGGAGGCACTGTCTCTTCCATGATCTGGATGGACACGATACCAACAGCTGCAGGCACCTAAAGGATATTATCGAGGAGCATGTAAGGAATGGACAGTTACAGCAATACGTTGGAACTCGGGATGCAACGGTGGAGCAGGAGCAACCACCGACCACCTCACGCCGTGATGATGGGAGGCCCAGGGATGATCGTCGATTGATCATCCATTGACCAGGATAATATGGAATAAGTAGCAAGCTACTAGCAAACGGTAAAGTCATTTACACATGTACGGGGACGGAGATAGCCCCTAGGCATGCTCTAAATGATGATAAACCGGGATGCTATGGTTTGTGAAATTTATTTCTTGCTTTTAGATTGGACATTGCTTTTCTTTTTGAATTTGGTTTTGGAGCTTGGATTAAGCTCCTGGTTTTTCTTGTTTTTTTTATTTGGATTTTTCTTTGGATGATTGTTTTTGGTTTTGGATGCTGGTTTGGATTTGAATTTCGGATTTGGATTTGGATTTTGGATTTTGATTTCGGATTTGAATTTAGGATTTGGATTTTGGATTTTGGAATAGATTTTGGTTGGACTTTTATCTGGTTTTTGATAAATGGTCGTCGGGTATGGATTATGCCTGGCAAGGGATGAGTCACTTTACCCAAACAAGGTGAATTGACTCATTCAGGTCGTCAAGTATGGACTATGCTTGGCAAGGGTCCGGAGTGACCAGGATTCGGCCTAGGACTTAGGCCCTCTACTATCATTTATTATTTTCAGGTTGTCGAGTATGGACTATGCTCGGCAAGGGTCCGGAGAGACCAGGATTCGGCTTAGGACTTAAGCCATGGCATTGTACAGCGTCCAGGGACACTGGACCAAGGTCGTCAAGTGTGGATTACGCTTGGCAAGAACCCAGAGAGGTTAGCTCAACGTCCAGGGACACTAGACCAAGGACATCAAGTATGGATCGCGCTTGGAAAGAACCCGGAGAGGTCAGCTCAACGTCCAGGGACACTGGACCACGGTCGTCAGATGTGGATTACGCTTGGCAGGAACCCAGAGAGGTTATGGATTTGGATATCGACCCGGAGAGGTCCTGGATTCGGTTATTGGCTATTGGATAAGGATGGATTGGAACTCGGTTGTCGAGTTCGAATGGGTACGAAATTGTCTAAGACCTTGGTTATTGGATCCGGAATTAGACATCGACTCGAAGCAGTCAAGGACGATATATTCTGACAATATGGCTTTGGACTTCGGATATTGGGTTCGGAATTATTCAAAACACGCCTTGTTGTCACAAGGCATGTTTTGGGGGGCAAAATGTTATCCCATTTTTTGGTCAAAACTGGAATATCAACAAATTGGTAAGGAATTATGGATATCAGGATTGGGGATCGACTGGAATCAAGGCTGCGATCGATGTCGTCAAAATCTTGATAAACTCCGATCGGGACGAAATTGATTGGAGACGATGATAAGGACTAGAAAAGGCTATGTTTCAAATTTCAGGATAATCGGACTTCGTATGAAGAAAATACGATGGATTCAAGGTGGGAGAGGTATGTTGTTCGAATCCATCAAGATGCAGCGCTCGGTTCGAATCCATCAGGTTCGAACCCATCAGGATGGATTCGAACCCATCAATTTCGAATCGATCAAAGGCATACTGTCGCATACATGGATTCGAAGAAGAAGATGGATTCGAAGTGGACATGGAGTCAAAGAAGGAAATGGATTCGAAGTGGACATGGATTCGAAGAAGAAGATGGATTCGAAGTGGACATGGACTCGAAGAAGGAAATGGATTCGAAGTGGACATGGATTCGAACAAGAAGATGGATTCGAAGTGGACATGGACTCGAAGAAGGAGATGGATTCGAAGTGGACATGGATTCGAAGAAGAAGATGGATTCGAAGTGGATGGTTTGGAAGAAGGCGGGTTCGAAGTATGGGTTCGAACCAGGCTGAACGCACGGAGCTTTGATCTTGAATCGATCATATCTTCCAAACCGCTGATCCAAATGCAATGAAATTTTTACAAGGGCTCACATACGTGTTGAAGAATGTTCACGCCAATTTTCAGCTCAATTGGATGGATTCTTGATCGATTCGAACGTCACTTCGAATCGATCCCAAACTGGGCACGGATTCCGAGAACGCGGGCCTGTGGGCCCCCCCTCACGTGCCAAGCAGCCTCCCCAGGTTTTAGGCGGGATTTCAGCCTTCCACGCCTATAAATAGAACCCCTGGTCATTCAGAAAAGGGGTCGGGGAAAATTTGGAGAGAAAAGGCAAGCCCAGACGCTGCTAGAATCATTCCATAGCATCATTACTGCTATTTTCTTCAGATTTGGTCACTACAACTGTTGTAATCACTTGTAATCTTCAAGGATAATCAATAAAAAAAATTGGAGTGGACGTAGGCCGGAGATAGCCGAACCACTATAAAACTTGTGTCTCTGTTCTGTACTTTTGGATTGCTGTCTATTATTTGCTGAGATTTGTTATTTGCGTTTGAATATCACTAATTTATATTCATACACCGGTGCTTTCAGGGTATTGGGTGTTTGTGACCAATTTTGGCGCAAACAGTCATGTTTTATTACATATAATTTTTTTTGAAGTGATTTATTTTATATATTAAGTTATCTTTAAGTAAAAATAAACTAATCTGAATACCTTTTGGAAATATATGAATCGAATTGTTTTGGGAAAAAGGAAGATTTCAAAATTTTGTTGCATAAGTGAATTTTATAAATAAATGTTCCATGGTTAAATATTTGAAAGACATTTATGAAAGGAAAATTTTAGTTAATAAACTAATTTTCAAAGATGGTTTAAAAGGATCTGATAGTAAATAAATATTTTAAATGTTGATTTTAAAATTATATATATATTTGATCTTTGGAAGTAATTTGGGATATTGAATCATTTTAGAGGAAAATAATAAACTTGAATTTGGTATTTAAAGTAATTCTTTGAATTACAAAACTCCTGTATTAATATCTTTATATTATTAAAGATGAACTTTCAACGGTATGAATCATTTTATTAAAAGGAATTTAGCGATTTGAAGCTCGAAGAAAGTTTAAAATGTTGAATTATTTGAAAATTTGATAAGCCGTTTCAAAAATGGACTATAGTAATTAATTAAGATAAAAGAACATGAAGTTATAAATTAAAACTCTTTAAATTTAGTGTTGATATATAAAACTGCATCGAATATTTTGGAAATGAGCATTATAAAATAACCCCCTTCTGGATCAACAAATGGTTGAATCACATGAGATGTGTGAACTTCTATATGATGCGAATTTTGAATAAATGAACTTATAAAACCAATGTATGGGGGCATTCGATAATATTTATTCATATTTTCTTTTAAATCATTATATAAGGTATGGTATGATATTAAGTGAATTGGATATATAATCAATTTATTGACCCCGTAGTGACACTGGGTTAAACGATAGTTAGAAGGGTTTACTATTATAACGATATCATGAAAATTATAATATTAATCAAATTAGATGAGATACCAAATGGGCTAGATCCACCCTAGCAAGGACCTAGCGACATTCTAGACCATTTGCCACTGGTCCGACGAGCTGTTGCACAGGCACAACAGTGATGAGGGGCATGCAATGTATTTGATGGAAACGATGATTCCTACTCGGTAGGGAATAGTACAACAAATAGATCGTATGAGGGCACCCATAATTTTAGACGAGGGGATGAAAAAGATCAAGTTCCTTGGCTCGACCAACATCTTAAAGAGTAATAATTATAATTGAGGGATACACGGATTAAAAAAGTCATGTATCTTGGCTCGATCAACATCAGAATGAGTGATAATTCCAATTGAGGGATACACGAATGAAAAATGTCATTTGTCTTGGCTCGATCAGCATCTGGAAGAGTGATAATTCTAATCGAGGGATAAATGGATGAAAAAGGCTGCCTATTCTGGGTTGATCAACATTTGGAAGAGTGTGTATGTGGATGAAAAAGGCAGTGCATTGACTCAAAGAGTTATATAAATGAAACCACGATCAATTCATGATAACTAGATGATTAATAAATGGGATACTGATAAGACTGAATCATAATTGAGTAGATTTGCGATTATGGTCATATTAAATAGAGATATGACTCATATACTATGACATCAATATGTTATTTGATAGGGATTAGGTTTTATTTTGAGTGTGTATAACATTAATTCTATATGTTGTGAATCTCATTCAACATATTAATATCTGTATGATTATGTATTTCTTTATGATGACCTCACTTTTAAATCTAGGTATAAATAATACTAGTGTTTGTTTGAGACTTTATAGGTACATGGATATTAACCATTCTTGGATGTTGGGCTTATTAGGGAGACGATTATAGACTATGTTGTATAATGGAAGTTTATTGCATATGTTTTTTTTTCTATATGTGTGTATGCGATAAGGTTGGAATGTATATGATGCTTGTCCTATATCGATATATATTTTGTGGTAGGTCAGATACTTCATTTTTTGACCTACTTTGTGATATGTATGTTGTGATATTATATTCTTTGTTGTGTTCCATCACTTTTTGTTCTCTGATTATATTATGGATTGTATAGTCCTGGTAAATCCATTTGTTCATTTTTTTGTGCCAATACCAAGTACATATATTTATATACTATATGAGGTATGAAAGTGTATCAGTGTTAGCTCAAAGGTCCTAGCAAGCCTCATTCTTCATATTATCAGACAGCATTACTTTGTAATACTCTTTGGTAATAGGGGTATAGAGTGAGGCGTCTCAGAAATTGATAGTATTCCCTAGGGGAAATTATATTTTTAATTTATTATTTAATCAAACAATTAACTCTAATGTATGTATCTTGTTTGAAATGAAAGTATGTTTTGCTGGTTTCTATGTCTATCGTATGTGCATATTTCCATGTATAAACTAAATGTTGATGAATACATTTTGTACATATAGTGCAAAATCATTATGAGTAAGTATTTATTGATTATAGTTACAGATATGTTCATAATTATGAGTAATGAATCGCTAAATATAGATAAAGACTTATCCTTAAATGTTCTTAATCAATGTGATTTGAGAAAAGGGTATCGATTCACTTGTGAGGCCAGTGTCTGTAATGCTCTCCATAATGGATAATGATTAATCATGATCATCCACTAAGAGGTTAAATACTTGTAGTTGTGGATTAACTACATGGAGACTCACTGAGATAGTTATACCAAGTCATAATAAAGGACCATATGTGACAATTTGCAAAAGTCTTTTAACTTAAGAGTACCAAGCATCTTGTCGAATCCCTACTTTGATGATGGTTAGTTACATGTGTAACGAACCGCCTTTCTTACTACCAAAGATAATACTTAATACATCCTCGATATCTGTGTGCCGATCATTTAGTCATCCGAAAGACAGGTCATTAGGGTGAAAGAAAGAAAGATTGAACAGTAAAAACTAAACAACACAGAATCTCACAACGCAACGAAACAATATATAGTGCTCAACATAGTATATTATAAAGTCATTTCAAAGTGTTACATTAGAATCATACTAATACAAATTCTAGCCTAGGACATTTATAACAGTCTGTCCCTACCTAACTCATACAATACATATAATACATCGGAAACAAGAATAATAACTAGCTATCGATGAAGCCACCTACTCCAATCTCTTCCAAGATGAATCTGTGGAAAATCTGAACTACTTGGATGCCTATTCAAATTTGAGCCCCCAAGAATTTAGGAGAAGGAAAAATAAACTCCAGGTCAGACATGAGTCTAGTGTGAGTAAAGCATAAGTCTTTTAACTTTATTAAAAAACCTTTAAACCAAAGGCATCTTTTAAGACCACGCTGTACATAAACATAGACGAGCTTTTACCTTACAATAATCAAAATATTTTCTCTAGAAAATACAGTGATATTATCATAATTTCAAGGGTTTTCAAGTAAATCACTAACATAGCCGAAATTGTTACATTAATTAAATTCCAACATAATAAGTATACAACTAAAACCGCAAAGGCTCATATTGGAGAATGGATTCCATACTATGACAATGTAAGGAACTGCCTTTCGATGGTACATCTCTAGATAAAATGCACTAGGGTCTAACAAGTACATCTTGTAACCCTACCACATAGGACTGGCCTACCACTTGACTTGTAGTACCGAATATGATCAACCAACTTTGGGCCCGAAGCATACATGAGTAGATAGTAATCGATCTTAATTTTGGGATGACTATACCCTAATGGGATTGACCCACATAGCCCTGCTGCATGTCTGATTTTTGTTATTTCCCAGTTAATGAGGCTTGAGGCTAGGTTTAACTTTTTATATAGCACTTCCTACTTGGAATGTTACATTGTTTTCCAGTTCACGACACAATGTCAGCCTTCATCCATACAAGTTGTTCAGGAGATGAACGAAAAGAAGGAACTACCCCACTACATCCACTTTGGAATCACACTTAGGATTAGTAGCAAGCAGCCCTTGCACTTCAAAGAGCTCCATCTTCAAATTCCATCCTCTTCAAGATGTCTTCACTTTGAAATGCCTGAGTTAGATCGAAGTGGTTTTCGGATAACATATTCGATCTTGTTCTCTTCAAAACAACATTCAATAGTTTTCAGTAAACTCAATCTCGGTTCTTTAGGAAATAAACAGTCAAATATAAGAGTGGAGATCATCTCCTAACTGTTAATGGATGGATTTCCTTATCATTTGTCCTAGGAGAACGAAATGAGATTATACGCATAGTACAACATCATCGAAGATGACCGTGTCATATAACTCATGTGTTTCTTCTAAATATTTCCAAAGTTACGTTTTTGGGTCCATATTTGATATTCAATTATTAACCATCAAATAAACAAAAAAACCAATTTCATTTGAGATTTATTTATCCATAGCAACCATTAAGCCTCAAAACAAATCTTCATCGAATAAATTTCTTTTCAAAACATTTGTCTAAAACATTCATATATTTGTCTCTTTGACATAAGTATATACAAAAACATTTGTGAACAACTTCTTGCTTCCAAACCATGTTAAAAATGATTAAACAAATGTTGTTTAAATTGGAGGTAAGGACAACCCTAAACACTATTCCCTCGGCGTTAAATGTGAGCGGATGTTCCATACCACCTTTCTTAAAAGGTCAGTTTAGAGAAACTCAGATCTTAAATTCATTTTTTACTTTTTTCGATAAATCCATTTTAATAAAATCTATTTAATTCATGAAATCTATTTTATTCATGAAACCTCTTTTACTTAAAACCAAAATCCATTTCAAAATACTTTCCAAACTCTCAAATTCATTTATAAAACCCTTTTATAAATATTCAAAATCATTTAAATAAATTGCTTTTATAGATATCCAAACTTTTTATATAAATTTCTTATAAATATCCAAACTTTTTTATAAACTCCCTTTATGAATATACAAATCATTTTCTAAAACTTCTTTTATAAATACCCAAATCATTTATAAAACTTCTTTGTAAACCTTTCCTATTTAAACAATTTCCTAAATAACCTTAAATCAAATTAGCTTTCTTTAACAAGCAAATCCATTTTACAAATCTCCCTTATTATGAAATCTTCTTTGCTTAAAAAATCAAATCCATTTATCCAAAACACTTTATGAATTTCCAGATTCATTTATAAATCTCTTTATAAAAACTTCTTTTTATAACATGGAAAACTATTCCTATTTTTAAAACATCTTTAGTAAAACCGTTTGTCAAATCATTCTTTAATTACCTTGTTCAAAATGCAATAACTTTGAAACCATTTCAAAATGAAAATGAAATATTTATCCTTGCAAAATCAAAAGGAGTTTTAATGACCACAATATTGCTTTTAATTTGGTTTTACTTATCTAGTTTGGCATGACATCATACAATAATGGGTATACAAAAGATCAACCTATAACAACCAATCAACTTATGTAAATGCCTAAGTTAACTGTAATAGTAGAATGCTGTTTTATTATGCTAATAGATATCATTTAATTTTCCTAATCATATGGGGTTATTTAAAGATAAGCGACAGAGAAATCCCTTAATGTAAAAGAAATTTGAAAAGAACATAGTTTAAAAAAACCAATTACTTAAACTTAAAGCGCTTTTAAAATAAATTAAAACCCCTGTAAATGAGAATCTAATCCTTGTTAAATAGTTATTAAAATCCACTTAAAGGTAATTAAACCTTAATTAATTTTTATTAACATAATTAACTTTAATCCAAGATTAATTAAATAAAACCCCTTTTTAAAATAGTAATTAATTAATAATTATCTTAAATAAATAATTAAGTAATAATTAACCAATCCTTATTTAAAACTTAAACAATAATTAATTTTAATTAAGTAGTAATTCATGATTAACTTAATTGATTAACATTTAAGTATAAATACCATTATTAACAAATGATTAAGTACTAATTACCTTAATTAATTAATTAATTAATCATTAAACAAATAAATAATTATTCTCTAATTACTTAATTAAAGCTATAAAACATTCCGAAAAGATTTCTAAATGAAAACAAGTTTAGACTAGAAAAAATAGTTAGATTTTCTGAACTACACGTATAGCGACTATCGCTATATGGACCCGTAATTTTAAAACTAGAAATTTTGAATTTCTAACTTTAAAACTTCAAACGTGAACTCTTATCTTCTTTAAAAGATAAAAATAAACTTTTGAAAACCAAAATCAAAGTTTTAAACTTGAAAACTTTTCACTTTGAAACAAAAATCAAACTTTCGACAAAAAGCAGATTTCTACGTCGTTGTTGGTTAGCGAATCACTACTTTTGTGTCATGAACCCACATACAAAAAATACAAAATTCCAACATAATATCATATCATAACATTTCAGCACAATCATAAGTAAGAATATTACTTCATAAATACTAACCAACTTTTTCAATATTCAAGGTATAATCTTTATCACCTACACAAAATTCGGCATAAGCAATCAATTACAAATCAATATATATGCATGTATACACAACGTATAACATTACCTCATACTTGAGAAACATTTTAACTCATAAATCTTACAACTTTAAGAAATTAGTAACTTGAGTTTAAAAAAAAAATGAACTTTACTCACCGAACTCTTACTAGAACTTGAATTCGATGTAGATCTTTGTATTAAGTTGCAAATGAGAAGACATTGGATGATTTCACACCTAAATTAGGCTCGGCCATGCATGTATTTAGGCTCATCCATGGATGTTTATGGAGGGTGTGTACTTGTACTTTGGAATAAAGGTGTTGCAGTGTTTGTAGAAGTGTTCTAGTGAGCTAAAGAAGTGATTTAAGTAGGTAAGAGGTTACTTTTCACAAGTTATACATTTTGAAGAGAAGCCATGGGTACTTTCTCTCAAGCTTTTAAGAAATTTAAAACGAAGAAGAAGACTGTAAAATGAAAATTATGAAAGGAAAGTGGTATTTATAGGCTTGGGAAAGTAATAAAATATATAAAGTGATAAGAATTAAGTACACACAAATGCATGCACCACACACCTCCCTACTTCCTTACTTGTATACGTTACCCCTTCTTCCATGCCTTGAATCATGCTAGAGCTTCCATGTCTATGTACTAAAGATATGGAGATGTTTTGTGTATATATAAGTGTGTTTGTATGTATGTGTATATATATACACATGCCTTTTATAACATAGTTTGTCACGTCCATGCTTAGGTATATATATATATATATAAGTTAACATACATAAGTATGATTAATTAATACTAATCCTAACATATATAAATGTGTGCATGTTGCACCAAATGTGCACAATGTAACAACACGCCTTTTAGTACGCTTTAAATCGATGATAAACCATACACGTCAGACTCAAACCATACAGAAGACCGGATTGTTATTGGGGTGAATAAGAAAAAGCAGAGAAAGAAAAAACAAAACAGAATCTTGCAGCGGAACGAAAAAATATAATAGTCAAATAAAGTTCATGATGTTGTTTTACAAAATATTTGATTATACTTATACAACACATATCAGAGTTACACATACCAGAGAATAATAAATAATGCAGCAGAACAGTATGAAGGAAATGGAATAATAAAATAAATAATAGTACAATCTTCGTCTTCATCCTCCAGAGATAAAGTCTTCGAATCCCGAAATGCTCAGGCTGACCCGAGTGAATTGAAAAGACAAAACACTCGAGTCAGAACTAAAAGATCTTATGTAAGTTAAATCAATGGTAAATAATATGAGTGGAATGGTGTCATAGATGTTTACGGGATTTGACATCTCCTATCCAGGGTCAAACGTGAATGCAGTAACTTAAGAGATTCTCGGGATTCACATCTCCTAAGGATCCGTTAAACTATTTACTATGTAGTAATATACGCTATTATAATAATGTCTATAGTAAAGTAAACTTACTTTTAAATAGCGTTAAGGGGTTACCTATATAGCCCTTACTATGTAATAGTCCCAGTAGTCCATCCAATATAATGGTTCCTCCTGATCGGGAATCCACCAAAGGATACCACACGGGCTACGGGAGAAAACCAAACTCGTACAAGGCGTGCTGGGGTAGGTGACACGACACAATTAGGCAATGCCAGGGTAGATATACCAATTACGCTTTCGGACCGATGGTAATGCGTAGCAGCTACTACCGCTCACCTCGAGCCACACCCCCAAAATCAAAAGGACCCAAATCAATCACAAAGTAATAGAATGGTATCGAAGGAGTGTGTCCGATAAAAGGTGCTACCATCTTAGCCCGTTAATCGCTCATGTTTTAGCCACCTTATGCCAACTCACGGGAGTCGGGTCCACGTATGTACGTCACTGCGTACACGGTTGTTCAAGTTGTTTCCGGAGTTGGCAAATAGTTTGACAACTTTCGATCCCGGTCTCTTCAACAACCAAACGTTATTATAACACCCCGGTCATTTCAAAATAATTATACTTCAAAACAGAATATACTATCCATTTCAAAACCATATAAATACGATATCATTTCCCTTTCAAAAACCAATCAATATGATATCATTTTTTATAAAAACCTAAATCAATATAATATTATTTTTATTCCAAATATATCTTTTTTCCAAAATCATAACACTTTTAACGTTATAACACTTCGAAATCAAAA
Organism: Allium cepa; assembly: GCA_030765085.1. Lineage (NCBI taxonomy): Eukaryota > Viridiplantae > Streptophyta > Magnoliopsida > Asparagales > Amaryllidaceae > Allium > Allium cepa. Next base: position 319,501,578 of record CM060937.1, on the reverse strand, counting down.
CACTTGAAATATAACACTTCCATATTATAATACTTTGAAACTCAAAACTTTGAAACTCAAAACTTTGAAACATAACTTCCACCACTTAAATGGTTTATATATTTAAAAACTTTATATAAATAAAATAGCTTCTTCAATTTCACAAATCAATTCCAAATACAGATTTGAACCTCCAAATAAACCATTTCAATTTCCATATATTTCAAAGCTTTAAATATTCTGCCATTTTGAAACTAATTCTTTGATAATTCCATATATATCAAATTCAATTGCTATTATTTGGATTTGAAATGTTTACTTAATAAATCCCATATCATTTAAGTAGAACTTTAAACTTCAAATAACTGGATATTCTTTCTATTTTTTTTACTTGATATATTTATTTAAATCAACTTGATATTCGTTTAAATCACTCTAACCCAAAATTAAGTTATAAAAATCATACCCTTTAAACTGTTAATTTTATTTAAATTTCAAATCAAATTTATTCGAGTGTAATTCTTACATAATTTAATTGAAATCAATTTCATATTTATCTTCCAATCTTAATTTTATTTAAGTCATCATAAGCTCTATATACAATATAATTTAAACAGATACTTAACCATATAATATAAAAACAATCAAACTTTACTATTTAACTTATTTTATATTTCAAAACAAATTTATACATAGCTAAAAATCAATAATAAAATAACATTTACATAACATCTAAAATCAATATTTATATAACCCATATATTTCTTTACAAAACCAGAGAAATCATTTCAAAATATTTTTATATATATAGACCACGATGTCTGTATATAATTTTCTATCCTATGGTCAAGTGATATGGCTATTTATCATTTCAATCCATAATTTAAAATATAAATAAGGTTATATATCATTTCAAACCACATTCGCGAATGAAATAAAACTCATAACAAATTGTAGTTTATAACAATATAAAATACAACATCCATTCATCCAATATCAATCATCAAACATTTATCACAATCATCATCCAATTCAATCAATACCATCAATATATAACAGATAATAAATAACAGGTATCAACTGGCAGTTTATATTCAATAATAAATTAAATAACTATTTAACTGATAGTTTATATGCAATAGTAAATTAAATAGCAATTTAATTCAATAAATTCAATTTAACTGAGAAGATTAAAAATATGCCAAACAGCTATAAATAAATTTCTAATCATATCATAAATAAGTTCAAAAACATAAGAAATTTTAGAAGTTGTGAGTGGGTTAAAACACTCACCTTTTGAATTTAAATTGAATTTGAATCCAATTTAAACCCAAAATTCAAACAGTCTCAGAATTCATCATAACAAGCGCCAAAATGTCTGGAATTTCGGTAGGATCGTAGCGGAGAAAACCGCATATGAATTCTCCAGGCGCCCTTCCCAACAACTCGCGGCGTACCCCGATCCCGCCTGGACCCACGTGCCGCCGTGCCTATGAACAATGATTCCAGCGATTTCAGGTGTCAACAGCATGAACTAACCGCATGGATTTAAAGCACTCGGCCTCCTCTACTAGCCCGTACTCCCTGATCGACCAATAGTTGAAACTCCACCATTGATCGAGCATGTAGCCTATGAACGGCCGAGAGTTTTTCTATGATTACTGATCAACGATGAACCGAAAACGAAAAACGAGTTACAAATCTGAGATGCGCTCATCGAGACTTCAGATCAATATAAAATTTGATATTATTTGAGGAGTTTGAATTTTTGATTTGATTTTTGATAGTGAAATTGAATTGGAAATGATTTGTCTGCCATTGAGAGAGAGGAGCAACATAATTTCTATACGGACATAAATGAGGAATAAAAAGGCTGCTAGGGTTTATAACTGGATATATATATATATATATATATATATATAGGTAAGGTTGAAAATAGAAAGAACGGATTGATTTGGATTGAAAGTTGAACGACAAATGGCCAGAAAAGCCCGTTTTGACTCCAGAACGAAAATGGATCAAACCATATATCAAAATAGATGTTTCTAAAATATTTTAAAATCAATGGAACAAGTTTTGGGTCCAAATTCCTTCGTATGAAGAAGTAATGGAAAAATCAAGTTATTTCAAATCGATTTCAAATGATTTCAATTAAATTTGATTTCTAGGCGTTTCGAGTCTGTACGATCAAACGACAAGCCCGATCGCTACGAAACTTGAAATCCTACAATTATTCATCGTTACGGATCCGATGAACTTGGTTTCATCGAAATCCGAGTCAGTGACCAAAATGGCTATTTTCTAGTTAATTAAATAAATTAACATTAAATTAATTAATCACTTTCCAATTTAAATTTTAATAATTTTCAACTTCTATCAATTTTGATTTCTTAACCAATCACAGATAATTTAAATTTTTTTAGCTATCGCATTAAAATTGATTAATTCCTCAATTTCAATGTTTAATTTCAATGTTTAATTTCAATTTCATTAAATTCAGAAATTTATAAATTTAAAATTCCCAAAATCCAATTATTAATTTTTAAACCTTGTTATTCAAGTCTTTGATTACAATAAGGATATAATTAACATTGGTTTATAACATTGTACATTAATATTTTGCAATTTCACCTTAATGCCTATTTACGTAATATTTAAACATTAATTTTCATTTAATTCCAACTAATCCAATTATTAAATTTAAATTAATAAATCTTGATTCCCATTCTTTTTATTCAATCAATCATCATCCTATTCATACTTTATTATCAACCAACAATCATTACAAATAAATTATTTAATATTGATTTTTTTCCAAATTACAGCTTATTATGTATTATTTTGTCAATTAATATAACTTTGAATTATTTCCAAATTTACTATCTACAACCAATTATAACCCTAAATTTGTTTTAATAAATTAGGATTACACTAAACTAGTTATTTATTAACTTGCCTTGGCATTCTTACATTTCATAGCCGTTATTAATTCATTAACAAATTTTAATTTTTTTTATTTATTTCAGATTTATTTACTAAAATCTTATTAAATTAACCAATTTATTTATGGAAATTTATGGGTCGTTACAATCTCCCCCACTCAAAACTTTTCTTCCCCGAAAAGGAAAAAGAAAGGAAAAGAAAGAATTAAGTAAACAATACATCTTATTCAAAAACATTAACTTTATGAACAAATAAATTTACAAAATCAATTAATTTAAATAAAATACCAATTTATAACTATTAATTCTTTTATACTCAAATTAATAAAGTTCGAGAAAATATTTTCCAAATTTTTTCTAAGTCCAGAATTTACATAAAATTTCGGCAGAGTCTCCTTTGTACGGAGAGGCTCGGGAGAAAATATAATATCAAATATAACAATATATATCACAATATCTTAAAATAATATATCCCAACAACGGGAAAAACAATATAATAACGCTATAAAACCGTAATCCGAGAACATACCTATTTGTCGAGCAATTAACGCTTAATTATGAAACCAAAAGCAGTAGCAATTTCTTTTATAATTTGTATTTCACTTATATAATCCAAGAAAGTTAATACTTACGTAAAATGAAATATTTAAAATTGTTTCAACCTCCAACAACAAATCAATATAACAACAATCAATTGCAACCAACAAAGTACACATCAAATACAAATCAACCATCCAAGCAAGACAAACAATTCGTTTGTTCGGGTTAAGACACTTTAAATCACATAGAATGACAAATAACTATGAAGTATTCCACTTACTCAATAGTCTTAGATAAACTCAATAGATTATTCATACATCCAAGCGAATTTAAAGTATCCTTGGCCAAACAACCACAAACAAAAAAACAACGATTTCAAACAGCAGATCACGTTCATTCTTATTTATTTCATTTCATAACATTTGTTGTTTGATTCCCTTTTTATTCATATAATGGTTTATCCTTTTTATTTACATTTATTTCTTGCAAATTTTCAATTTCCATTCATTCATTTATTACTTAATTTCATTTATTCGTTTATTTATAATACTTACATTTCTGTTACATTAAATTAGTAGCCTTTCAATTATACTTAAGCTTATAACAACTACAACATCTAATTCTTATTTATAAAAGAATTTCATTAAATACTTTCATTACCTCAAGTTTATTACTTGTATAATATCCATTACATTTATTTATTAAACATAGAACTTTTAATATTTGGTAAGTTACATATATGCGTTTAAGGATGTAATTCAAAGTCACACAAGTTTATTTTTCTTCTTTAAATTAACTTAATGTTCAATAATAATGTCCTTTGTTTCATAGGTTACAAATGTCAACTTTCTTTTGATTTCCTTTATAACTTAGCATTTAATCTCTTATTTCTAATTATTAATTAGTTACATTCCATTTCACTACAATAATCGAAACTATTGATTAATGGAAATTTAAGAACTAAATACCAGGTTAAATTTCAAATCATTTTAAAATAATAGATATATATACTTACAACTTATATCTAGTTATATTTAAAATAATTTGAAATTTATATTTGTTTATCAATATGAATCTGCAGTAAAACTACTACAATGGCCTTCCCACTTAGAAACTCGAAAATGAATGTCGACGATGCATGCACTCATCACCGAAATTATTTTCCAGCGACAGAAAGGGGAGTACATAACTTATTTCTTCCAAAGTTTCTTTAAAATAATTTTTTTTCCAAATCATATTGAAATATTTATACCAGAAAATACTTTTAACCAATATTATTATTATATCCCAAAATCATTTGAAAGAAATTTTCAAATACCCCGGAACTTAAGTTCTAAAATTTGCAATTTTCATTTAATTTATTTGTTCAAATCTTGTTTTCCAATCAATATTTACAAATTTCGCTGCCTAACAACCAATATAATACAACAAAATATAAATTTTATAAATTTTTTATTTTACGTAGAAAATATAATAGGCAAAATTATTTCATTCACCTATATTCAAAAAAATATTGTGTCGGTCTGTCCTATTAAGTGTTTAGAAATCCCTATTGATGTCATACCGTCCTATGCACCAACTAGAATTTATAAATACAAAACAGAACAAATTAACACAATATCAAAACCTTTTATACCACTAACAAATATGCTCTCTCATATATATACACTCAGCGACTCATCATAGGGTAGTAAATTACTACCTTATTAATAAAGAGTCTGACCCCACAAAGCTAAGGTTTTTCGCTAAACCAAAGCTCTGATACCAGATGTAACAACCCGCCTTTTTGTACGCTTTGAATTGACGATAAACCACACACGTCAGACTCAAACCATACAGAAGGCCGGATTGTTTTTGGGGTGAATAAGAAAAAGCAGAGAAAGAAAAAAAACAGAATCATGCAGTGGAACGACAAAATATAATAAACAAATAACAGTTCATAAAGCTGTTTTGCAAAACATTTGATTATACTTATACAACACATATCAGAGTTACACATACTAGAGAATAATAAATAATGCAGTGTAACGGTATAAAGGTAGTGGAATAACATAATAAATAATAGTACAATCTTCGTCTTCGTCCTCGAGAGATAAAGTCTTCGAATCCTGAAATGCTCAGGCTGACTCGAGCGAATTGAAAAGACAAAACACTCGAGTCAGAACTAAAAATCTTATGTAAGTTAAATCAATGGTAAATAATATGAGTGGAATGGCGTCAGAGATATTTACGGGACTTGACATCTCCCATCCAGGGTCAAACGTGAATGCAGTAACTTAAGAGATGCTCGGGATTCACATCTCCTAAGGATCCGTTAAACTATTTACTATGTAGTAATATACGCTGTTATAATAATGTCTATAGTAAAATAAACTTACTTTTAAATAGCGCTAAGGGGTTACCTATATAGCCCTTACCATGTAATAGTCCCAGTAGTCCATCTAATATCATGGTTCCTCCTGATCAGGAAGCCACCAGAGGATACCACACGGGCTACGGGAGAAAACCAAACTCATACAAGGCGTGTTGGGGTAGGTGGCACAATTAGGCAATACCAGGGTAGATATACCAATTACGCTTTCGGACCGGTGGTAACGCGTAGCAGCTACTACCGCCCACCTCGAGCCACACCCCCAAAATCAAAAGGACCCAAATCAATCACAAAGTAATAGAATGGTATCGAAGGAGTGCGTCCGATAAAAGGTGCTACCTTCTTAGCCCGTCAATCGCTCCTGTATAGCCACCTTATGCCAACTCACGGGAGTCGGGTCCACGTATATACCTCAAAGGAAACGCCGCCACCATCCTACTTCATTCTGGAATCTCCACCGCGTACACGGTTACTAAATTGGTTTTCGGAGTTGGCAGAGAGTATGAAAACTTCCGATCCCGGTCTCTTCAATAATCAAACGTTATTATAACACCGCAGTCATTTCAAAATAATTATACTTCAAAACCGGAATATACTATCCATTTCAAAATCATATAAATATGATATCATTTCCTTTTCAAAAACCAAATCAATATGATATCATTTTTTTATAAAAACCCAAATCAATATAATATTATTTTTATTTCAAATATATCGTTTTTCCAAAATCATAGCACTTTCAACGTTATAACACTTCAAAATCAAAACACTTGAAATATAATGCTTCCAAATTATAATACTTTGAAACTCAAAACTTTGAAACATAACTTCCACCACTTAAATGGTTTATATATTTAAATAATTTATATAAATAAAATAGCTTCTTCAATTTTACAAATCAATTCCAAATACAGATTTGAACCCCCAAATAAACCATTTCAATTTCCAAATATTTCAAAGCTTTAAATATTCCACCATTTCAAAACTGATTCTTTGATAATTCCATATATATCAATTCAATTACTATTATTTAGATTTGAAATGTTTACTTAATAAATCCCATATCATTTAAGTAAAACTTTAAACTTTAAATAAATGGATATTCTTTCAATTTTTTTTACTTGATATATTCATTTAAATCAACTTGATATTCATTTAAATCACCCTAACCCAAAATCAAGTTATAAAAATCATACCCTTTAAACTCTCAATTTTATTTAAATTTCAAATCAAATTTATTAGAGTACAATTCTTAAATAATTTAATTCAAATCAATTTCATATCTATCTTCCAACCTTAATTTTATTTAAGTCGTTATAAACTCTATATATAATATAATTTAAACAGATACTTTACCATATTATATAAAAACAATCAAACTTCATTATTTAACTTATTTTATATTTCAAAACAAATTTATACATAACTAAAAATCAATAATAAAATAACATTTACATAACATCTAAAATCAATATTTATATAACCCATATATTTCTTTAAAAATCATAGAAATCATTTCAAAATATTTTTATATATATAGGCCGTGGTGTCTGTGTATAATTTTCTATCCTATGGTCAAGTGATATGGATATTTATCATTTCAATCCGTAATTTAAAATATAAATACGGTTATATATCATTTCAAACCACAATCCCGAATGAAATAAAATCCATAACAACTTGCAGTTTATAACAATATAAAATACAACATCCATTCATCCAATATCAATCATCAAACATTATCACAATCATCATCCAATTCAATCAATAGCATTAATATATAACAGATAATAAATAACAGGTATCAACTGGCAGTTTATATTCAATAACAAATTAAATAACTGTTTAACTGGCAGTTTATATGCAATAATAAATTAAATAACAATTTAATTCTATAAATTCAATTTAACTGAGATGATGATTAAAAATATACCAAACAGCTATAAATAAATTTCTAATCACATCATAAATTAGTTTAACAAACATAAGAAATTTAGAAGTAGTGAGTGTGTCAAAACACTCACCTTTTGAATTTAAATTGGATTTAAATCTAATTTAAACCCAAAATTCAAACAGTCTTAAATTCGTCAAAACAAGCACCAAAATGTCCGGAATTTCGATAGGATCGTAGCGGAGAAAACTGTGCATGAATTCGACCTCATATGTAAAAGTTATTTGAGTTAAAACGTTTGAAATCAAAATTAAATTAAAAAAATAAACAAACAACAGCACCCTCCTACCATTCCAGCAACGTCATGCACGATTTCTGGAAACCCAATCCAATTCGGACGCGGTAAACAACCTGGCATCCACCGCACTTCACAATATCACCATCGACCCAAGCCTCTTCACCCAGATCCAAGTGCACCGTCGAGACGGCCATCTCCAGGCGCCCTCCCCAACAACTCGTGGCGTCCTTCGATCCCGCCTGGACCCACATGACGTCGTGGCTATGAGCAATGATTCCGATGGTTTTAGGTGTCAATAGCATGAACTAACCGCATGGATTTAAAGCACTCAGCCTCCCCTACCAGCCCGTACTCCCCGAACGACCAATAGTTGAATATCAACCGTTGATCGAGCATGTAGCCTATGAACGGTCGAGAATTTTTCAATGATTACTGATCAACGATGAACCCAAAATGAAAAACGAATTACAGATCTGAGATGCACTCGTCGAGAGCTTTAGATTGATATAAAATTTGATATTATTTGAGGAGTTCGAATTTTTGATTTGATTATTGATTGTGAAATTGAATTGGAAATGATTTGTCTGCCGTTGAGAGAGAGGAGCAACATAAATTTTTGTACAGAACGGATTGAAAGTGGATATATATAGGTAGGATTGAAAATAGAAAGAACGGATTGATTTGGATTGAAAGTTGAATGACAAATGGCCCGAAAAGCCCGTTCTGACTCCGAAACGAAAATGGATCAAACCATATATCAAAATAGATGTTTTTAAAATATTTTAAAATAAATGGAACAAGTTTTAGGTCCAAATTCCATTGTATGAAGAAGTTATGCAAAAATCAATTTATTTCAAATCGATTTCAATTGATTTCAGTTAAATTTGATTTTTAGGCTTTTCGAGTCCGTACGATCAAACGACTAGCCCGATCGCTATGAAACTTGAAATCCTACAATAATTCACCGTTACGGATCCGATGAAACTGGTTTCGTCGAAATCCGAGTTAGTGGCCAAAATGACTATTTTCTAATTAATTAAATAAATTAATACTAAATTAATTAATCATTTTGCTATTTAAATTTTAACAATTTACAACTTCTATCAATTTTGATTTCTTAACCATTCACAGATAATTTAAAAAAAATTAGCTTTCAATTTAAAATTGATTAATTCCTCAATTTCAGTGTTTAATTTCAATTTCATTAAATTCAGAAATTTACAAATTTAAAATTCCCAAAATCCATTTATTAACTTTTAAACCTTGTTATTCAAGTCTTTTATTACAGTAAGGATATAACTAACATTGGTTTATAACATGGTACATTAATATTTCCCAATTTCATCTTAATCCCTATTTACGTAATATTTAAATATTAATTTTCATTTAATTCCAACCAATCCAATTATTAAATTTAAATTACTAAATCTTGATTCCCATTCTTTTTATTCAATCAATCATCATCCTATTCATACTTTATTATCATCCCACAATCATTACAAATAAATTATCTAATATTGATTCTTTTCCAAATTACAGCTTATTACATTTTTTTTTTTTTGGCAACCAGGGAAACCTGTTCTATCACCGCCGACATTGCGACTCCTGAACAGTAAACCTGGGGGAAACACAACTGGTCCGCTACAGCCGTGCCCCCAGTTAGACTAGACCTTTCGGTATACTTGAAGCAGTTGCCAGGAATCGAACTCCTCACCTCATATGAGGGAGGCCGTTGAACTTTGAATTATTTCCAAATTTACTATCTACAATCAATTATAACCCTCTAATTGTTTCAATAAATTGGGAGTGCACTAAACTAGTTATTTATTAACTTGCCTTAGCATTCTTACATTTCATTCCCGTTATTAATTCATTAACAAATTTCAAATTTTTTTATTTATTCCATATTTAATTACCAAAATACTATTAAATTAACCAATTAATTTATCAAAATTTAAGGGTCATTACACACAACGTTCCTGATGACTTTTGGATGTCGAAAAGTCGAAAAATTTCGAAAAATGTTCTTCGGTCACATTTTCTATTTTCATTTGAACTATCTATATTAGTAAACAAATTTTGAAATATATTTTATCATCATTATTAAATAATTAAAATAGGTTTATTTGCTTATATAAATCTATATATTTTTTCTTCTAAATATTTCCAAAGATACGTTTTGATCTAGATTTTGATAGTCGGTTATTTAACTATCGAATAAACAAACATTCAAACATGGATTTAATCCCATATGGAATCCACTAAGCCTTATTTAATTAATTCTTAATTAATTAAAATCACTTTATAAACATTCAATCAAAAGATCTTTACAAAACGCTATTCCCAAATCCTTACATCCCTTTTATACTTGGAAAAACATTTATATTTAACGGTACAAGTACATTTACCAAACTTTACAAAAGTTTCCTTCTTTTCAAATTCCATATTAAATACCCAAACAAATTCCATTTAAAACATTACTTCCATTAAAAATTAATCCACTTATCCTTTATAAAAAGTTTTCTTTTTAAAAGCTCACTTCATATTTCAAATGACTTATAAATTTTCCAAATAAATTTATAACTCAATTTAAAATTCTTCAAGTTAAATTATAAAACCTCTTTACAAATCTCTAAAATAATTTATAAATCATTTCCCTATTTTGAAAACTCTTTTTATAAATCTTCTTGAAGAAAAATCCTTTACAAAATATCATTTACAGAACATCCTCTGAAAACCACTTTAAGTAACCCCTGTTATTTAAAAATACCATTTTTTATAAACAAATTATTATCTATAAATACATTTATAAAATAATTATATAACTTGAAAATAATTTATGAACTTTAAATCCAAAATTGATTAAAGAATGAAGTTAATTCAATATCATATTCTATAAATTCAAAACGAGGCTTAGTAAACCCAATGGTACTAAATTAAAGTACTATTTAATTTTATTTCACTTTTAAGTCATTCAATAATTTATTTACATAAGTCAATATATACGTAAATAGACTTTATATTTATATCCAAATTTGGAAATAACATGTCAGTGCAAACTAACTAGCATATACATATCCAAATAACATAATAGCAGGATGGTGATTTGTCCTACTAAATAGATGTCCAAACAATCAAACAATTAACTTGTCGCAGAATGGGGATTTATTCTGCTAACATATATGTACATACAATCAAACAACTAATCTATAGTAGAATGGGGACTTACTCTGCTAATAGATGTCCACACAAACAGAACCACTCACATTATAGTTCATTCACAGATGTTTTCTACTTAATGGTATCGCCATTTGAATTCCTTGTGTTCAAACCATCTTTAAAAAAGAAGTACCTTAAAAACAACTTAATCCTTGGAAAACAAAGGATTAAAACTTAAAACTCCCTTTTTAAAATAATTAATTAAAAGTTAAACCCTTTATTAGACCATAACCAATCTTTATTAATTCTTAACTTAATTTAATCATAAATTAAGAAATAATTAACCTTAAATAAATAATTAAACAATAATTAACCATTACATAAATAGTTAAACCCTAATTAATCCTTTATTAATTATAAAATAGTAATTAAAACCTTCGTTAATAATTATTACTAATTAATCTCAATTAATTAATAAAATAGCCTCTAATTAAAACTTAAATAATAAATTAAACCATTAACAAATAATTTATTATAAATTAAAACCTTAATTAATTCATAACTAAAAATAATTGAACATTATCTCAATAAGTAACTAATAATTAACCTTATATTTAACTATTAATTAATTAATTAAAAAATAAATCATATACTTAATACATAATTAGTTATAAATTAATCATACCTTTTGAAAAATAATTAATTGATAACTAGTCTTCAGTTAATTAAAATTAATAAACCTTATTTAATACTTTAATTATCAAAACTAATTGAATAAATAAATAATTATTAAATTCTTAATTAACTTTCCTTAAACATCATTATTAAGTTTCTAAGACATTTTAAAACACTTTTAATTGTAAAAAAACAAATTTTGCAAAAATTGGATTTTTATGCAAAACTACATCCATATTGATTATCGCTATGGATGCCGTAAATAGAAATGTTTTCTAAGTTAACTTAAAAAAATATCACCTTATGTAACTCTCTTACTTTTCCAAACAAAAGTAAATATTTATAAAAGTAAAACAAAGTTTGCAAACTTGAAATTGTTTGATTTTTAAAAACAATTTACATAACTTCCACAAAGAATTCAAGTCGCCACTGCTGCACAAATGTGTTATTTTTCTTAGCATAAATTCACAATGGAAATCACCACTACTTAACATACAAAACCTACCTCATCATGTCTAAGTTTTCACATACAACCTCAGTACAAGATCCAGATACATAACCTAATCTACAAGATCAAAGCTCATACATTTACAACCAATTTCTAAGCTAAACTTAATTTTCAAGTCTAACTTCCAAACACATACAAAAACATACTAAAATCCAACAAGTCACACTCATTCTATGTAACGATCCGAAATTTTCAACTCCGAAAATCCCATATTGTTAGAGAAAAGAAGAAGAAAGAGTAGAAGACCACGGTAGTGGCGCAGTGGTTGAGACACTTGCCTCCTGTTAACGAGGTCGCGAGTTCGATACCCGTCTACCCTACTCCCAATTTCAAGGTGCGGAGGTGGGTCCCTGTTAATCCTATAAAAACGGTTGGGGGCATCAAATCTCTGTGCTGGGCTGGCTTAAATCCCAACTGTCTGTGGTCGGACCAGGCAGGAGGGGGCTCCTCCTATCCCTTCGATTTCATCAGGGCTCTGGGTTGAGTTTTAAAAAAAAACTCAGAATCTGGATCAAATATAATATCAATTAATAGCATTTATACACGAAAGCTGAATTGTTACTTTACAATCATACATCGGAGTTACAATCATTTATATATAAACTGGACAAGTATACAACTTGTTCTGGATTACAATCTATACCGACTACACAGTCTCATATACACAGTGGAAAACTCCATACATTCCTGCCATCCAGCTTGCCTCCTGAGTTCCTGAACGTCCTAACCTGAAAATCTGTAACACTCGGTCTGACCCGGGCATTACATCAAAGTAACAACCGAGCCAGGCTGGAAATCAGTGTGAGTAAACCCATCTAATCATGAAATACTAATGCATAAAACATATTTAAAACCCGGGATAATTCATACTTCACTACGAGTTCATAACTTGCCATAGTCAAATACACATCTTACCATCATATCTAAGCATTATTACTCAGATTAAATGATCAAGTTTACATCATTTATTCCATTCCAACCTATTTATTCCAAAGTCAAATCCATAAGGAATTATTGTAGATTACAATTCAAAGTGGTTTTGGGTATTTACTGATACCCGACCCTATTCTGATCGAGTCCCATGTCATCTTAACCCAAGTTATTTAAATGAAATACAATTCAAACTTTAAATACAGGATGTCACTTTACACACCAATTCATCTCGATAGATAACCCAATTATATCGCAAAACATTTCATATCAGAAATATCAAATAATCCAAGGCATTAAAAATCATTCAATCATTCATAAGCAAGATTAATTAGTCACACCATACCAATTAATTTAAATAAATTAAACTAATTTCCTTAATCACTTTTAATCCTGCTTACTTATCATTAATTAATTATTAACCATTGATTAATCATCCCTTAATTATCCTCTTTAATTACATTAAGTAATTAGCTCTTATTCAATAACATAAATTAATTAAGCTTTGCCTATTCACATTAATTACATTTATCCTTAATTAATTACTCAAATTAATTATCCTATAATCACTTACATTGATTAAATATCCTTAATTATTTCCCTTAAGAAATTTACCTTTAATTACCATCATCAAATAATTACCCCATTGGTTAATTATCCTCAATAAATTAACCCTTAATTATTAATTATTTGACCTTTAATTACTAATTAATTTAATTAATCCTTAACAAATTTATCCTTTAATTACTTATAGTAAGTAATTATCATTTAAGAAGTTAATCTCTAATTACAAATTAATTAATCTATAATTAATTAACGTATAACCCTTAATTATTAATTAATTCTTAACAATTCATTAATTAATTTCTCTTAATTACTTAATTAATTAATAAATCAACAATTAACCCTTAATTAATCCATACTTTAACTAGTTACACTAAGTAATTAATCCTCAACTACATTAAGTCATTAATCCTTTATTACATTAAGTCATTTAAATCACCATTATATAATTGCTTTTAAAACAACAATTTTAAAACCTTGAAAACTTGTTTTAAAACTTGCTAATACTTGCTTTAGGACTTCGATTACACTTTCCCTTGAAACTTATTCATTTTGAAAATATTTTTAAAACTTGTTCGCTCCAACTCACAAATACCAGAGCTAAACGAGGAAAATTACCGAGCCAACCCCGTGCATTCCTCGCGTCAACTTAGCTTCGAGGCATCCTTCGTCTACTTTAGGTTTCACCCGAGAAAAAAACCCAAGCACTGATACATCAGTGATGCCGTGCACATGCACCACCTATTGGGACGACTTCGACCAACCTCATCATCGCCCATGAGTCGACCCTAACCTCCCTACCCAATTAAGACAAACTAAGCTTCGATTCAAACATGAAATCTAGAATGAGTCTGCGAACCCAAATCTGGAACAATACATCACCAATCCCCTCCGATGCCACTACTGATCATCAGAAATCTCAACACCCCTTTCAGAGCTTCATCATCGACTTAAGCTCTTATTCTACCCATCCAGACCAAGTCCGATGCCCTCTAGTCACTGTGACGAACTCGAGAACATCATCGACCCACCCAAATCCTTAAACCCTACAATCACCTTGTCGTGCTGCCACGGCTAATGATAACCACCTCGACCATTTTTGCCGTGATCTCCAACCCCCTAACTTGCTTCAACACTGATGTCGAGATCCCTAACCTCATCGATCATTAAAGATTGCTCGAAATCCAAAATACGTTCAACTCTTGATTTCTTATGATTTAACAGCCAAAAAATCTTAATTTAAATTTAAAAATCCTAGTTTTTGATGACAAAACCGATTATACACTTGAAACATACAATTATTATGATCGAGATTTTGATATAATTTCAAACTTATTGTTCTTCTTCCCTTTTATTCAAACTAGCTTTAGTTTGAACTTTGAAACATTTTTAAAATTTATATTTTGATATAACAAATAAATTTTGTTTATATATTGAAGTCTAAAGAGATATAGGAAAGAAGATCTTAATTTTTTTCAAATTTTGAAACCTGAACAACAAGAATAGGTCCAACAGTTTTGTATATAAACATGCACATTCAAAACCCAAACATGCACATACAACTTTATAACTATACAAGCAAAGTATATTCATATATTCGTGGAACATTACACACATAACTTCAGATATCCATCTCATGCATCAAGATATAACAATTTGGTTTACTTACCTTTTTAAAAGAACAGAGGAAGTTTTCTTCCTGAAACCTGGAAATTAATTGATTATGAACTGCTGCTTGATTATGATCTGAGTTGTTGAATCCTTTTTCAATTTGCTTGAATTTGAATTGTTGAGCTTCATGTTGTAGTTTGCAAAGATGATTGTAATTTTGAAATTTGATTTTTTTCACTGGTTTTAGTTTTGATAAAGGCTTTGATTTTCCAGGTTTGAGTATTAACAGGCTTTGTTTTTGTTTTTGTTTTTGAAAGTGGGATGATAGAAAAAAGAAATGAAGAGAAGAGATTAGATGTTTATATGGGTTCGGTGAGGATTTATTAAAAATATAAAAGAAAATAAAATAGAAAGTGACACTTGTTTAATTTGTATACACTTGTAAATTGTATGTAACAGTAGATTTACATTTGTAATTTAGTATATAAATAACTTACACTTGTATTCTGTATGTATATTAATGTTTTTATATAATTTTATATTATATTTTTAGTTTGGTTTATACTTATATATATAATTTTAAAAGATGGTATATTAAACCCTTTTTACTAATCTTATTTTACATAAATAAACAAACACATAATATAGGTTATTATTGTTTTAAAATATTAACTTCAAATAGCTTTTGAAACTTATTGTATTGAATCCAAAATATGACTCCTAAATCACAATGTCTACATATAAATATATATACATAGATAAATTGTAGATAGAAATTTTGGATTTCAAATTTCAAATTTAAATTCAAATTAATTTTTTCTTAAAATCTAATTTAAAATCAACTCAAATTTATATATATATATATATATAAATAAATTAATCAATTTGTAAATGATAATTTATTTAAAATCTATTTATATATATATAAACAAACATTATTATTATTGTTTGAAAATAATAATTTTGCCAATTATACTAGGAGGATTATCAAACCAATACTTATCCAGATATATATTTTTATTACCAAAATTATTTATTTAACTTATAAATCAGTATTTCTACTAATTAAATCTATTTAGTTTATCAATTACGGGTATTCTAAAATCTGGGTTATCACATTCCTCCCCCTTATAATCTTTTCATCCTCGAAAAGGAACGAAGGCAGAATTTATTAAAATAAATATTATCAATTTATTAAAATCTTTTATTTAAGAATTTTAAAACACTTTAAAATTAATATAATATTACCAAAATAGTTTTATAAAATACTTTTTATAGCTCGATGTTTTCTCAAGTCCATCATTGTTCTTGCAGAAATTCGATCGTACGTTGATCAGGCATAAGACTGAAAATCTACAAGTACTTAGCAGACCCATTTTCAACACCCAGTAAAAATACTTAGAAAATATTTTAGTGAAAAATAGAAAACATCTTAGAAAATAGAGGAAATATCTTTGGTGAGAATGCACTGGAAATCATCACCCCCTCCATGGTCGTAGTTAACCCGATGGTTACGTTGCCATCCCGGCAAAATCCCTAGAAAACTGTAGCCACTCCATGCCCCTCGATTAAGCCATTGAACCCGCCACAGATCGCAGTTACATCCTGGGTTACGTAGCCATCACAGCAAAAGTCCATGTAACTATAGGCATCAGCGCCCTCGATTTTGCTGCCAAATGAAACTTCACCACTCCTACATAGGTCGCATACTACATCAATCAAGTTCCAATGTAGCCTTAGGCTCTCACGGCCTCTCGACTTTCACTATGTCTTCATAGATTGCAGTCTACCGATGTTATGTTTCCATCACGACAAAATCAAATGTAGACCGTTGTCTCTCAACAGCACACACGACTTCTGATATGGTCCGCGGTAGATCACAGTGACATCGAGTTACACTGCCGTCACAGCATAACCCAAATCTCTCTGTAGGCATCAGCGCCCTCGAATTGCGCTACCCACAACACAAAATCCTCAGGAACTTCAATTTGTCGGGACTTCCTCACCGGGTTCAACTTTAGAACCCCCTTTTAGGGTTCAAGGAAGTACCATCCTGTGGCACTCCTAATGAAGTTCATTCCAATAGCAGCGCCTTTTTCCCCAGAGCCAATCTCAAAACACTTTATACTATACACTTATAGTATCTTTCAAATCATACCCTTTATGATTTACATCAAAATCTTCTTTACGCAAAATCGATATCTCAAGTCGATAGTCCCAAACTTGGCTTTCCAAATTCCTAAAATTTGATTTTCCAAAAATCAAAAGCCTTTTCAAATCCCATAGGTTCCAAAACATTTTCTCCAAAATCATTCTCATAAGATCTTATGTGTATATATATATAGACACATATCCTTGAAAAATCTTTGAATCATTTCATACTTGTATAAAGTCCCTTTTTATAATATAAATACTTTCAAAAACCTTTTCTTCTGGCTATAGATTCAACAAGGGGAGTTTTATCTTATATAACAAAGATATATAACTTTGTTTATTCCAAATCAAATATTCAAATTTGATTACTCTTTTATAAAGTTATTAACCATAATACTTTTCTATAAAATGAGTTCTAATCATAGAAATATCCAACTCCCATTTTATTTTATCATTCATTTTTCAAAATATACCTTTTCATTTCAAAAATCATTTTATAGTTCTTATCCACAAATTTCCAATATCAAATCAACCATTCAACTTTCCAAGTTAAATCTCTATTTCATCTTGAAATTTCCAATTCAGGTTGTTTGTCTTAAACTTATTTAACTTTCCCTAAGTTAAATTCAATTCAATTTACTCCTGTCAACATTATTCAATTTGAATTTCCATTTCAAATTTTAAACTTCTCATTAATAATTTTCGCTTTTATAAGTTCAAAACCTTATCACCTTGGGTTTTCATATCACATTCCAAGGAAAATTTAAAACTCAACACTTAAAGTTTATTTCAGACCATCTTTGATATTATGTATATCCCTCATATATACATATTTATTTTCCTTTGCACACCCAGTTATCCTTAAATTTTAAACCACCTTTGATTTAAATTCAAAACAAATTCCTTTAAATTTTCAAACAACACTTGTTTGAAACAGGACCCTTTCATTCAAATAATATTTCTTCTTATTTTTTTATCACTTTTCAAATTTCTGGACCTAGATTTAAGACTCCACAATTTAGATCATCTTCAGTTCCAATTTATAAGTCATACTTAACAAAATGTTTTATCTCCTTAAAACATTTCATTTTGCTTACTCATTAACACACATTTCATTATAATCGTATTCTGAAAATACTTCTACAAATTCAGGATTTTTATTTCAGTTTGGATCTATTTATCTTATTTATATAGTATATATCATCCAATTCCTATTTGGTTGTATTTTTATTTCCACTTAATTCTTATTATTATATTTAATTTCAATAATTCAACCATCAATTTGAAAAATTATTTCTTTATATATCAAAATATAAGCTTTTATAAAGACTAATTTTAAAACCATTTTAAAATTTTATATAGAAAAATAACAAATACGCTCTCATTTATACTACACTCAACTCATTCTAGGGTATCATTGACCATATCCGTAATGAGTAAACCTACCAGAGCCAAGGTTCTCACTTAACCTTCAGCTCTGATACCAAATGTAACGACCTGAGATTTTCAACTCCGAAAATCCCAGATTGTTAGAGAAAATAAGAAGAAAGTGGTAGAAGAAAAACAAAAAACAAAACTTAGAATCTCACATTTCGCAATGGATCAAATATAATACCGATTACTAACATTTATAGAAGAAAGCTGAATTGTTATTTTACATTAATACATCAGAGTTACAATCATTTATACATAAACTAGACAGTTATACAACTTATTCCAGACTACAATCTATACAGACTACATAGTCTCATATACACAGCGGAAAACTCCATATGTTCCTGCCATCCAGCTCGTCTCCTGAGTTCCAGAATGTCCTAACCTAAAAATCTGTAATACTCGGTCTGACCCAAGCATTACGTCAATGTAACACCCGGGTCAGGCTGGAAACAAGCGTGAGTAAACCCATCTAATCATGAACACTAATGCATAAAACATATTTAAAACCCGGGATAACTCGTACTTCACTACGAGTTCTTAACTTTCCATAGTCAAATGCACATCTTACCATCATATCTAAGCATTATTACTCAGATTAAATGATCAAGTTTACATCATTTATTCCATTCCAGCATATTTATTCCAAAGTCAAATCCATAAGGAATTATTGTAGATTACAATTCGAAGTAGTTTCGGGTATTTACTGATAGCCGGCCCCGGTCTCTTCGAATCCCATGTCATCTTAATCCAAGTTATTTAAATGAAATACAATTCATACTTTAAATACAGGATGTCACTTTACACAGCAATTCATCTCGATAGATAACCCAATCATATCACAAAACATTGCATATCAGAAATATCAAATAATCCAAGGCATTAAAAATCATTCAAAAATTCATAAGCAAGATTAATTAGTCACACCATTCCAATTAATTTAAATAAATAAAATTAATTTCCTTAATCCCTTTTAATCCTGCTTACTTATCATTGATTAATTATTATCCATTAATTAATCATCCCTTAATTATCCTCTTTAATTACATTAAGTAATTTGTCTTTAATCAATAACATAAATTAATTAACCTTCGCCTATTCACATTAATTAAATTTATCCTTAATTAATTACTCAAATTAATTATCCTATAATCATTTACATTGACTAATTATCCTTAATTACTTCCCTTAAGAAATTTACCTTTAATTACTTTCATCAAGTAATTATCCTCAATAAATTAACCCTTAATTATTAATTTAATTAATCCTTAACAAATTTATCCTTTAATTACTATATTAAGTAACTATCATTTATGAAATTAATCTCTAATTACAAATTAATTAATCTATAATTAATTAACTTACACCCTTAATTATTAATTAATTAATTGTTAACCATTCATTAATTAATTTCTCTTAATTACTTAATTAATTTATAAATCAACAATTAACCCTTAATTATTTTTCCTTGATTAATCCATACTTTAAATAATTACACTAAGTAATTGATCCTTAATTACATTAAGTCATTAATCCTGTATTACATTAAGTCATTTAAATCACCATTATATAATTGCTTTTAAAACAACAATTTTAAAACATGTTAAAACCTTGAAAACTTGTTTTAAAACTTGCTAATACTTGCTTTAGAACTTAGATTACACTTTCCCTTGAAACTTATTCATTTTGAAAAGTTTTTTAAAACTTGATCGCTACAACTCACAAATACCAGAGCTAAATAAGGAAAATTACCGGGCCAACCCTGTGCATTCCTCACATCAACTTAGCTTTGAGGTATCCTTTGTCTACTTCGGGTTTACCCGAGAAAAAAACCCAAGTACTGATACATCAGTGATGCCGTGCACATGCACCACCCATCGGAGTGACTCCGACCAACCTCATCATCGCCAGCGAGTCGACCCTAACCTCCCTACCCAATTACGACTAACCAAGCTTCGATTCAAACATGAAATCTAGAACGAGCCTACGAACCTAAATTTGGAACAATACATCACCAAAACCTCCCCTGCGACGCCACCACCGATCATCAGAAATCTCAACACCCCTTCCAGAGCTTCATCATCGACTTAACTACCCAACCTGACCAAGTCCGATGCCCTCTAGTCACTACGACGAACTCGAGAACATCGTCGACCCACCCAAATCCTTAAACCCTACAATCACCTTGCCGCATCGCCATGGCGAATGATAACCACCTCGAC
Organism: Allium cepa; assembly: GCA_030765085.1. Classification (NCBI taxonomy): domain Eukaryota; kingdom Viridiplantae; phylum Streptophyta; class Magnoliopsida; order Asparagales; family Amaryllidaceae; genus Allium; species Allium cepa. Next base: position 319,480,300 of record CM060937.1, on the reverse strand, counting down.
CATTTTTGTTGTGATCTCCAACCCCCCAACTTGCTTCAACACTGACCTTGAGATCCCTAACATCGTCGATCATCAAAGATTGCTCGAAATCCAAAATATGTTCAACTCTCAATTTCTTATGATTTAACAGCCTAAAAATCTTAATTTTAATTTTAAAAATCCTAGTTTTTGATGACAAAACAGATTATACGCTTGAAACATACAATTATTATGATCGAGATTTTGATATAATTTCAAACTTACTGTTCTTCTTCCCTTTTATTCAAACTAGCTTTAGTTTGAACTTTGAAACATTTTTAAAATTTATATTTTGATATAACAAACAAATTTTGTTTATATATTGAAGTCTAAAGAGATTCAGGAAAGAAGATCTTGATTTTTTTCAAATTTTAAAACTTGAACAACAAGAACAGGTCCAACAGTTTTGTACATGAACATGCACATTCAAAACCCAGACATGCACATACAACTTTATACCTATACAAGAAAAGTATATTGATAAATTCATGGAACATTATACACATAACTTCAGGTATCCATCTCATGCATCAAGATATAACAATTTGGTTTACTCACCTTATTAAAAGAACAGAGGAAGTTTTCTTCCTAAAAATTGGAAATTGCTTGATTACGAACTGTTGTTTGATTATGATCTGAGTTGTTGAATCCTTTTTGAATTTGCTTGAATTTGAATTGTTAAGCTTCAGGTTGTAGTTTGCAAAGATGATTGTGGTTTTGAAATTTGATTTTGTTCACTAGTTTTAGTTTTGATACAGGCTTTAATTTTCCAGGTTTGAATATTAACAGGCTTTGTTTTTTTTTGAAAGTGGGAAGATAGAAAAAAGAAATGAAGAGAAGAGATTAGATATTTATATAGGTTCAATTAGGATTTATTAAAAATATAAAAGAAAATAAAATAGAAAGTGACACTTGTTTAATTTGTATACACTTGTTAATTGCATGTAACAATAGATTTACATTTGTAATTTAGTATATAAAAAACTTACACTTGTATTTTGTATGTATATTAAAAGAAGGTATATTAAACTATGACGACACGAAACTTTTAACATTTGAATTGAAATATTCAATTGATTTTAAATGTTTGAATGATAAGTTAAACTTGAATTTCAAATGAAACTATGAATTTGGAGATTAAATTATTGAATTTAATTTATTGAAATTGGGCAAAATGTTGAATCTTGATTTTTTTAAGCTTGTTAAAAATAATTTGAAGGCTTAGAAAATATATATTGATAATACTGAAGATAATGGAAGCTTCGGAATTTAATTTGAAAATGATTTGTTCAGTTTTGAAATTTTATCGTTTAAATCGATAATTAAAAATATCCTTCAGAGGCATAGTCTTGGATTTTGACGAAACAAGTTCTATTGCATCCGTAATATTGTATTATTATCGGATTTCAATTTTCGTAGTGTTTGGAGTGATCGTTTGGCCGTACGATAAGAAAACGCGCTAAAAATTACATCAAAATTTAATTTAATAACTGGTCCAAAAAGCTATCTTCTCCATACGATCGAATTTGGACTCGAAACCTTTTCCATTACGTTCGTAATAGGGTTTAACATTATAAACGCCTGGTGGCACACTTCGATAGGAGATCGATATTTTCGACTCGATTTCAAGTCGTTTAAATTCAAATTCAAATTTAAATTCTATAATTATGACTAGTCAAAAAACATTTTGATTCAACACGTTGTTGTTCTTTTTAGCACTTGTCAAGCATCCAAAAGAATTTAAGACACGTAACAGTTTAAAAATAAAATAAAATAAAATAGAAACAATCTCGTTCAAAAGAAATCATATTCATTTTGTTCATTCCGTTCAAATAAAAATAGCCGATACACCAGAAATTATATTTATATATCGTTCACTCCTCCCACTTTTCATTTTCAAATCAAAAGAAAAGATCGAGTTGCCCTCTTCTCTCCGTTCGAAAACAAGAATTATAAAATGGTAAACGAAAGTGAATCAAAGTCAATTTCGACTTCGTCTGGGTATCGCGAATTGGCAAAGATGTCGGCACCAAGTTGAGTGAAGACTTTCGACCATCAGCAGGGAGATCGTCGACGGCAAGTCGCGATTTGGAGGGCATCGAGTTTTGGGGGCGCACGCGAAGTCGATGACTCGGTCGAGATGGCGACTGTGTGCTGCGATGGTTGAAGGCGGCTGTGCAAGCAGCGCGAGGCGATGGGAAATCGACTGGTGGTTGCGAACATCTAGGGTTTTGCGGCAGGCTACGGCAAAGTCGAACTGCAGTCGATCGATGGTCGTGATTTTGGGGCTGTGGTGGCAACGCACGATCGCGAGGCCGAGGGTCGTTCGATTCGTTCGAGATTTGTGCAGTGATGTATAAATTGTATTTGTTAATTTTGATTTAAAATATATATGCAGTTTTTCAAATTTTGTAAATAAATATGCATGCATAAGTTTTGATTTATTAAGTTATATTAAAATTAAATTATTAGTTGAATTAAATTTATAAAATGCTAATAGATTGTTCGATTTCTTCGAATATTAATAAGTTGTATAAATTATTTACACAAGGTCAAAATCTTAAAGGAAACAAATCGAGAAGGAAATGGATTGCAAATAAAAGGGAAAAGGTGAGATCTTCTCACTCAACCAGATTTTTCCGATTAAATTTTAGAAATTAAATTTGGGATTTAATTTGGAGTTAAAATAAATTTTAGGAATCGATTTGGAAATTTGATTTGGTGTTTTGGAAATAAATTGAGAAATCGATTTGAAATTAATTTGGTGTTAAAAATGAACCTTTGGGAAATTGATATGAAAATTGATTTGTTGTTTGAAATAAATTTAGAAATCAATTTGGAATTGGACTTGGTAATTGAAATAATTTAGAAATCAATTTGAAAATTGATTTGGTGTTGAAAGTGAATACATGGGAATCGATTTGAAAATCGTAAATTAGTGGATATTTAAAAATTTAAATCCACAATGGGAATTTTATAAAAGAAAGGGAAATTTGTTTTAAAAATAAATATTATTTTATTTTTAAAAGCGTGGAAAGGAATTTACGGATTTGGGACGTAAATTTAAAATAAATCCAGAAAGATTTATAAATTGTTTTGAATGAACCATTTTAGAATGAAATGTGTATTTTCCCTGAAAGCCGAGAATGTTTTCAATATGGTTTATAAATATAAATTGAAGTTGTAAAGATGGTATTAAGGAAAGAATATTTTGGAAAAATTATTTACTTAGGATATTTTGAAAATCTTTAAAGTAAAAATATATTTTAAACTATTATAGAAGTGATTATTTAAAGTTTTAAATTGATATTCGTTTTAGAAATTGGATATTTAAGTAGTTATATCCTATCTACTAATTTTATTTTGAAATTAGTTTGGACTTGATTTTTTATATATGAGACATTAGTATAGTATTTTCATAACTAATATTGAAGCAAGTGTTTTAAAATAATTTTATTTTGAATGTTTTCAAGTATATTTTGGATAAATATTTTAAATTATTTTTAAAGAATTTGAACTCGGCAAATTTTCAGTGGAATTAAATATATTTTTGGAAATTTATTCCACGTGAGGAAGGTGATTCGAAATTTGTTTTCAAAAGATTGAAAGGTGAAAAGTGATTTGAAATTTGTTTTCGAATAGTTTAATAGATGGATTTCGAATAATATTATTTAATAGTTGAAGAATTTATTTAAAATACGAATTTAAAATATTTGAAAGAGATAAAGGAATTTATTTCAAAAGGAAATAAATTTTAGAAATTTAATTTGGGATTTAATTTGGAGTTGAAATAAATTTTAGAAATTAAATTTGGGATTTAATTTGGAGTTAAAATAAATTTTAGGAATCGATTTAGAAATTTGATTTGGTGTTTTAGAAATAAATTGGGAAATCGATTTGAAATTAATTTGGTGTTAAAAATAAACCTTTGGGAAATTGATATGAAAATTGATTTGTTGTTTGAAATAAATTTAGAAATCAATTTGGAATTGGACTTGGTAATTGAAATAATTTAGAAATCAATTTGAAAATTGATTTGGTGTTGAAAGTGAATACTTGAGAACCGATTCGAAAATCGTAGATTAGTGGATACTTAAAAATTTAAATCCACAATGGGAATTTTATAAAAGAAAGGGAAATTTGTTTTAAAAATAAATATTATTTTATTTTTAAAAGTGTGGAAAGGTATTTACGGATTTGGGATGTAAATTTAAAATAAATCCAGAAAGATTTATAAATTGATTTGAATGAAATGTGTATTTTCCCTAAAAGCCGAGAATGTTTCAATATAGTTTACAAATATAAATTGAAGTTGTAAAGATGGTTTTAAGGAAAGAATATTTTGGAAAAATTATTTACTTAGGGTATTTTGAAAATCTTTAAAGTAAAAATATATTTTAAACTATTATGGAAGTGATTATTTAAAGTTTTAAATTGATGTTTGTTTTAGAAATTGGATATTTAAGTAGTTATATCCTATCTACTAATTTTATTTTGAAATTAGTTTGGACTTGATTTTTTTATATGAGATATTAGTGTAGTATTTTCGTAACTAATATTGAAGCAAGTGTTTTAAAATAGTTTTATTTTGAATGTTTTCAAGTATATTTTGGATAAATATTTTAAATTATTTTTAAAGAATTTGAACTCGGCAAATTTTCAGTGGAATTAAATAAATATTTGGAAATTTATTCCACGTGAGTAAGGTGATTCGAAATTTGTTTTCAAAAGAATGAATGGTGATTTGAATTTTTTTTCGAATAGTTGAAGCGTTAAAATTATATCTTGCGGAGCTATTTTGAAAATAATAATTGGGGGAAAATTATTTGAAAGCCAGTGAGTATTGATTGATAGTTAAATAACCGACTATCAATATTGGTTTTTTAACGGCATTTAAATTTCGACGTTACCAGGGGTCGGATTCCAAATGGATATTCAAAACCCACATCAAACCTTTGTGATCGTAACGAATCTTTTGTTTAAAAGATCAAAGTGGTAATTTGTTGTGATTTGTTTGAATCTGAATGTAACACTTATTTTTAAAAATAAGCGCTCGTTATTCAGATCAGCCGGGAGAGGACCTTGTGTCATAAAACCCATTTCGTATAATGATATGACGAAATGGGATTGCATTTGAAGATGGTGTTGAAGACCGGGTGTTTTTGAAAGCGAAAGGATTACCTGTCGAATGTCTCTGCACCGAGTTGCTTCGGTATAGAGATTTTATCACCTTTTGTGATGGGGATTCCGGACGTGATTAGTGAATATCCAGATTTGCAAGGGCTTCTTTTAAAGTGCCTTCGGTTCCGTTCGATCCCGGAACAGACTTGTATGGATGTGTGTCTAACGTTACACTTTGAGATGTAAAGCTGGTTTCTATCAAATACATTTTTGTTGGTGGCGGAGAATTTATTCTTTTAGCTTAACACCCTTCTCCGAGATGTACGAGCTCAGAGGTTATGTAGTTGATGGTTACTAGTGATACATTCCCAAATTGGTAATGTGGCATACGTAGTGTTGTTGATCATTTGTTGATCGAAGCATGGCTTTAGTGAAAAGCGTAGCTTTGTAGACGAGACTTCGTTGGACCTCACAATCTGGAATGGTCAAAACAGAAAGAATGCAGCAAGGTTATTTAGGGGTAGCGCCCCCTGAGGGTATGTCATTTCCTTCTGGAAAAGGATAGTATCATGGTATGGAGCCCAGATATTTTACCTATGTTGATGCTGCAAATTTAGTATACTTTGTAGTTGAGGATCCTCAGATAAAGGTCGCAAACAACCAAAGGATGACATACTCGTGTCAGCAGTTACCTAGTTACAAAGGTAACCCGGCTTTATGTTGGCAGAGATCCGGATAGGTTCTCGGGGCGTCCCTCCAGAGGCGTACCCATGTGGCCTAGGAAGTTTCTTAGCCTGACCATTGTTGGAAATCCAATCACCAATACGTTCCTTGTACGATTTTAGTTGTAGAACCTGCCATCTAATGTGGTAGCTATAGTAGGCATACTATAATGGTACGTGTGATGGCTAAGATTAATATTATACTTGCAAATGTTTTCCGCTATGCACTAATAACAATATCAAAAAGATTTTGTGTATCAAGCATATTTGACTATCATAAGGAGAAATCTCCCCCATGTGTGCGATTGCATTGTGTGTGTGTGCCGGGAATCCTTGTGGTAGTTTCATTTTCCAAAAGCATAGCGGATTTCTTTTTAGTTTTTTTTTGTGAAAATAATAGTTTTTAAGATCTCACACCAGTCCCATGACTGACCTGGAGTTTATTGTTCCCTTTCTAAACTCTGGGTGGCCATAGTTTTCCACATGGGCTGCCAAGAGTCAGGTTATCTTTATTCTGGAGCGAAGCCAAAAAAGAAGTTGCTGTGGAGTTCTGGAGTTAAAGCTGGATGGCGAGGCGTATCTCTTTACTATGTATTATCCGCTGCGTTGGGATTTCTGTAAGTTTAGTTTTAATATGGACTAGTTGTTGTAAATGCCTAGTGTTGAATGATGTCGTTGTAAACTCTGATGTTGTATTGTATTAACATAGATGATTCTTTGTTTTAAAGATTATTCATTTATCTATTATATTTGTTCTGCTGCGAAATGTGAGATTCTATTATTGATTTCTTTTTTCTTCTTCTTAAACCCTAACGGTTCGGTTTTCCGGCATTCGATTGTGCGGCATTTGATACAGTGGACGTATTAATGTCGACTTTCGAAAGTCGAAAAATTGGGTCGTTACATAAACCCTTTTTACTAATCTTATTTTACATAAATAAACAAACACATAATATTGGTTATTATTATTTTAAAATATTATCTTTAAATAGCTTTTGAAACTTATTGTATTGAATCCAAAATATGACTCCTAAGTCACAATGTCTACATACACACACACACATAGATAAATTATAGATAGAAATTTTGGATTTGAAATTTCAAATTTTAATTCAAATTAATTTTTTTAAAGTCTAATTTAAAATCGACTCAAATATATATATATATATATATATATATATATATATATATATATATACACACACGTAACTAAACATAAATTCAATTTGTAAATGATAATTCTATTTAAAATCTATTTAAATCTATATATATATAAACAACACATTATTATTATTGTTTGAAAATAATAATTTTGCCAATTATACTAGGAGGATTATCAAACCAATACTTATTTAGATATATATATTTTTATTCCCAAAATTATTTATTTAACTTATAAATCAGTATTTCTACTAATTAAATCCAGTTAATTTATCAAATACCAATATTCTAAAATCCGGGTTATCACATTCTATACAAAAATTTATCAAAACGTATAAAAGTTAAAACCTTTAACTTTAAAATAAAGTTTACTCATCGAAATTATGCCAAAACTCTTTTGAAACTTGAAATAACTTTGCAAACTTGACTTAGGATCCTTGCATCTTGAAATAGGCTCAGCCTAGGGCATGCATGGCTCGACCATAATAAGAATAAGGATGTGTGGGCTTGACTGGAAGAGGTGGAGGACCTTCGAATATTTGAATTCACAAAACCGGACCCAAACATTAGTCATATTCTCTTTGATTTTTGGTCATATTGCTCTCGGAATTTTGTAAAGTGCTTAAAAGAAAAGTTTTTGAAAATTCTTTTCTGTACAATTTCAAAATATGAATTATTCAATTTTGATTAGTTGCGAGGAGGATATGGTCAAAAGAAGGAATGCTATTCTCGGGCTTGAAAATCTGAGTCCAAAAATTGGTCTGAAGAAATGCAACTTTGACATAGCTAAGATTGGAACAGTGTAGTTAATGCCCCGCTATTACCCCGCTATAACCCCGCAATATCTCATAGCGGATTTCTACCGCTATGATTTTTCCATATAGCCCCAAAATATAGCCTTTCCGCTTTAATCCCCACTAATTCCGCTATATCTTGTTATTCCCGCTATATTTTGCTATTTCCACTATATCTTCTTTGATAAAATGAATTAAAAAATTGCATTTATACATTATAAAAATTACGAAACTAATTTATTTGATTTAATTTTTAATATATTTTCAGAAATGAAAATACTCTAATATTCTACTAAATTCAATTATGTTATATAACAGTTTTACGTTTATTTAAATTATATTCGCACATGTTTTTTTGTTTTAAAACATTTATTTATTAACTATAATTCAATTGAATGATAATTTTCGTTTAATTACCATTTATATATTCATAAAAACTTTAAGTACGAGTTTTATATGATATTTTAGAGTTATCCGATATATCCCGCTATATCCTCGCTGTATCCCCACTATGACTTTTTGCACCTCCACTGCTTTGAATCCGCCGAGCGCTTTAACTACACAGGATTGGAATACCAAAGAAAGTTGTACCATTGGAAATATACAAGATTTAAAAAAAAATTCTCCATTTGAATCATAGAAAAGGAAGATATGATAGAAAGAAGAGGAGGAAAATTGAAGGAATGGAAGGATATTATAAACAAAAGAAAAAAGAGAATTAACTATCTACCCTTGTACTTCCACCCTCCACATTGTTTTACCACCTCAACACTCTCCACCACCACCACACCATGCCATTTCCACCCACCACCTGGTCGCCTCCTCATCATGTCAAGGAAAACACGTTTAAACATGTTTTGTACTCGAGTCGCTAAAGTGTCAAATCATGTCTAAGTATGTTTCTTTAGGAATCTTTTAGTATATACATGTATATAATTAAGTATATATACCTATGTATGTACAAATATATACTAACTAATTTACACTTCAATTGTGTATAAACTTATACTAGAGTTCACAACATTTCCAATAGCTGAAAAGTCGAATATTCGGGAAATGAATTCCAATCATATTTTCGATTTTTCTTTGAACTATATATTTATTTTTGGAAATTTAGAAAAATATTTCACCATCATTAATTATTATTTAAAATAATTTTATTTTCATTATAAAACTCATACGTTGAATATTTAGAATTAATTAAATTTTCGCAAATCAAAGTAGTGAAATTCGGGTCGTTCCAATCAAGGTGGTCTGCCTTTAAGGTATGGCCTAAGTACAAGGCCTAAATTTTTGTGCTTAAATATGAATTTGAATTGAGCATGAATAAAATTTGAAAATTAGTTTTGAATTTGAATTTTAATATGTTATAAATTCTATATTAATTAGTTCTATTTTGGATAAAATTATTTTGCAAAAATATATTACAGGGTTAAAATTTACATTAGCAAAGGAATTTTTTAGAGCTAATTAATTCTTTTTTAGAAAAATATATTAAATATGAAGAAAATATATACAGTGAACACTAATAAGATGTTGAAAATAATTTATATAAGGACAGACCCTTGTAGTTAAGCCGTAATATTTCTAGCTAATATTATTTTACTAAAATATTTATCATATATATATATACACTAATATAAATATATATTTAAAGTGCATAATAATATAATATATTAAAAAAATGTTATTGGGTTTACTTGCATATATACGATAAGCTTTAATTTTTACTATCTTATTTTGTTTAGTTATTATAATCACATGCATTATAATTCAAGTTTATTTTTGTTTTAATACATATGTGTGTGTGTTGATATTTATCTCCTTTAATCGTATGATGGAATACATATTAAACTTATCAGTATACATGTTAATATATATATATATATATATATATTAATATTTAACTACACACGAATATATGTGCGTGTGTTATTTAACATCTTTTCAAGTTTTGTATAGTTTTAGCCTTATCTTGTTTGACACATTTAGTTTGTTGTTGTTAGGTCTCCTGCTGTTGACTTGGCTCATGGCCACGTTTGCATAAGCGTCATTTTTCTTTGTTTCGTTATCTTCCAGTTGTCTAACTTATATGGTGGTGTTGTTGGTTATGTTGATTTTACTTATATGGCTTATGTTATTATTTTGACCGAGGTTTCAACTTTACTCTTATTTGGACCTTAGTTTATATATAACATGTCTGTTCTTTTTTATGTACATATATTAATATAAACTCTAGTTAGTAGGTATAATGACCCTATAATTTTAACGATTTTTATAACGTAATTAACTGAATTTTTGCTTCAAAATAAACAATTAAATTTAGTTTTGAAAATTTGATATTTGGTATGCCTCTATTTAAACATAGCAAATGACAGATTTTCATTGGTAAATATGGAAGTTAATTCTGTTGTGTAATTTTCAATTTGAAATCAGTTAATTCGATAAAAATAAAATGTTTACGAAATTTGAATATTTTTATATAATAAAAATGTAAATCATCTTCTGAGTGAGATGTCGTATTTCGTTTCACCAAATTTGTACTGCTTTAGCTCCATTTATATTATTCTTGGCGTTTTAGCAGCATTTTAGCAACGAAAATTCGAGTTTTTATAGGATGATCATATCTCTTATATCTGTGTACCATTCTGTTCATCTCATTGTGCTGATCTCCGCGGTATTCATTTGTCCATTTCGGTGTCCAGTACGTAGGAAATCTGCGAAACGGTTAGCAGTATCGGTACCCGTTTTGAGCCTTTTGGTTTCCCTATGTCTATTAAATTGTCCATGTTGAAAAACTGATAGCCAGTAGGCTTTTATAATTCCCTAAATTCAATTTCGTTCCTGACTTTTATTATTCCAATCTATTTCAGTATATTAATTTGGTTCATCACGTACATTCTCTTTCCCTTTCTATTCATCTCTGTGCTCTGAAAAATTATTATTTATATTTTTAAACGTTGCTTTCATTTCTAGGTTGAGGTAGTTGCTCGCCTCTTTGATCTTGCAAAACCGGCTCACATTCGAACCATCCTCCATCTTGTTCAAACCCATGCTAGTGCGCCATCAATCACCAGCCCTCACCTCCCCTAGCCATTGCAACCCCAGCCGCCTATAAGCAACAACCCGCGCCATCTCCTCTTTCCACCACCTTCTGCTGATCCAATAACAGCCTATCCTAACTGCTTCAATCCCCCACCAAACGCACAGACCTTCGAACATCCATCATCGGCCCACCCCGCATCAACAGCCCTGCTATGTCCATCCCGCCTCTGTCTTTCCACCTACAGCCGAGTAACCATCGACAACCATCCTCTCAAGCACAGACTCGGCCTTAAGCCCCTCAACCCATCGCCTACCTTTATCACCAAGCACTGCCCAGATCGAAAACTTAGCAACTCCCTGTAGTCCTCCAGAAGCTTCAATGGCCGAGCTGCCCTTTCCCTGACGACGTCTTCTCACAACATGCGACAACCCCGACCATGGCTGAACCTCTCCAGTTCCTCTAACCCACTGTCTCGCCATAAAATATCTCCCAAGATCTTTACGGCAGCAGCATATACGATATATGTTTTAACAAGTATGTGTATATATATGTATTATGTTGTATATATTAGTTTATATTTAAGATCAGTCTGTTTATATATAAATTTATATAAATTATATGATAAGTTTAGTTATATATATATAAGTTTATATAAGAATGTTTGCTATGTGCTATCTGCTACATATATCTGGAAATATGTATATGTTAAATAAATGTATATCACTACACCAAAAGAGGCATATTACAACGGTGGAAAACAGTTGTAAAAGACATATTACAACGGTGGATCAACAGTCGTATTTTAAGAAGTTGTAAAAGACTATCAATTTTTTACAACTGTGATCTTTAGTTGCATATAACCGTTGTGATATTATATATTACAACTATTTCTCACCCTTGCAAATAACAATTTTACAACTGTTGGTAACTCTTGTAGATATGTAACATTTCGTGCTGTAGCAGGTATGACAACTGCTGGATAACTGTTGTAGTTATCTACTACAACTGTTATTCACAGTTGCAATTAATCTTTTTACAACAGTTCATAGCAGTTATAGATTATAACATTCGTCATATAGCAGGTATGACAACTACGTGGCCACCATTGTAGTTATCCCTACTACAACTGTTACACGCAGTTGCAGTTTAGTATGTTCTGCGACCTCCTCCACAGTTGTAATATATTTTAATTACAACCACATTAATTGCAATTTAAACCCAAAAATATTTATATAATTCTAATAAAACACAATACATACCAAATAGAACAATCTACGATATTCGTTCACATCACCAACTAAAACAGTACCAAAACAACATTCTCACATAACCATTCCAAAATAGGATACAACACAAAATACTTAAGAAAGATAAAGTTTTGTATCGCAAAACACATACCCTAAGGAAATACACTAGTCGAAGGCAACAGAGTCTTAATGCCAAGCCACGGTCGATCCAACTGCTTCTCTAATAGTACACATCTCGGAATTCGGCCTCCACAAGAAATCTTCCGTATCTACCGCCACATCAACCCAAACATTACAACCATCTGGTCCTAGTTTTTTAAAATGCACCAAACAATCAGAATAAGTGGATACTACCGTTCCTTCTGCAACAACTTGCCTTTGCCAACTCAATATTTTACATTTTCCGACCTCAATTCCAGCATGCCTTGCATCCCGTTTAGGCCGTTCTTCAACAGTCAGAGTATTGCTCTCACGGTGTGACTGCACAAAAATAATTTACGAATACATTAGACTATTTATGGTATATGTATAACATCAACTAAAAATAATCCGTGTGTATGTTTGTTTTGTGTGTTAATTTGCATTTAAAAAACCAAAATATTTTACTGCATTGCATTAGCATTTTTCATTTACAATAACATTCAATAAACCACTGGGTTTTATACCTATCTGATTTCCAAATAATAACAACTAATATAAAAGTAAAGTACGACTAAACAGCTGGAATAAAATATATGATACTTTGTATTCCTGAAAGAGTGTCAATCCCAGTACAAAACTAACATTTAAAGGAACGATGGTTTTCATAACATATACACAAGGGTCCAAGCTCATCATAAAACAATACTGGAAGCACTCAGTTCACTAATGTATGAATTTTGCACGATCACTGATGAGAAGATAAAGAAAAATGTAGCTTATGTAGAAGCATTTCACTCACACTGATTCCACTCATCTTGCATACAACTTTCAACTTAAATTGCCACCTCCTCCATAATCATAACAATCAAACCCAACTGTCCACCTTCATATATCAATACAAACGCATCAGTTCACCACCCATATCAATGAACATATAACACAGTGCACAACTAACTACTCATTTTCTTTACATTTTCCATACATTTCACCTTCACTCGCACTGTTACATTGACATACCCAACAATTCTTCAACATTCCCTGACTGTCACTGCCAACTATTCCTTACTGTCGTGCAAAACTGCACATTCACCAAAGCCCATCAACTATTTCTAAACTGCAAGTCATCACTATAAATACTCCCATACTTCAAACCCCTCCTTGAACCACTACTTCACATCATCACTCCATCAAGTTCAACACTTCAGTGTAACTGCCTCCTTGATCCATAAACTGCTCCAACCCACTACAAAACAGTCACATCCCAAACCTCCAACGCTTTCCATCTTCAACCCATCCACAAACTACTGCTTTCCTCTGGCCATTCACCTACCACTTTCACTTACCTTCACCTATACCACTACTTTTGCAACAACACCTTGCTCTCTGCAGTTCAACACCAAAACGGCTGCAAGCATACAACCTACATATCACACACATACAGCCTGCAAGCAAATTCACCACCTACCAGCACACTCCTCTACTTGCCTCACTGCCATATACATCAAATTTCAAAACATCAACACTGCCACCATACCTGCACACTCCTACTTGCCTCATTACCCCTCTCTCAGTTGAGACTGCTGCCACTCCAAGCTCCTCCCTTCATCTACTTCAACAATACAATCATCCAACAGGACCCACCATTCAACAAATCAGCTACCACATTCACTTCAAAACCACCATAGCAACAGCTCTGCTTCACATCAACCTCCAATTTCCAAGTAGAAAAAAAAATCGAAACCACAACTCAATTACAAACCATAATTCACTGCCTTCACAACAGACAATTTTTTACTGCCTCCACCTCCACCACATCAGCATCCTCTGATCATCCGTGCACACTGACCAAACAAGCAAATACCCCCTCCCTCCCCCCCCCACACCCCCAACCACACTGTCACATTTGTCCGAACAAGTTTACAACATCCATCAAGTTTACTCATCCACCCACTGACTTGCCTACTTCCTCCATCTCATCAGGAAAACTCCTACCCCCTATGTTCTTCCTCAAACCAAACACAACCCACTTGAATCACAATCCAACCATCCCCCTTCAACACAACAGTGCAAAACATCCACCAACTACACTATGATTCATCAACCATTTCTTCTTACTGTTACATTCATCATCATGCCATATCAAACATTTACTAACCACTACACTTTGTCTACATCTCTGCCACCATTGCTTGCAATCCCCAAAACCTCACAGACACAACAAAACAACACACACCACCCAAACTTCAAACTGCAACATTCCCACTGTGACATATTCACGAATCTCCATTTCCTCTATACCGCAACACCACATCAGAACTCACAAATTCCAAAATCATTACACCCATTCAACTGCTCCATTCACAATCCATTCGCAAGCCATTCATAATTCCTTGCATTGCCATGCATCACTAAAACTCCAACTACACAGGTTCAAAACCTTCTTTGGCCATACAAACCACTGTCACCACCCAGTGCTTCATTGTGCAGTGCACTATCCTTCTGTCCACTATATCTCAACCACTGTGCACTTTCTCATCAACCATTTGACCACCAAACATCCTCCCACATCCTACAACCCCTTGTTACCACCCCAAACCATCACTGCCACCTGCTTCGAACAACATACCATTCATACCCATATACCATCATAACAAACGCCCTCCTGCATTCACCACTGCTGCTACAGCCATATACAACAGTAATACTCAGTCATCCCCCTGCCATCAACTACTTTTTAAACAAGTTGTCAAAGTGCATCTACTTGCCTTACCATTGACCATCATCCATCATACTTTTTAAATGCACTTTTCTTAATTTGTAAATAAATATTTTGTAAAAATAATTTTCCCGCTTTTTAAATGCCAAAATACATCTGAAAAATAAATAAAAGCAAGTCTACTGCCAAATTCTATACTATAACTCAGCAACATATGGAAACATATGCGAATGTCCTAGTCAAGTTCTATACTATATCACTAGAAACATACATATGGAAACGGTACCTGAGGCGTATTAGCAGGAGGAGTCTCTGGATTTTCCTCATTGACTCTTCACTTTCCTTTCATATCCTGTAAAGATTGTATTATTACATATATAACTAGTAATTTGTAAGAACATGTCACATATTCATTAGCATAGCTAATTAACACTTACCAGTATAATCGCAGTAAGCTCTAGTAATTTAGCCTCCATGCCACTAACTTGGTTTCGCAATGCATGTACTTCACCTAAATTAGCCTAATGAATACGCAGATGAGATGGTACAACCCCAAAGCCTAATCCTCTTACACGTCTGCCATGTTCCTGACCAAAAAGAATTGACACTCCATCTTGAGTAATTGATGTTGTTCCCTGAGAACTCTGACTCATGACATTATGCTCTTTTATCTTACACTACAAATTCAAAAAACACCAATATTAAGCAACTAAAAAAATACTACATTAATAATAACATAAAGCCGTGATCACTTATTTTTTTTGCTTATTTCGTATATTTGAAATTTTCCTTACTATGCAGTCGGCAACAACTGAATTCGGGAGTTCTCCATTTTTTCTGGTATGGGCTTTGCACCACAATTCGTCTCTACTGATATCAGACGTTGCACTTTCCTTTTTCTATAAAAATAGCATAAGAGCTTAAGAACGTACAAGTAATAACAAATAAAAAATGCTTTAGCAATAATCAGTATACATCAAATGGGATTGCAATGTGAAAATTTTGGAACTTGTACTGATTAAGTTTTTAATATTTACTTACCATTTCTTCTTCCAATCTTGCATAACCCATTCGGCTCATGGTATGTGGAAATTTATTCTTATCTCTTATAGCTTTGAATTTTTGGCTAGTTTCCTACGTAAAATAAATTCAATAAATATGATATAAGAAAATGTAATAAATTTAATAGTTGTAATCAATAAAATAAAAATAACCACCTTAAACTTTTCCGACAATTTTTCCTTTACAAAAGCATTCCACTCTTCAACGCTCTTTATATTATCTGGTTTTAAGGCTGCTAGTCTATAAGTAGAGTCGGGACAAGTGGACGCTTTTTTGATAGCTGCAACTAATCTTGATTTCGACTCCTTCCATCGTTGTCCCAGTATCATTAAAAAGTAATCCTTGTACAGTTTATCCACCTTGAATCTCGACTGCACAACAAGAATACATAGAATATTAAACAAATACTTCAATGCCATTGTTATTAAGCACACAAATCCTTAAATGTTGCAAATGTCCAAGTGATTGAAAATAATAATTCTGTTCATTGTTCAATGTTTAAAATAAACCAAGTGATCAGTTAAGTGATTAGTTGGGAATAACAGTATCTAAGCGATAAACAGTCAAAACAAAATAAAATGGCAGCACAATGTCTCTATTACAAACAGTTCACATGAGGAACCTAGACATACAACCATACAAAAATGAAACAACCACCTCCACTTTGTTGTTGTGTTGGGCATTGTACATCAATCAAAATCCGAAGAACTGAGGTAAAGATAACAAAGGCAGGCAAAAGTAGCAAGTTTTAAAAAAAAATTCGTGGAGGTTAACCATAGCTTAGTAAGTTAATTTGTTACCGACATTATTTCGAGCTACAAATTTTGGATGACAGCCAATTACAGCTTATGGCACAAATTTTGGATGACAGCCAATTACCGACATTAAAACCAAGAAACAGTTCATGACAACAACTTGCATGAATTACCAAGAAACAGAACGCCAATTACAATAAATACTGACGATGAAACCAATTACCTGAATACAAGTCCATAGATCATCCCTCAATTCATCGTCGACTTTCTTCCATTCGCTAATGGTCATTGGCACCATCTCCCTTGCTAGAACACCAATATATGATGACAAATGCTTGGAATTGTGACCTATGGCTTGTCCTCGTTCATTAAACTCTAATTCCGGCTTCTCACTCGGTAACATAGCAAATGATTTCAACATTGTCCTCCCTCTTTTTTTTCTAGGTTTCTTCAATGTACAACCTTCACTAGAATCCGATGAAAGCTGGCTTGGAGTGACATCTGAGGGGGTTGAAGTATGTATAGGGTTGCTTGCGGGTGGAGGAGGAGGCAGTATCGGGTTTGTAGTATGGCCAGGGCTGCTAGTGGGTGGAGGAGGGGACTGTATCGGATTTGTAGTATGGCCAGGGTTGCTTGCGGGTGGAGGAGGGGGTTGTATCGAGTTTGTAGTATGGACAGGGCTGCTAGTGGGTGGAGAAGGAGGCTGTATCGGGTTTGTAGTATGGACAGGGCTGCTAGTGGGTGGAGGAGGGGACTGTATCGGATTTGTAGTATGGCCAGGGTTGCTTCCAGGTGGACGAGGGGGCCGTATTGGGTGTTCAATATACTTTCGGGGAGATCTTCTTACAACACAATTTAAATCCCGAAGCGAATTAGCAACATCAAGATGGTCACCTTGGATTTCGTTGATTCTAACACCACCAGCCCTCTCTTCAGCAGCACGAAAAGCTGCAAGTGCAGCAAGATTTTGCCTCTTTGCTCGTTTGATCGCTGTCTTTGAGCTCTGAAATATCAAAATTGAAGTCAGTGAAATACATGCTAGCTTAAGCGTCATATGATAGTACAGAAAGTGCAGTTAATAATGAATAAAAACTGCGAAAGTAAAAAGGATTTATAACAATGCATCGATCCATGAATTTAAATTGCAGCAAAGCAGCCAATTCGGTCCTTGAATTTAAAGTTTCAAATGTTAGGTACATATTTGTAAAGTTTCGTATGATTGTAGGATACATATTCAAAATTGATCTGTTAAAATTCATGTCATAGCCAATGTTAGGTACATATTTGTAAAGTTTCATAAAGCAGGAGATTCAACTAAGATGCAGTTTTCAACAACCTTAAATTCAGCAACCTATTATATAAAAAAATTGAAACAGGACTATAGTACATCTTACTATAGCTAACAACAAACAAAATTATAGATACACGCACAGACAAACTAAAATCAAATGGTTAATCCTGAACTGCCACCGTATTTCCATTGTATAGAAATAAATAAATGTAATGCTATGTGCACGGTTTAAATTACTATCTATTACATAAACATCACCATATTGAAAATTAATTTTTGTAAGAAAAATGAAAATGTAACAACGTAATTAAATTACCATAGTTGCTTCCTGTTCAACAAAAATTATGATAGTTTCAGTGATAGTCTTAATGTCCATAAACTTGTAATGCAATCATAATATCTATTGATCGTTGACCATGGTATCAAAGTAAACTTGAAAACCAAATTCTACAGCTATATAAGAATGTATAAAAAATATTAAACAGAATTATTAACTCTCCTCATGCAGGGGGGAATAAGGTGTAAACAATCTGATTATCATTCCAAAAATTGTTCTTTGTTCGTCATGTATGAGTAATAGGCTCATATATTACTCCGTCCAACATTTTTTCAATATGTGACATGGTTAAGGGAATTTCCATCAAAGAAGAGGGTTGAATAACTTTTAAAGTTTCAAATGTTAGCCAATTCTAATGGAAACTTTTAACAGATCAATTTATCATAGAAACATTATGGAAGTAGCACGAAATGTATCCTACAATCATTACTTTGTACTATAAAATAAGATATTTTGAATACCTCTCCGTCATGTTGCTCCCTCTTCCCCATTGATACTACAAGTTCACTCTTCTTCTACTAAGTGATCGACCTATAAAAAAACATAATAATTTACAAAGAATTAGAACATCACACTAAATTAAGAGGGTACTCTAAATTTGCAAGTTGAAAGTAACAAAGTAACAAAGTTCACTCTAAATTAGTTATCGGTCGAGTTTTATGCTTAAAGGACTATGCATAAATTAAGAAATCAATAAAGTATGCTTATATCATACCAAAAAGCCGTCACAATCCTTCCTTATGTAACTTTCATCCCCAATATCTACGTCTATATCATCAAGTAGTGACTCATCTAGTGGTTTACTAGTTGACTCTTCATCCTCATCATATTTTTCCAACTCATGAAACCCTTTAGAGGGTGCTCTCAACACAACATACCAATTTGAAGAATTACTTTCTCTAGAGTAGAAGACTTGTACGGCTTCTGTTGCTAAGATGAAAGGGTCGCTTGCAAATTGATTTTGGAACTGATGTAAATTGACTAATGTAAATCCATCTTCAACCTTAACTCCACGATAGATATTTGCCCAATCACACTTAAACAAGGCAACTTGAAATTGACGATAATCCAACAAGAAAATCTTACGCAAGACCCCATAGTATATTACCTTCTCAATGGACCCATTTACATGAACAGTACTTGACTCAATGGAAACACCACTATTTTGTGTACCCTTCTCGAAGTCTTTCGTACGAAAACATCGACCAATAATAATATAGCCAGAATAAGAAATTATTTGCGAACGAGGTCCGTATGAAAGCCATTTTATTATGTTGCTAACATTGGGTACACGTCTATCATCTTTAACCTAGACAAGTATAATATATTAAATAAAGATTTATGATGATGTAATCCTTTCATCGTTAATAGTTTTTTTTAAATATAACTTTCAACCTTTTTTTCGAACCAATAACTAAAAGTCTCTGAATGCAACTTTGAAAGTTCCAAATCATCTCGTAAAAGATGAGGATGCAAACATCTTAGCTCCTCTTTGTGCATTCTGCATACATAAATGTAATTAAAGATCTAATTTATTTTATAGATCATAGTTGAGTTGAACTTATACGTACTCTATATACGGCTCTACTTCTTCCGTATTAAACAAGACATATCGATGAGCAGCATTAATCACCTTCGCGTCGACTGTCATAGGTTTTCCTTTGGAAATAGGACGCCCCTCGAGTATAAAATCATTTTGTTCCACTTCATTTCGATTTTTCCTCTCTCCAATCTGTAATGCATCTTTAATATATCTAGAGCAGTATTTCATGCATTCTTCGGCAGAATAGCGCTCAACAATGCACCCTTCAGGCCGTGCTTGATTTTTAACATAGCCCTTTAATATTTTCATATACCTATAACCAAAATGCATAAACAAATTACTTTCATAACTGCATATACTATTAACCACTTTAAGTACTCTTCATAAATTTTACCTCTCAAATGGATACATCCATCGATAATGGACAGGTCCACATATTCTTGCTTCCCTCCTTAAATGTATTGTCAAGTGAATCATGATATCAAAAAAGGAAGGGGGGAAGAACCTCTCTAGATCGCATAGTGTTAATGCAATTTGATACTCCAATAATTCTAATTTATCTCTATCAAGCACTCTTTGGCATATGTCATTATAAAATGAACATAGTCGTAGTAGTGCATTTCTTATCCCTATAGGTAGAAGTCCTCTTAATGCTACAGACAACAGTTGTTACATCAAAACATGATAATCATGAGACTTAAGACTTGAGATCTTGTCTTGTTTTGCAAAACATTTTCGAATATTTGAGCTATATCCATCTGGCACTTTTAAATTCTTCATTCTACTGTAAAAGATCTCCTTTTCTTAATCTGTTAAGGTGCATGGTGCGGTTGGAAGCAATACTTTATTTCCAATGTCTATGGGGTGCAACTTTTTTCTAATGCCCATAGCTTCTAGATCTTGTCGTGATTTGAGGCCATCTTTCGATTTTCCTTTGATATCAAGCAATGTACCAAGAATACTTTCACCAATATTTTTTTCAACATGCATCACATCCAAATTATGCCGTAAAGGGAGTGCCTAAGAAATTGAAAAAACACATATCATTAAGTAATAATAACGTACTACATAGCAAACATAAATAGAAAATGAAAAACAACTTGTTTCTAGTTTAATTTTACCTTCCAATAAGGCAAATAAAAAAAAATGGACCTTTTTTTCAAATCTTATATCTTTTTTTCATCTCACTCCTTTTCCTTTTCCTTTCACCTTTTTCTTCATCTTTTGATTTTTTTTCCCCAATCATTACTAATATCTTGAACATCGTCAAAGATTTGAACACCGTTTTGTATTTGAGGCTTTTGTCTATTTTCTACGGTTCCATCAAATAAGTTTTTCCGTTGACGATATTCGTGGTTAGGTTCAAGAAATCGTCTATGACCCATGTATGCACACTTCTTACTAAATGGTAGCCGTACGGAACATGTATTAATGCCACAAACAGGACATGCTCTCTTACCCTTTACAGTGCAACCAGCTAAATTTCCATAAGCTGGAAAATCATTAATTGTCCACATCAGAATAGCATTTAATCTAAATTCACTACGAGTATTAGCATCATACACCTTCACCCCTTTATCCCATAATTTTTTCAAATCTTTAATAAGTGGCTGTAGATATACATCAATATCATTCCCCGGCTGTCGTGGTCCAGGAATTAACAAAGATAGCATCATATTATCTTTGTGCATACAAAGCCATGGAGGAAAGTTGTAAGCAACAAGAAACACTGGCCAACAGCTATATGCAGAATTCCAATCACCAAAAGGATTAAAGCCGTCAGATGCAAGACCAAGCCTTAAATTTCGTGGATCGGAAGCAAAAGAAGGATACATTCTATCAATCATAGCCCATTGAGAAGAATCTACTGGGTGACGCAATGTACCGTCTTCACTCTTATGGCTGCTATGCCATCTTAGTTGTTCTGATGTTTCTGGTGATGTAAACATCCTTTTCAATCTTGGTATCAATGGGAAGTATCTCAAAACCTTCACAGGTATTTTGGCTTGCTTCCCATCCTCACTAGTGTTTTTTTTCCAACGAGACTTACCACATTTAGGACAAAAATCACTATATGCAAGCTCTTTTCTAAATAAACAACAATCATTTACACATGCATGTATCTGCTTATAGCCTAAACCAAATGATTGAAGTAATTTCTTTGTTGCATATGTCGAATCAGGAAGCGTGTTTTCTTTAGGCAACATATCCTTGAGAAGTTTAAGGAGTTCTGTAAATGCTGTGTCAGATATACCATTTCGCGCTTTGTGCTTGTAAAGGAGTATTGTAGCAGATAACTTTGTGTGGGTTGCACAACCATGGTACAAAGGAATTTCGGCATTCTCCATCATTTCCTTAATACCTTCCCCATGTCTTTCATTAGCATTAGCTTCTATCTCCTCGTCACAGATTTGTGTATCCAAATACATTCTATATGTATCTATCGGTTCATCGCTTTTATTTTGCGAAGGGCGTTTTTCTCCATGAAAAATCCATACATCATAAGTTGGGTCAATTCCAAAACAAATCAAGTGTGACACAATATTCCTTGATGTTTGCCATATTAGATTCCTACATTTACAGCAGGGGCTTATAATTTTTTCTGGATTTCCTTTGCTTTCAGCATGCCTATATACAAAATTTCGAACCGCTTACTTATATTCTTCTGTCATTCTACGAAACAATAAACGAATTAATACTCATTCCAAAATGCTCATAACTATGAAAGTAATAATCAAAATAATGAAACCTTGGCAGGTTGACCCATGTTTTGTCCATTTTGATAAAATGCCTCTAATGCGTGAACCTAATGGAACGACACAAACAAACACCACATTATTACCATAAAAGATTACAGTAATTACAATGTTATTGTTTACTAAATACATAATCTGACATGAAGTAAACGTTAAAACACCGACCACAAAATGTTATTGTTGTACTTTATTTCTAACTCTGATGTTTATATAGTAAATGCCATTATTATTTCTAACTCTGACGTTATTATTGTAAAAGTAAATGCTATGACTGTTAAAAGTATAATTCATGCAGCTGTAAGTGGAGCGGTAAATAAAGCAACCAAACATATGTAATTTTGATAATACTAGCAAAAACAAAGCATTTGTAGGTTGAAACTCACATACACGCAGTGAAGAAAATGCTATTGTTATATGTGGACAATTATCTTTTGAAATAATATGAAAATAACAGGAGAAACCTCCAAAATTCAAGAAGATGTAATACAACACCTGATAAGCTTTGTTTTGAAAATTCTAAATTTTCAATTACTCTTTTCCAAGTAGGTCTTGGTAACATTTATTCATATCTCAAAAAGAAAAGTGTTTTTTTTATTTTCACACTCAGTTTTGGTGATCCAATACTGAGCATTTTGATTTACAATCTCAATGACCTTTGGCTTAATTGCAGTATTTTAAGTTTGTTGCTCGGTTGAATTGAGCGTGGACTTATAATTACTCTGCATTTCTTCAAGATAAAATGGCTGCATAACTCTGTGCACTTCAACCAACCTATGCCATACCATCAACACAACATGAACCATCCCACGGCAGTTTTCTAAAAATAAACCTACCCTACCATTGCCTGAAACTTCACACATTCGAACCATCCTCCACCTTCCTCTCTGCTTACATCAAACTTCCACTGCCACAAAAACATCACTCCTCCTCTAAAACAATCTGTCATACATACAAACTTCCAGTGCCTTCACCACCTCTGAATTTCTATCCCACTGCATAACACAACAACAGAAATTTCATCACAGCCACCATATCACTCCAATTACAGCCTCACTCCGCCTGCACACTTCTGCACCACTACTTCATCAATCGTCCCCTCTGCGTCACTATGCACATAAAAAATAATGCATTTCTGTTGCACTTCACCATGCATTTTAGTGCACACACCCACTGCCTCAGCAACCTATACCCTTCCCTACATCCTCCTCTGCACTGCAACTCCACTAACAGCATCACCATCTTCTACCTATCACCACAGCAACTGCTCCACTTCACGCTGCCCTTCCACCCACTGCAGCAGCACACATCAACATCAAACCTCTGACCTTCACCATCCCACTGCAACCTTCAAACAACAACCGGAATACCCCATCATTTGCTTCATTACCATCCACCACTTCATCACCATCCACCACTTCATCACCAAACTAACCATTTCAGCAAAGACAACAATTGCAACTGCATTGCCTCGGTTCCACATACCTCACTGCTTTGCTACATCCTCCAACAAACAAATATTTCATTCACCATCCTTGTAAGTAAAAAAATAAGCTCTACGTCCCTACCAATTTTCTTTTATAAAATTTTAAAACCATCAACTGAACACATCTTTATGATTCTCGACAAGTACAATATTTTTAACAGTAAATAGAAATATACAAATGTGGCCATTCAATTTTTAACAGTAGAATAAGCAAATAAATAAATTGTTATTGTTTATTCGTAATGCATTTAACATGCATTTAAGTATGAATGGCAGTAAGCAAACTAAATCAAGTATGAATGCAAGTTATCTCTACCTGTAATTAAAGAAACATCGCACAATAAAATCACTCAATCAACCAAATTACTCGATGAATGCAGTAATTAAAGCAACAACTTTTTCCCAATTCCAACAATAAAATCACAAATCTGACCAAATTACTTGCTGAACGCAGTAATTAAAGCAACAGTTTTTCCACAACTGCAACGAGAATTAGTATCTGAGGTAATAAATATTAATAAGGCTCACCAAATTGTTACCAAATTATGAAGTATATGGAAAACACTAGCAGTAATGAATGGTTACCGGAATCAGAATCGAACAACAACCAAACCGATCAAAATCAAAACCAAATCAAAATAATATAATTAATTGTTTGCAGTTTAAAAATTAGAAATAAACGAAAATACCTATATAAGCGGCAACGGAGGCGACAACGATTACGGTTAGGGTTTGCAATCGGCAACAGAGGTGAGCACGATCTAGCTTCGTCGATGGTGACAGCAGCGGCACAATGGGGTTCAGATGTGACGATGGCGACGACGGCGAGGGCACTGCGGGGTTTACCTTTCGTTGGCGAGCGGCTAGTGTTGAGCGGGATTGGATTAGGCTTTCCAAATGTTGGAAGTGAATTCTTTTGCATGGGAATATAAGTTAGTTAGAAAGTTTGGCGGAAAGGAAGGAAATGTTGGAGGGAACGTTAATTTTCACGTGACACTCGTTTTTTTTTGCACGGACTTGTTACAACTATTCAACAACTTCGGATCACAGTGGTTACAAACAAATATAACAACTGGTACCGAAAGGGCAGTTGTTCCAGATGTATATTTCAACTGCCAAAAATACACAGTTGTTACAAAATGCATATTACAACTGTCCGCTTATGCCAGTTGTAAATAAAAAGTTGTAATATAGCTGTTTTGTTGTAGTGTATATATTTTGTGTGCTGTATGTTATAAATATATATAGCATATAAATATATGCTTGCCCATATTTTGATTTTTAAAATAATAATACGATGTTTGTTTTGATATGTGTTGAACTGAATTTTTATTTTTAACATTCTTGCACACACACACATATACATTTTGATTTTTAAAGTATACGCGTTTTAAACTAAGTAATGATTTTGTAATATAATATATATGGGTTTTATTTTATATATGGGTTGAATTAAATATTGATCTTAATTTAAAAATTATATAGTTATACATATATCATACGAATATGTATATACTTTATTTCACCGATCTCTAGTCCATCTTGACTTACTTTCTCAATAGCGAATTTGTCGTAGCAATTCCTATTTTGTCGTTGTCCCACTAGTTCGTGTTCGTATCCACGTGCATGTCTGTGTCATCTTCTTATTTCTCTAACCTCAAAAGGTGTGCAATCACTCACGATTAACATTTTTATATTTAGTAAATTTAATTCACATGAAATGATGGTTTAAATATGTTGTTAAATTGGACTTGTTTAGTTATATAATTGTTATTTATGATATGCATTATCTATAACTGTTTACCTGTAACATATGACACCATTATCTATTTTATATATTTTATTTAAATTTGTTATTGATGATAAATGCCTGTTGTTGATATGTTATATTATTATCATATTTGTTCTCACTCTGCAAGTTCCCTGTTAGTTTAGAAATCCCTATGGGTTGAAATGATACATACCTGAACGATCTAATAGATTAGGGAAAAATCGTTATAGGTTTAAACGATAAACCCAAGCGATTTACGTTGATCTTGAATTTTGTGATTGCGGGTTGAAATGATATATACCCGTAAATATTTAAATTGCAGATTGAGATGATAAATATCCGTATCACTTGACCATAGGATAGAAAATTATATGCGGACACTGTTGGTCTATATTTTGAAAATGATTTTCAAAGTTGTGAAAGGAAATATATGGGTTTTATAAATATTGATTTTAAAATATAATATATAAATGTTATTTTATATATGTGTAAATTTAGATTTTTAAATTATATGTTTGAAATTTTAAATTTATAAGTTAGTTTTGAAAATATAATTTTTAAGATTTTTCTTATAATTTATTATTTTAAAAGTATATAAATAACATTTAATAAAAATTTAATTTAATTAATATATATATTATGTTTAAGTATTTATATTAATATATTCTAAAAATAGATTTTGTATTAACTTTAATAAATTAAGGTCGGAAAGATAAATTGAAATTGATTTGTAATTTAATTTGTTTAAGAATTGTATTTAAATAGAAATTGATTGGAACTCGTTAATTTGAGATTTTAAGATATAATTTTGTAACCTGATAATTTGATTTTAATTAAAAGCGAATAAATGAATATTTTCATATTTAAATAAGATTGAAATTGAATATTTAATTTTGATATAAATTTGAATTTGAGAATTTTATTTAAATGTTTATAAATGTGATTAAATGAATATTGTCATAATTTAATAAAATTGAAGTTAGATATTTAAAATTTGATATTGGTTTAAATTTATAATTTGAGATTTTATTTAAGTGTTATTAAAATTGGTTAAGTGAATATTTCATATTTAAATAAGTAAAAGTAGAAATTGAAATATAAATAAAATTTAAAAAATTAAGTTATTGTAAATTATTGAATATTTAACTTTGAAATCTATTGAATTCAAAAATGGTTTAAATTTGTGGTTTAAATCTGGAATTGAAATCGATAAATTAAAATGGTTTTAATGATAATTTGAATTGAGATTGATTAAATTGAATTTAGAACTAAAGGTTGATTTGAATTGATTTGTAAAATTGGAAACCCAATTCTAGTTTGAACTATTTAAATTGAATTTAGAACTAAAGATTGATTTGAAATGATTTGTAAAATTGGAAGAACCCAATTCTAATTTGAACTATTTTGATATAAACTATTTTAGTATATAAACTTCTTTTAATATATAAACTATTTTTAATTTATAGCTTATTTTTAAACAAATAAACTATTTTTAATTTATATCTATTGCAATATATATATATATATACTATTTTCAATTTAAACTATTTATGTTGGAATCATTATGATTTATATTTAATGGATTTAAATGCGAATATTTGATATGATGGTTTAACCTATTTTGTGGTTAAGATTTTGGAAATAAATATGATTTTAAAGTGAATACTAATTTGAAAGTGATATCATTCTGAAATGAATATGATTTCGAAAGTGATATGATTTCGAAATGGATATGATATTTTTATATGAAGTATGAACTATTTGAAACTATAAAACGACTACGGTGTAAAATAAGCGTTTGGTTGTTAAAAAGACCGGGATCAGATATTGAAATAATCTTTGCCAATACCCAAAACTACTTTAACAACTGTGTATGTGGTGGAGATTCTAGAACGAAGTAGGATAGTTTGGTGATGATTCTGTATGAGGTATTAACGTAGCCCCGACTCCCGCGAGTCAGCTTGATGTGGTTAAAACTGGAGCCACACTAGGCCAAGTGAGGTCATTCCTCCTATCGGGCACATTTCTTCAATGCCATTCTATTTCTCTATGATTTGATTGGATGCACCTTTGGATTTTAGGAGTATGTCTCGAGGTGGGCCGTAGTAGCTGCTGTGCGCTACCACTAGTCCGGATCCGCAAAATGGTAGAATCCTACCTTGGGCATTGCCTCGCGTGCCTTGTCACTTGTCGTGCCTTCTACGAGTTTGGTTTGTGTTGTACCTATGGAGTGCTCCCTGATAGCCCACCGGTTTTGTTGAGTGTTTAGAACTGTATAGAGTATGACATTATGTAAAATATGTTAACGGGGATATGAGTAACGCCTTAACGCTATTTTAATAGTTTACTTTACGATAGACATTATCTATGTAGTGTATTGTACAATGTGTGTAGATAGTTTAACGGATCCTTAAAGGATGGAAATCCCAAACATCCTTTGAGTTACTTTGTATTTCATTTGACATTTCACTTAAGTTGATTTACTAGTATAAGAATGTTAATCCTGACTCGAGTGTTTTGTGTTTTGCTTTACGCTCAGGTCAAACTGAGTGTCACAGCTTTTGAGACTCGCCTTTGGAGCTTGGAGCTTTGCTTTAAGATCTGTCTAATGTCAAAAAGCCAGCTATTAAACTCAAATCTATGACCATCGCATTACAAATGCAATGCTCTAACCTCTAAGCTAAGCGGGCTCATATAACGGAAATAATGCATTTGAATTTAAGAGACTACCAGATCCCCACTATTAGCTGAAAAGTTCGTATGAACTATATATATATTTAATATAAACTATTTAATATTAACTATATACTATATATTCTAGTTCACTCTGCAATTTGTTTTGTTCAGTCTTGTCAGTGGCTTTTGTATTAGAGATTCCTTTGTATTTGGGATATCCGTTGTATTTTCTTTAACTGCGTTGTTTATATAGTAGCTTCATGAACAACTATTCATCTATTCCTCTGTTTATTATTGTATTACTCTGTGTTTGTGATTCTATGATTGATTTATTTACTGTATATGCTGAGTCTTGCTAAATATAAACTAACAATTTGTTGTTTCGAGCAATTCAAGTCTGACATGTGTGGATGATTGTCGAGTTGAATGGTTCGAAATACCAGGTCGTTACAGTTGGAATCAGAGGTTTGGTTTAAGCAAAACTTAGCATATGGAGTAGAAACTCATTAGAGATAGGGTAGTGATCCCTATAATGAGTAGAATTAATCATAAAACCATATTCGTTCGAGCTTGAAATTCATCTTTAGAATTCCCCTGGATTAATTAGGATTTCTTTTGAATTTTGAAACTCTCCCTTTCGTTCTGAAATTCATCGTTGTCTTTCCTGTTCGTATTCTCCTTGATATTGGAGCATCCCATAGCTTTATTTCAGTTGATCTCTATGTGACTAACCACACCGGGTCCTACCAACCTTGGTATGATTTGTAAAGTGGTGAAATTCCTTTACAACAAGCGTCGATTAACCAGAGATTTCTACATCCTCGATGTTGATGTTGTTGTCTCTTGCAAAGCCCGAATTGTTTCTCTAGTAGATGACCAGGGATATTCTCTTTTGGTCGAATGTCGACCGCGTTAGGATTATGCAGGCAGTTTTATCTTTTGCTTCATGCTCAACCTAGTGATCTTGACTCCAACCCTATTTTTCGACTATTTCCGGATGTTTTGGTGAAGTCGCTTCTCTCCCTCTCAAGCGAGAAATTAATTTCCGCATCGATTTTTTCTTGGAATCTTGGTTGACCCGGTTAAAGTCACCGCGATTAATATAAATATATCCATCTTTCTCCTTTTGTAATTTAATTATCTTATCTCCCTTTCGAGCCTATCTTCTTAGTCAAAATTCTCTTTGATTGGGGTCCATCTAAATTTGAATCCCTATCCTTGTTTTGAAATCCCTTCTTGAATCAGCCTGTGAGGGAGTGTTTTTGTACATTAATACAAAAATGTTTTGTATTGTGAGTTGTTAAGTTTGAATTTTGGGTTTTGATCGATTCGCCTGGCCAACGCTATCGATAGGAATTCTAAAATACTTGAACAAAACAAATTGACACAATATTGTTTTGAAATTGGTAAATGAGATAATTATTGTATGATTATATTTTATATAAAAGTATAGTTTTTTGAAATTTGATAGTTAAATGAATTGGTTGTTAGAAATGATAATACTAGATTATCATTTATGGTTTTGTTTGCATTCCTAAACCATTGACTATTGTTGTATATTACAAGGAGTTGAAATTT
The DNA here is from genome assembly GCA_030765085.1 of Allium cepa. NCBI lineage: Eukaryota > Viridiplantae > Streptophyta > Magnoliopsida > Asparagales > Amaryllidaceae > Allium > Allium cepa. The sequence continues at coordinate 319,450,082 of CM060937.1, read as the reverse complement.
TATAATATGGTTTATAAATCTGATTTGGAAATAAACTGAACTTAAATTTAGGATTTGAGAATTAAATTTTCGAAGATTTTCAAAATTGGATTTTCTATGTTTTGAAAAAAAAAACATTATTATTTGAAAATATTATCGAATGTAAATTGTTTCTAAATTTTTTAAGAGAAGTAAGTCCATACTCTCCTCTATTGTCGCTGGAAAATAAATTTTAGTGATGACTGCAACATCATCAACATTCATTTTTGAGTCTCGGAGTGGAGAGACCACATAGTAGCTTTGCTACACTTTTTTTTGAAAATAGATTTGATTTGAATTTCTGGAATATGATTTGATAATATATATATATATGAATATATTTATTTCAAAATTGGTTTGAAGCAAAATCGAAAATTTAATTTTTAAATTCTATGTTAAGTAATGGTTTTCAAGTATTGAAATAAAGCAAAATTTTGAATAATTAGAGTGTTTTAAATGAGAAGTGAAATTGAAATAACTTTAAACAGTTGAACTAGGATAAAATTTATTTGTATAATACTCAATTGCATTTTTATAGCATATATAACTTACTTGAATATTCAAAAAGTTAAAATGTAATTGAAGGTTATACAAGAGAAATTTAAGTAATAAAATGTTCAAACTAGATTTTCTCAATAGAAATGTTGTAAATACAAAGGTAAATTTGTGTAGTGCATAATTTCCTAAAAAGTTTAAATGTAGTTGAATAATAAACAATATAAATGTAAGTAATTAGGTATCGAAGATTTAGATTTTGTTGAGGGAATTTATAAATTAAAATTGAGTTGTTATAATGAATATTTATACATTTAATTGATGTTATAAGAAGTGTAAGTGAAATAGATTGATTAATAAAAAAGAATGCTACTTTGATAAATTAAAAATAAATAAATTGAATGTAAACCAAGTAAATATGGATTAATTAAATAAAACGGATTTAAATCAATTTTTTTGAATATTGATCAATTTAAAAACTTATGAAATTCATATGGTTTTGAATTAATTGTTTTATTTTGTATTTTAATTTATCTTTTCTTTTTGGTTGTTTCTATTCTCCTATCTCATTCCTTTTCGGGGACGAAAAGTTTTGAGTGGGGGAGAACGTAAAGACCCGGTAATTTTAACGATTTTTATAACATAATTAACTAAATTTTTGCTTGAAAATAAACAATTAAATTTAGTTTTGAAAATTTGATATTTGGTATGCGTCTATTTAAACATAGAAAATGGTAGATTTTCATTGGTAAATATGGAAGTTAATTCTATTGTGAAAATTTTAATTTGAAATCAGTTAATTTGATGAAAATAAAATATTTTCGAAATCTAAATATTTTTATATAATAAAAATGTAAATCATCTTCCGAATGAGACATCGTATTTCATTTCGCCAAATTTGGACCGCTCTAGCTCTGTTTATCTTATTTTCGAATTTTTAGCAGCATTTCGGCAATAAAAATTCAAGTTTTTATAGGATGATCGTATCTCTCATACCTATGTAGCATTCTATTCGTCTCATCGTGCTGATCTCCGTAGTATATTCATTTGTGCATTTCGGTGTCCGGTAAGCAGCAAAATCTACGAAACGGTTAGCCGTATCGGTACCCATTTTGAGCCTTTTGGTTTCCCTATGACCATTCAATTGTCCATCGATTGAAAAACTAATAGCCAGCAGGCTTTTCTTATTCCTCGAATTCAATTTCATTCATGACTTATTTTTATTCCAACCTATTTCAGTATATTTATTTGGTTTGTCACGTTCATTCTCTTTTCCTTTCTACTCATCTCTGTGCTCTGAAAAATTATTATTTATATTTTTAAAATTTGTTTCATTTCTAGATTGAGGTAGCTGCTCTCATCTTTCATCATGAAAAATTGACTCACATTTGAACCCTCCTCCATCCTGTTCAAACCCATGCCAGTGCGCCATCCAGTCACCAGCCCTCACCTCCCCTAACCGTTGCAACCCCAACCGCCTACAAGTAACACCCCGCTCCATCTCCTCTTTCCGCAACCTTCTGCCGATCCTACAACAGCCTACCTTAACTGCTTCAGTCCCCCACCAAATGCAAAGACCTCCGAACAGCCATCATTGGCCCACTCCAAGTCAGCAGCCCCGCCATGTCCATCCCGCCCCTGTCTTTTCACCTACAGCCAAGTAACCACCGACAACCATCCCCTCAAGCACAAACTCGGGGTTAAGCCCCTCAATCCACCGCCTACCTTTATCACCAAGCACTACCTGGATCGAAAACTTAGCAACTCCTAGCAGTTCTCCGAAAGCCTCCATGGCCGAGCTACCACTTCCCTTGACGTCTGCTCACAGCATGTGGCAACCCAACCCTGGCCGAACCTCTCCAGTTCCTCTAACCCACTGTCTCACCACAAAATATCTCCCAAGCTCTTCACAGCAGCAGCATATATATGATATATGTTTTGACAATTATGTGTGTGTGTGTGTGTATATATTATGTTGTATATATTAGTTTATATTTAAGATCAGTCTGTTTATATATAAGTTTATATAAAGTATATGATAAGTTAGGTTATATATAAGTATGTTTGTTATGTGTTATCTGCTATTTATATATATATATATATATATATATATATATCTAGAAATATGGATATGTTAAATAAATAATTATACATACATACATACACACACACACAGATATATATATATTGTGTGTGTTGTATATTATAAAATATATATGGCTTATAAAGATAAGATTACCGATATTTTGATTTTTAAAATAATAATACGATGTTTGTTTTGATATGTGTTAAATTGAATTTTGATTTTTAACATTCTTATATATATATACAATTTGATTTTTTAAGTATATGTGTTTTAAACTAAGTAATGATTTTGTAATATAATATATATGGGTTTTATTTCATATATTGGATGAATTAAATATTGATTTTAATATAAAAATTATATTGTTATATATATATATATCATACAAATATGTATATACATTATTTCATCGCTCTCTAGTCCATCTTGACTTACTTTCTCAATAGTGAATTTGTTGCAGTAATTCCTAGCTTGTTGTTGTCCCGCTAGTTCATGTCTGTATCCACGTGCGTGTCCGTGTCATCTTCTTGTTTCTTTAACCTCGAAAGGTGAGCAATCACTCACGGTTAACATTCTTATATTTAGTAAATGTGATTCACATGAAATGACAATTTAAATACGCTGTTAAATTTGAATTGTAAGTTATTTAATTGTTATGTATGATATGCCATTTTCTATAACTGTTTACCTGTAACATATAACACCATAACCTATTGTATATATTATATTTAAATTTGTTATTGATGATATATGCCTATTGTTGATATGTTATATTATTATCATATTTGTTCTCACTCTGTAAGTTCCCTGTTAGTTTAGAAATTCTCTATGGGTTGAAATGATACAAATCCGGGTGATCTTAAAGATTAGGGGAAAATCGTTATGAGTTGAAATGATAAACCCAAGCGATTTCATTGATTTTGAATTTGGCATTGCGGGTTGAAATGATATATACCTATAAATATTTAAATTGCAGATTGAAAGGATAAATATCCGTATTACTTGACCATAGGATAGAACATTATATAAGGACACAGTTGGTCTATATTTTGAAAATGATTTTCAATGTTGTGAAAGGAAATATGTGGGTTTTATAAATATTGATTTTAAAATATAATATATAAATGTTATTTTATATATGTGTAAATTTAGATTTTTAAATTATATGTTTGAAAATTTTAAATTTATAAGTTAGTTTTGAAAATACGATTTTTAAGATTTTTCTTATAACTTTATTATTTCAAATATATATAAATAAGATTTAATAAAAATTTAATTTAATTAATACATATTATGTTTAGGTATTTATATTAATATTTCTAAAAAATATGTTTTATAATAACGTTAATAAATTAAGGTTGGAAAGATAAATTGAAATTGATTTGTATTTTAATTTGTTTAAGAATTGTATTTAAATAGAAATTGATTTGAAACTCATTAATTTGAGATTTTAAGATATAACTTTATAACCGGATAATTTGGTTTAAATTAAAGGTAAATAAATGAATATTTTCAGATTTAACTAAGACTGGAATTGAATATTTAACTTAATTTGAATTTGAGAATTTTATTTAAATGTTTATAAACGTGATTAAATGAATATTGTCAGAATTTAATATAACTGAAGTCAGGTATTTAAATTTTGGATATTGGTTTAAATTTGCAATTTGAGATTTTATTTAAGTGTTATTAAAATTTATTAAGTGAATATTTCAGATTTAAATAAGTTAAAGTTGAAATTGAAATATAAATGAAAATTATAAAATTGAGTTATTGTAAATTGTTGAATATTTAACTTTGAAACTATTGAATCGAAAAAAGGTTTAAATTTGAAGTTTAAATCTAGATTTGAAATTGTAACATCCCGCCTTTTCGCACGATTTAAATCGACACACGTGCCAATTCAAACCATACGGAAGGGCAGATTGTTATGGAGTAAATAAGAAAAAGAAGGAAGAAATAAAACAAAACAGAATCTTGCAGAGGAACGATAAAATATAATAATCAAATATGCAGTTCATGAAATTGCTTTACAAAAATATTCGATTTTCTTTACTTATACAATACAATATCAGAGTACACATACCAGATAATAATAATTAATACAGCGGAATTAAATGGTGTGGTGGAATATTAGTAGATAATAGTATTACAAATCTTCGTCTCCGTCCTCCAGAATAAAATCTTTAAAACCTGAAACGCTCGTACTGACCCGAACGAATTGAAAGGACAAAACTCGAGTCAGAACTAAAAGTTCTTATGTAACTTAAATCAACAGAAATAAATATGAGTGCAGTAACTTAAGAGATGCTCATGATTCACATCTCCTAAGGATCCGTTAAACTATTTACTATATAGTAATATTTCGCTATTATAATAATGTCTATTGTAAAATAAACTTACTTTTAAATAGCATTAAGGCTTTACATTTTCCACCTTAACACGTAATAGTCCCAGTAGTCCATCCAATATCATAGTCCCTCCTGATCGGGAAGCCACCAGAGGATACCACACGGGCTATGGGAGAAAACCAAACTCGTACAAGGCGCGATAGGATAGGTGACACGGCACAACTAGGCAATGCCAGGGTAGATATACCAATTACGCTTCCGGGTCGGTGGTAACGCGTAGCCGCAGCTACCGCCCACCTCGAGCCACACCCCCAAATAAAAAAATCAAAAGTGGCCACCGAATCAATCCAAAAGTCAAAGTATAATATCGAAGGGATGTGTCCGATCAAAGGTGCTACCTCAATTAACCCGTCAATCGCTCCTGGTTTAGCCACCTTATGCCAACTCACGGGAGTTGGGTCCATGTATTTACCTCAATGGAAATGCCTCCACCATCCTACTTCATTCTGGGATCTCCATAGCGTACACGGTTGTTAAAGTGCTTTTCGGAGTTGGTAGAGAGTATGACAACTTCCGATCCCGGTCTCTTCAACAACCAAATGTTATTATAACGCCGCGGTCTTTTCAAAATTGTTTATACTTTAAAACCAGAATAAATATTCATTCCAAAACCATATAAATACGATATAATTTCTATTTTAAAACCCAAATCAATATGGTATCATTTTTATTCCAAATATATCCTTTTTCAAAAATCATAGTACTTTCAAATATATATATATACTTTAAACCCATAGCTTCGAAACATAATTTTATAATACTCAAATGGTTTAAATATTTAACCACTTTATATAATAAAATAGTTTTTAAATTTCATAATTAAATTCCAAATATAGGTTTAATTTCCCAAATAAACCATTTCAATTTCCACATGTTTCAAAGCTTAAATTTTCCCACCATTTGAAAACTTATTCTTTGATAATTTCATACACATCAACTCCAACTACTATTATTTAGATTTGAAACATTACTAAATAAATCAAATATCGTTTTAGTAAAACTTTTAGACTTCAAATAACTAGATACTCTTCCAATTAAATTAACTTGATAATATTTAATTTAATAAATTTGATAATCATTTAAATCCTCTAAATAAAAAAATCAGGTTATAAAACCATACCTTTTAAATCTAAATTTATTTACATTCCAAATCCAATTTATTCAAGAACAATTCTTAAATAATTCAATTCAACCCAATTTCATATTTAACTTCCAATTTTAATTTTATTTGAGTCATTATAAATTCTATATATATAATACCTTAAATAGGTACTTACCCATATAATATAAACCATCAAACTCCATTATTAAACTCATTTTTATTAAACAATTTTATACATAGCTTAAATTCAAGAATTTAACTATATATATATATAATAATATTTATATATCATCAAAATTTGTATTCAATAAACCGTATATTCCTTTCCAAAACCATAGAAAACATTTCAAAATATTATATATATATATATACCGCGGTGCCTGTATATAATTTTCTATCCTATGATCAAGTGATACGGATATTTATCATTTCAATCCGCAATTTAAAATAAAAATGCATTTGTATATCATTTCAAACCGCATTCACAAATGAAATGAAAATGCATAATAACTTGTAGTTTATAACAATATAAAATACAACATTCATTCATCCAATATCAACCATCAACCATTTATCACAGTCATCATCCAATTAAATCCATTGCATCAATATATAACGGAAAATAAACAACAGGTATAGATAGCAGTTAAATTCAATAATATTTTAAATAATTATTTAACTGGCAGTTTATATGCAATGAGTAATTAATTTAAAAATTTTACTCGCGGTTTAAATGCAATGAATAAATTAAATTGCAATTTAATTTAAATAAATTAAATTAACTGAGATGATTATTAAAATATGCCAAACAACCATAAATAAATTTTAAAGCACATCATATATCAATTTAACAAACATAAGAAATTTTAGAAGTTGTGAGTGGGTTAAAACACTCGCCTTTTGAATTTAAATTGAATTTAAACCCAAAATTTTGACCGTCTCAGAATTCGTCAAAACCAGCGTTATCAAGTCCGGAATTTTCATGTCAAAACGAAGTTTGTATGCGAGAGTTATAGTGATTTAATTGTTTGAAAAAAAAAATAAATTAAAAAAAAACCTGCCTCTAATATGCCACGTCATGTCCACCTTCCCCCTTGCTACAGGCCCACGCGCGAGAAGCAACTCCAGGAAACAATTCAAACGGAGCCGCCTTTGACCATCTATTTCCGCCTCCACAGCCATCTTCATTCCACCGACCACTACCGTTCGACTCACCTCCTCGACCTCTATCAAACACGCCTCTTCAGACCATCTCCGGTCGTCAATATACGGCACGCTGCCGCCTCTTTTCTTAGGGTTTTGAAACCCTAAAACTCTAATTCCGACCGCCATAGGTAGATTTAGGTGATGCGACCACCATAGAACGGCTCCAAACAGCAAGGACTACAATACCCATAGACCAATTTCGCTGATTGAGGCCAAAATCAAAAACCCCCAAATCGTCGTGTAGGGTTCGCGAAATTTTAGCTTTGACCGATTTTTCAGGACGATTCGAGCACCATTTACAGAAACGAACACTTGACGTAGATTCGTATCGATGAAATCTACAACATATATTATTTTCAAATTTTTCTGAGGAATTTGAATTTTATACTTTGGATTTGATTTGCAATTGGATCTGGAAATATAGAATTTTGTCTGCCATTGAGGAAGAGGAGGAATATAATGAATTTACGTATAGACAAATGAGAATTAGGGAGGCTAGGGTTTATAGCAGGATATTTATAGAGAAAATTGGAATAGAATAAATGGATCGGGTTGAATACGCGCTAACGACAAAGTGGCCCAAAAAGCCCATTCTGACCCCGGAACGAAATTGGGTAAACCCATATATCAAAATAGGCGTTTTAAAGTATTATAAATGCAATGGAAAAGGTTTCACGTCTAAATTCCATTGTATGAAGAAGTTATGCTAAAATCAATATTTTCAAATTGATTTCAATTGATTTCAATTGATTTCAATTAAATTGATTTCAAGGTATTTCAAGCCCATACGATCAAACGACAAGTCCAATCGATACGAAACTTAAAATCCTAAAAAAATTCTCCGATACGGATCCGATGAAACTGGTTTCGTCGAAATCCAAGTCAGTGTCCAAAATGACTATTTTTCCATTAATTAGATAAATTAATAATTAATTAATTAAATCAAATTTTCAATTTTATTTCGATAATTGACAAATTTCAACATTTTTAACTTCTTAATCGATTACAATGATTTAAACAAATTTAATTGTCAATTTAGAGGTGAATAATTTATACATTTCAATATTAACCCCAATTCATTAACTTTGCAAATTATAAATAAAATTCCCTAAAATTCCGTTTAATTAAATAAATCAATTATTATTCCATTCATTCATGTCAAATATATGGATTAAACCTTGGTCAAAACTATTACATAAATATTCTCACTATCATCTAAATTCCCATTTAAAATATTAAATCCATTTAATTGCAATTAAATTCTTTTATTAAATTTTAATTTCAAATAAATTAATAAATCTTGGTTTTCACTCATTAAATCAACCAATCTTCATATTATAAATAAAATTAACATTTATTAGATCTTATAGAATTAACCATCTGCAATGGCAAATTAAATCTACCCTAACTGCACAAATCAAGACAATTAATTGCAATTTATTTCACATTAAGCTTCATAAATTATCAATTGAAAACTAAATAAAACCATTTATTTATTTAAAATCTTGCTATCCGATAACTTGACAATTTAAAGGTATAATTAACATTGAATTATATCACATTTCATTAATGTATTTATTTATTTATTTATTTATTTCCAACTAACTTGCTACTTAATTTGCTTTGATTGCAAATTTTTTTCCAAATTTTATTGAATGAATTAAATATATATTTATATCTCATAATAATTTGTGATCACAACTCTTAATCACCTTTTAAAAGTTTATTATTTCCACTCCAATAATCATCATTTATTATATATATAAATTGATTAATTCAATATTTAAGTTCGTTTTCCTATATTAAATTTATTACCAAGTATACATTTACTCTATTCCAACAAATTGGAATTCCATTCAATTACTATAAACAATCATTTCATTTATTATCTTATATTGATTTTATCCAATTCCATTGATTTGCATTAACTCCATTCCATAAATCTACATTCGATTACTACCTTAAAATAAGTTTACGTTTCTATTAATTTCCATTCACACTTCCGTTATTTTATATTACAATCATTAAAGTAACGTTTAACATCAACACAACCATTATGAATACTTATCAACCTGCATCATCTTTATTACATTAATTTACGTTTTATCCCATTATAAATTAATGCGTACATTAATTAATTCATATTTACATCCACTTCCGTATATTAATTTTGTAACCCAATTATAACATTAAAATTTATTTTTCTCATTTTAATTAATTACCAACTATTCCTATTTACACTCAATTATAACTTTGCAATCTTAACAATCCATAAATTGTCAATTGCCTACTATATACATTAAATACTATTAAATATTCTCCATAAATTTATTTACCTAGTTTCAACTTTTTGTTCAATAATTACTGCCCTATAAATAAATTTACGTTTCTATAAGTTATTACATTAATCAATACAACACATACCTCTAATTTCTCATATTCAATTTATATCTAGGTATAAACCTTTCACTATTCCATTTATCAGAGTTTTATTCAAATTTACAAATAAATAGGTTTTAATTACCATTGCTTCATCTAATTTCTACATTCGCTCCAATATAAATTTTAAGACTTTTTTTAAATTTAACAAAAATCTTATTAATTTAACTCCTTTTAATAATCGAATTTTATGGGTCGTTACACTCTCCCCCACTCAAAACTTTTCGTCCTCGAAAAGGAAAAAGAAGGGAAAAGAAGACTTAAGAAATCAATATATCTCATTTTAAAATATTAAATTTATAAACAAATAGATTTACAAAATTAATTAATTTAAATACAATATACCATTTTATAACCATTAAATCTTTTTATACTTTAATTAATAAAGTTTGGAAATCATTTTCAAAAAATTTCTAAGTCCAAAATTTTACGAAAAATTTCGGCAAAGTCTCCTTTGTACGGGAAGGCTCGGGAGAAAATATAATATCAAATATAAAAAAATAACACATATAATATCCAAAATAAAATATATCCCAACACGAGAAAAATAATATGATAACGTTATAAACCGTAATCCGAAAACATACCTATTTGTCGGGCAATTAACGCTTATTTTATGGAACCAAAAAAGCAGTAGCAATTGCTTCCATAACCTGCATTTCGCTTATATAATCTAAAAGGGTTAACAATTATATAAAATGAAATATTTAAAGTTGTTTCAACCACAAGCAAACAAATCAATACAAACATCAAATACTTTCCAACAAGGCATACAACCATCATACAAAATCAACACAATTCAATCATTCATTCATATCAAACAAACAAATAGTTGTTCGGGTTCAAACTTTAAATTGTCCAAAATGAAAAATAAACTACTAAGTGTACCCTTCACTCAAGAGTCTTAGGTTGAACTAAATAGATTATTCATACATCCTAACAATTTTAAAATATCCTTACCCAACAACCATAGGCCAAAACAAACAACACTTCCAAACAAGAAATCAAATTAAAATTTCCAATTTCATAGTATTTATTGTTTGATTTCCTTTATATAATGATCTATTCCCCTTTTTTCTTCTTTATCTTCATTTATTTGCAGCATTCATCTTTTTTCTTATTTTATTAATAAATAGCTTCAATCATTTACTTAAGTTTATTAACTTTCATATATACTTCTTAATTTTATTTATTTACTTTCATTTATTACTAAATTCCATTTATAATACTTACCTTTCTATTTTAATTAAATAGCCTTTATTTTATACTTAAGTTCATAACAACTCTAACACCAAATCCTTATTTGTTAAGGAAGTTCATTGGATACTTTCATTATTTCAGATTTACTTGTATAATATTCTATTACAATTTCTTATTAAACATTTCAACTTTTCATATCGTTTGGTAAGTTATATATGCCTTTAAGAATGTAATTGAATATCATACAAGTTTATTCTTTTTCTTTTAAAATTTATTCAATGTTCAATAATTATTTTTTGTTTCATAGGTTACAGTTTCAAATTACCTTTAATTTCATTCATGACCTAGCATTAAATTCCTTATTTTAATTAAAGACTCCAATTATTTATCGGTTACATTCCATTTCACTACAATAATGGAAACTATTAATAAATCGGAAACTTAAGAATTAAATACCAGGTTAAATTTCAATTCATTTTAAAATAATAGATAAATATACACTTACAAAATCAAATTATATTTAAACAATTTAAAATTTATATTTGTTTATCAAAACAACTCTGCAGTAAGACACTACAGTGGCCTTCCTACTTCGAAACTCGAAAATGAATGTCGATGATGCGTGCACTCATCACCGAAATTATTTTCCAGCGACAGAGAGGGGAGTACAAAACTTAAACTTTTCCAAAATTTCCTTTAAAAACATTTCCTTCAACTTATATTGAAATATTTATATCAGAAAATACTTCTAATAATAATATTATTATTATATTCCGAAATCATTTGAAAGAAAGTTTCAAAACCCCAGAACTTAAGTTCTAAATTTCCAATTTTCATTTAATTTATTTTCAATCTTATTTCACTGTTATTTATAAATTTCATTACCTAACAACCAATATATTGCAACCAAATATATATATATATATATATATAGATATCATTTAAAAATTATTTTATATATAGAAAATATAATAGGCAAAATTATTTCATTCGCCTATATTAAAACCTAATATTATGTCGGTCTGTCCTATTAAGTGTTTAGAAATCCCTATTGATGTCACAGCGTCCTATGCACCAACCAGAATTTATAAATACAAAACGGAACAGATTAACACAATATTAAAACCTTTTATAACACTAACAAATACGCTCTCTCATATATATACGCTCAGCGACTCCCATAGGGTATTACTACCCTATTAATAAAGAGTCAGACCCCACAAAGCTAAGGTTTATCGTTAAACCAAAGCTCCTATACCAGATGTAACATCCCGCCTTTTCGCACGCTTTGAATCGACACACGTGCCAATTCAAACCATATGGGAGGGCGGATTGTTATGGGATAAATAAGAAAAAGAAGGAAGAAATAAAACAAAACAGAATCTTGCAGTGGAACGATAAAATATAACAATCAAATATACAGTTCATGAAATTGATTTACAAAAATATTCGATTTTCTTTACTTATACAATATAATATCAGAGTACACATACCGGTTAATAATAATTAATACAGCGGAATTAAATGGCGCGGTGGAATAATATAGTAGATAATAGTATTACAAATCTTCGTCTCCGTCCTCCAGAATAAAATCTTCAAAGCCTGAAACGCTCGGACTGACCCGTGCGAATTGAAAGGACAAAACACTCGAGTCAGAACTAAAAGATCTTATGTAAGTTAAATCAACAGAAATAAATATGACTGCAGTAACTTAAGAGATGCTCGGGATTCACATCTCCCAAGGATCCGTTAAACTATTTACTATGTAGTAATATTTCGCTATTATAATAATGTTTATTGTAAAATAAACTTACTTTTAAATAGCATTAAGGCTTTACATTTTCCACCTTAACACGTAATAGTCCTAGTAGTCCATCCAATATCATAGTTCCTCCGGATCGGGAAGCCACCAAAGGATACCATACGGGCTATGGGAGAAAACCAAACTCGTACAAGGCGCGATAGGGTAGGTGACACGGCACAACTAGGCAATGCCAGGGTAGATATACCAATTACGCTTCCGGGTCGGTGGTAACGCGTAGCCGCTACTACCGCCCACCTCGAGCCACACCCCCAAATAAAAAAAAATCAAAAGCGGCCACCGAATCAATCCAAAAGTCAAAGTATAATATCGAATGGATGTGTCCGATCAAAGGTGCTACCTCAATTAACCCGTCAATCGCTCTTGTTTTAGCCACTTTATGCCAACTCATGGGAGTTGGGTCCACGTATTTACCTCAAAGGAATGCCGCCACCATCCTACTTCATTCTGGAATCTCCACCGCGTACACGGTTGTTAAAGTGGTTTTCAGAGTTGGCAGAGAGTATGACAACTTCCAATCCCGGTGTCTTCAACAACCAAACGTTATTATAACACCGCGGTCTTTTCAAAGTAGTTTATACTTTAAAACCAGAATAAAATATTCATTCCAAAACCATATAAATACGATATCATTTCTATTTTAAAACCTAAAACAATATGATATCATTTTCATTTCAAATATATCATTTTTCAAAAATCATAGTACTTTCAAATATATATATATATATACAAACTTTAAACCCATAGCTTCGAAACATAATTTTCTAATACTCAAATGGTTTAAATATTTGACCACTTTATATAATAAACAGCTTTTAAATTTCACAATTAAATTCCAACTATAGGTTTAATTTCCCAAATAAACCATTTCAATTTCCATATATTTCAAAGCTTAAATTTTCCCACCATTTCCAAACTTATTCTTTGATAATTTTATATACATCAATTCCAACTACTATTATTTAGATTTGAAACATTACTAAATAAATCAAATATCGTTTTAGTAAAACTTTTAGACTTCAAATAACTAGATACTCTTCCAATTAAATTAACTTGATAATATTCAATTTAATAAATTTGATAATCATTTAAATCCTCCAAATAAAAAAAATCAGGTTATAAAACCATACCTTTTAAATCTAAATTTATTTACATTCCAAATCCAATTTATTCAAGAACAATTCTTAGATAATTCAATTCAACCCAATTTCATATTTTACTTCCAACTTTAATTTTATTCGAGTCATTATAAATTCTATATATATAATACCTTAAATAGGCACTTACCCATAGAATATAAACCATCAAACTCCATTATTAAACTCATTTTTATTAAACAATTTTATACATAGCTTAAATTCAAGAATTTAACTATATATATATATATAAAATAATATTTATATATCATCAAAATTTGTATTTAATAAATCATATATTCAAAACCATAGAAAACATTTCAAAATATTGTGTGTGTGTGTGTGTGTGTGTGTATACCGCGGTGCCTGTATATAATTTTCTATCATATGGTCAAGTGATACAGATATTTATCATTTCAATCCGCAATTTAAAATAAAAATGCGGTTGCATATCATTTCAAACCACAATCCCGAATGAAATGAAAATGCATAATAACTTGCAGTTTATAACAATATAAAATACAACATTCATTCATCCAATATCAACCATCAACCATTTATCACAATCATCATCCAATTAAATCCATAGCATCAATATATAACGGAAAATAAACAACAGGTATAAATAGCAGTTAAATTCAATAATATTTTAAATAATTGTTTAACTGGCAGTTTATATGCAATGAGTAATTAATTTACAAATTTTACTGGCAGTTTAAATGCAATGATTAAATTAAATAGCAATTTAATTTAAATAAATGAAATTAACTAAGACGATGATTAAAATATGCCAAACAACCAGAAATAAATTTTAAATCACATCATATATCAATTTAACAAATATAAGAAATTTTAGAAGTTGTGAGTAGGTTAAAACACTCACCTTTTTGAATTTAAATTGAATTTAAATTCAATTTAAACCCAAAATTTTGACCGTCTCAGAATTCGTCTTTGAATTTAATTATTTGAAAACAAATTTAAATTAAAAAAAACCTGCCTCTAATATGCCACGTCATGTCCACCTTCCCCTTGCTGAAGGCCCACGCGCGAGAAGCAACTTTAGGAAACAAATTCGAACGGAGCCGCCTTTGACCATCTATTGCCGCCTCTACAGCCATCTTCATCGCCACCGACCACCACCATTCGACCCACCTCCTCGACCTCTATCGAACGCGCCTCTTCAGACCATCTCCGGTCGCCAATATACGACACGCCGCCGCCTCTTTTCTTAGGGTTTTGAAACCCTAAAACTCCAATTCCGACCGCCATAGGTAGATTTAGGTGATGCGACCAACATAGAATTGCTCCAAACAGCGAGGACTACAATACCTATAAACCAATTTCGCTGATTGAGGCCAAAATCAAAAAACCCCAAATCGTCGTGTAGGGTTCGCGAAATTTTAGCTTTGACCGAGTTTTCAGGACGATTCGAGCATCATTTACAGAAATGAACACATGACGTAGATTCGTATCGATGAAATCTACAACATATATTTTTTTCAAATTTTTCTGAGGATTTTGAATTTCATGCTTTGGATTTGGTTTGCAATTGGATCTGGAAATATAGAATTTTGTCTGCCATTTAGGAAGAGGAGGAAATAGAATGAATTTACGTACAGACAAATGAGAATTAGGGAGGCTAGGGTTTATAGCAGGATATTTATAGAGAAAGTTGGAAGAGAATAAATGGATCGGGTTGAATACGCGCTAATGACAAAGTGGCCCAAAAAGCTCGTTCTGACCTTGGAACAAAATTGGGTAAACCCAGATATCAAAATAGGTGTTTTAAAGTATTTTAAACGCAATGGAAAAGGTTTCACATCCAAATTCAATCGTATGAAGAAGTTATGCTAAAATCAATATTTTCAAATTGATTTCAATTAAATTGATTTCAAGGCGTTTCAAGACCATACGATCAAACGACAAGTCCGATCGATATGAAACTTGAAATCCTACAATAATTCACCAATACGGATCCGATGGAACTAGTTTCGTCGAAATCCGAGTCAGTGGCCAAAATGGCTATTTTTCCATTAATTAAATAAATTAATAATTAATCAATTAAATCAAATTTTCAATTTTATTTCGATAATTGACAAATTTCAACATTTTTAACTTATTAATCGATTACAATGATTTAAACATATTTAATTGTCAATTTAGAGGTGAATAATTTATACATTTCAATATTAACCCCAATTCATTAACTTTGCAAATTATAAATAAAATTCCCCAAAAATCCGTTTAATTAAATAAATAAATTATTATTCCATTCATTCCTGTCAAATATATGGATTAAACCTTGGATTCAAAACTATTACATAAATATTCTCACTATCATCTAAATTCCCATTTAAAATATTAAATCCATTTAATTGCAATTAAATCCTTTTATTAAATTTTAATTTCAAATAAATTAATAAATCTTGGTTTTCACTCCTTAAATCAACCAATCTTCATATTATAAATAAAATTAACATTTATTACATCTTATAGATTTAACCATCTGCAATGGCAAATTAAATCTGCCCTAACTGCACAAATCAAGACAATTAATTGCAATTTATTTCACATTAAGCTTCATAAATTATCAATTGAAAACTAAATTAAACCGTTTATTTATTTAAAATCTTGCTATCCAATAACTTGACAATTTATGGGTATAATTAACATTGAATTATATTACATTTCATTAATGTATTTATTTATTTCCAATTAACGTGCTACTTAATTTCCTTTGATTGCAAATTTTTTTCCAAATTTTATTGAATGAATTAAATATATATGTATATCTCATAATAATTTGTGATCACAACTCTTAATCACCTTTTATAAGTTTATTATTTTCACTCCAATAATCATCATTTATTATATATATATATAAATTGATTAATTCAATATTTAAGTTCGTTTTCCTATAAAATTTTTATTACCAAGTATACATTTACTCTATTCCAACAAATTGGAATTCCATTCAATTACTATAAACAATCATTTCATTTATTATCTTATATTGATTTTATCCAATTCCATTGATTTGCATTAACTCCATTCCATAAATCTACATTCAATTACTACCTTAAAATAAGTTTACGTTTCTATTAATTTCCATTCACACTTCCGTTATTTTATATTACAATCATTAAGGTAACGTTTAACATCAACACAACCATTATGAATACTTATCAACCTGCATCATCTTTATTACACTAATTTACGTTTTATCCCATTATAAATTAATGCGTACATTAATTAATTCATATTTACATCCACTTCCGTATATTAATTTTGTAACCCAATTATAACATTAAAATTTATTTTTCTCATTTTAATTAATTACCAATATTCCTATTTACACTCAATTATAACTTTGCAATCTTAACAATCCATAAATTGCCAATTGCCTACTATTTACATTAATTACTATTAAATATTCTCCATAAATTTATTTACTTAGTTTCAAACTTTTTATTCATTAATTACTGCCCTATAAATAAATTTATGTTTCTTTAAGTTATTACATTAATCAATACAATACTTACCTCTAATTTCTCATATTCAATTTATGTCTAGGTATAAACCTTTCAATATTCCATTTATCAGAGTTTTATTCAAGTTTACAAATAAATAGGTTTTAATTACCATTGCTTCATCTAATTTCTACATTCGCTCCAATATAAATTTTGAGAGTTTTTTTTCTAAATTTAACGAAAATCTTATTAATTTAACTCCTTTTAATAATCGAATTTTACGGATCGTTTCAGAAATCAATAAATTAAAATGGTTTTAATGATAATTTGATGAGATTGATTAAAATGAATTTGGAACTAAAGGTTAATTTGAATTGATTTGTAAAATTGGAAGAAACAATTCTAATTTGAACTATTTTGATATAAACTATTTTAGTATATAAACTCTTTTAATATATAAACTTTTTTTAATTTATAACTTATTTTTAAATATATAAACTATTTTTAATTTGTAACTATTTCAATATATATACACACACACACACACACTATTTTCTTATTTAATCCGTTTAAGTTGGAATCGTTATGATTTACATTTAATGGACTTAAGTGCGAATATTTGATATGATGGTTTAACCTATTTTGTGGTTAAGATTTTGGAAATAAATATGATTTTAAAGTGAATGCTGATTTGAAAGTGATATGATTCTTAAAGTGAATATGATTTCGAAAGTGATATGATTTTGAAAGGGATATGATATTTTTATATGAAGTATGAATTGCTTGAAACTATAAAACGGTGTGAAATAAGCGTTTGGTTGTTAAAGAGACCGGGATCAGATATTGACATAATCTCTGCCAATACCGAAAACCACTTTAACAATTGTGTATGTGGTGGAGGTTTTCAGAACGAAGTAGGATGGTTTGGTGATGATTCTGTATGAGGTATTAAAGTAGCCCTAACTCACGCGAGTCAGCTTGATATGGTTAAAACTGGAGCCACACAGGGCCAAGTGAGGTCATTCCTTCTATCGGGCATATTTCTTCAATAACATTCTATTACGTTGTGATTTGATTGGATGCACCTTTGGATTTTGGGAGTGTGTCTCGAGGTGAGCCGTAGTAGCTGCTGTGTACTACCACCAGTCCGGATCCGCAAAACGGTAGAATCCTACCCTAGGCATTGCCTCGCGTGCCTTGTTACATCCTTATCGTGCCTTCTACGAGTTTGGTTTGTGTCATACCTATGGAGTGCTCCCTGATAGCCCACCGGTTTGGTGGAGTTTTTAGTACTGTATAGACTATGACATTATATAAAATGTGTTAAGGGGGATATGAGCAACGCCTTAACGCTATTTTAATAGTTTACTTTACTATAGACATTATCTATATAGTGTATTGTACTATGTATGTAGATAGTTTAACGAATCCTTAAAAGATGGGAATACCAAACATCCTTTGAGTTGCTTTGTATTTCATTTGACATTTCACTTGAGTTGATTTACTAGTATAAGAATGTTAATCCTGACTCGAGTGTTTTGTGTTTTGCTTTACGCTCAGGTCAGACTGAGTGTCACAGCTTTTGAGACTCGCCTTTGGAGCTTGGAGCTTTGCTTAAGGATCTGTCTAATATTTTGTCACGACCGAACTCGATGTCCGACAAACAACATCAAATTCATATCGCGGGAGCTTGCAACACAATTAAATGATAAATAACATAGCGTAAATAAAAGATGATATCACTGATATAACATGAATAAAATATCCGATTCATCAATATTATACAATGATAATCATCGACATCAGAGAATATACAACATAGAATACAGCGGAACATGATACAATATGAGATAAGTCTTCACAGATATCCAATACTACAACTCTGATCCAAAAGCTCCAAGGACAGAGCTCCAAAACTCCTAGCTCGATCCACCATCAAGATTGCACCAAGCTAAGCAAGTCTCGTCCATATCCAAAGACTGAACCAGTTCCAGTTAATCTACTGAACCTAACTATTTGAAAAACCAAACTCTAGGCTGCACGTGTGGAAAAATTTTGAGCATCCAGAGTTTAGGAAATAAACAATAAACTCTTGGTCAGTCGTGGGACTAGTGTGAGCAAACAAAAACAGTTTGTCTTTAAAACAATCAAAGATTTAAATTTTATAATCGCAATGCTTTTGGAAAGTGAGACTACCATAAGGCCTCCCGCACACACACACAATGCAAACGCAGAATCGGAGGAGATTTCTCCTTATGATAGTCAAATATGCTTGATACGCGAATTTCTTTGATATTATTGCTATAAGTGCAAAGTGCAAAAAAACTTTTCGAAAGTATAATATAAATCTTAGCCAGCATAGACATTTCACACTTATTCCTACTATAGCTACCATCTAAACAGTGGGGTGCCACCATAAGTAGATGGTAGGTAATACAACTAAAACCATACAAGGCTCGTATTGGATGAATGGATTTCCAACAAATGGTCAGGCCAATGAACTTCCCATTGCCACATGGGTACGCCTCTGGAAGGATGCCCCGAGACTCCTAACCGGATCTCCGCCAAACAAGGACGGCTACCCCCCTTCCCGGGGAATATACAAAACCTCAGATATGCCACCCCCGGTACTTTGGGACCTTTAAACGAGAGCTCTCTAACCAACAACATCACACAGTAAATAATATAATGTGTCCACACGAGTAAGTATCTGGGCTCCATTCCATGATACTACCCTTTTCCAGAAGGAATGGTCATACCCTAGGGAAGCTACCCCTGAAACCTTGCCGCACAATTCCTGTTTTGACCATTACCGGTTTGTGAGGCTCGACGAAGTCTCGTCCACAAAGCTACGCTTTTTACAAAAGCCACGCTTTGATCAACAAATGATCAGCAACACTCAGCATGCCACATTACCAAGTTGGGAATATATCGCTGATAACCTTCAACTACATAACCTCTGAGCTCATACGTCTCAGAGAAGGGTGTTAAGCTAAGAGAATAAATTCTCCGCCACCACAGAGATGTATTTGAAAGAAATCTTCTTTATATCTCAAATGTAATGTCAGACATACAATCCATACAAGTCTGTTTCGGGTTCGAACAGAACCGAAGGCACTTCCAAAGAAGTCCTCGCAATCCGGGTATTCACAATCCCGATCGAACTTCCCATCACTTAGGGAATCTCTATACCGTAGCTACTCAGTGCAGAGACAATCGATAGGTCATCCTATCGTTCTCGCAAATACCCAGTCTTCACCACCGGTCTTCAAATGCTATCCATAATGACGTATCACATATTCGGAATGAGTTATATGACACGAAGGTCCTTTCCCGGCTAACCCGAATAGTGAGCACAACATTTAAAACATATGGATATGGGATTTCAATTAAGTCACAACTTAATAATTCAAAACTTTCTTTCAAATGGTTTAAACCAATTACCATTTCAAATCTTTTAAACAAATGATTTACCTCATAAAGTTCACCTAGATCCACAAAGATTCATTCTCGGATTTCAAAACAATTTCCGTTTCAATTGGATTAACTCATTAAATCTTTAAATCAAAGATTTATCTCATAGCTTTCAAAACTGTTTCCAAAGATTCATCCATAACTTGGAAAATCATTTTCAATTTAACTTGAAATCCCTTCAATACAATTTGAAATTCATTTCTCATATGAAAGCTTTTTATCATTTAGAAACAATAGTTTTATTTTGGAAAAACCCGATTATATTTATACAAGTTAAGAATCTTTGAGTTAATTCAAATTCTCACAACAATACTTTAAAATTGGTTTTAAAACCCCATATAAACATGTATACCGTTTTTAAATCATAAACATAGAATTCAATTTCAGATATTGAATTCAAATTATTTAGATTTCAAATCTTTATTAAGTTATTCAAAATAACTTTCATTCTTAAACACCTTTTCAAAAGCTTTTCACATTAAACTTAATTTATTTCCAAAAATATTTGAATTTAAAAATTCAATTTCAAAACTTATTTAAAAATCTATGACTTAACCCATTTCCACGTGAAATCTATATTTGTGTGTGTATGAGTGTGGTCCAGGGATTTCACACAATAGTGCACACATCAATCATTACAGAGATATCAATATCGATAAGCGATATAATCGATAACGCTTATCTTTATTTACAGATTCATAAATAAATAAATTTATCACTCACAAAGATTCATCATTACGATTCGATGTGGGTTTCGGACAAATAACTAGAATCCGAATCCCTGTCGCATCGAAATTTTAAATGTCGTTTTACAGGCTAAGGGTTTACAGAATAAAATCACCAATCAAAATCCAACACGGAGTAATTCGCATCTCACAGCATCACAATTACAAACAGAAAATATCAATTCATTTTATAACAAATCAGATATCCTACATAACAATCCATAAGCAATCATCTTTAATTCTTATTGTAATAAATTCAAATTTAATCAATTACTTGAGGATTAATTACTTAATCCTGTTTAATTAATCATTAATTATCAATTTATTACATATTTCATTTCAAATTAGTTAATTAGTAAACCATTTCTAAATCAATCATTAATCTTAATTACTTAATTACTTTATTATTTTATTTCACACTATTTAGTTATTTACTTCTTTAATCAACTTATTTAACTTTAATTACCTAATTAATTACCCTCAATCATTAATTAATAACCTTAATAAAACTTAATTATCCATTGATTTATGACTTAATTACTTAGTTAATCAATTATTAATTATTAATTAGATTACTTAATTAATTAACTATTAATCATTCATAACTTAATTACTTAATTCATTACTGATTATAATTAAAAAGTAATTATTCTTAATTATTTTCAGAAAACAATCAATTAATATTAATTATTCACTAATTTACATTTTCAAAGAAATCTCTTTTAAACCTTGAAATCAATTTATTACAAATTTGAGAATTTTGATGTTAATTAAATTCCAACACTTGTTTTATATTAATTACTTGAT
Organism: Allium cepa; assembly: GCA_030765085.1. Classification (NCBI taxonomy): domain Eukaryota; kingdom Viridiplantae; phylum Streptophyta; class Magnoliopsida; order Asparagales; family Amaryllidaceae; genus Allium; species Allium cepa. The sequence continues at coordinate 319,427,691 of CM060937.1, read as the reverse complement.
TAAAATATTAATTAGATCCCAAAACTTTGTTAAGTGTTTACTTAATTCATTAATTGGTAATAAAGCTTGATTTGAAAACTTAATTAATATACCTTTGAAACTTATAAATTTTATTTTCAATATTCTTTCAACTAAATTTCATTTTCTAAAATTACAGAAGCATTTTCTTTTGTTTTAAAAAGAAACCTGGATATGGTTTCCATTCTAAATTTCAAAGAAAGGTTGACAACACCCAAAGACCTGAGCCCAAAATTAAAATACCCAAGTAAAACTTCAGTTGCTTCGAGCCAAATATGGTTTTTCATGTGTTCGAACATGCGAACAAACTCCTGCTCATGTACCTTTCTTTCTTCCCAAATGCTTCACCTAGATACGCAAGCTTGCACGTACACGTGCACACTTCATCGGAGGCCCTCTGATCTCGGTCGAACTCTCCAGCACATCACGCTTTGATGGGACAACCCAATCCAACCACCACCGTATCATTTCGAGCTTCCAATCGAAATCGAGTACCCAGAGTCGAACCTGGAACAACTCAATGCCAGAAAAATTCTCGTCAACGACAATCTAGATCACCGGAGCCCACGCGATCCTGACCAAACCTCCGCCACTCACCCACGAGCCCATCCCCATAGGTGCGATCGAACTCGATGCCTTGATGAAACTGCGACAATCAATTTTCCATCTATGTTCAAAACAGGGGTCGAAACCCTAAATTGAACACGTCCAACCCAACCATGCAATAGAAAATTTCTTTGATAATTTTTCCGAACTCAACGATGATCAAACTTGCTTCAATTCAAGTTTCAGCTTTTAAAATTGAATTGATTGTTTGAAAATGGACAAAATGCAAATTTGGTTCACATATAAATTACTATTAAAATACCAAACTAAAAATCTTCGTTTTAGTTTTAAAAATCATAAATTTCAGTATAGATTCAGATTATGAACTTGAATTTTTTTTTTCAACAATCAATTTTTATCAAAATCCAAGTTGAATACCTGTAAACAAAATTTACAGTGATGTATTCTTTCAAACATGATGTATTCATTTTTATTTGTTTATTTTCAAAAACTTGATTGAGGTTTATCATCTTGTTTGAATGCAAACTGAAAGCTTACAAAGATTTAAATAAGAAAAATCATGGTTTTGGAACTAACTATGAAATCTGCATCCTTTTCAGAGAAGCAACAGAACATTACAGAAACATTCACAATTTATATTCAAAGATCAACAAATTTCATATATAATAATGAATCAACTTTATTAATTTTAAATAAACTCAAAATTTTAAAAACTTGATGTTTACTCACCTCAGTTTGAAAAACATAGAGTAATTCTGTGTTCTGAAGAAAACAGTTTTGATTTTCTTCTTGAATCTTGTTTTTTGCTTCTTTTGAAGTTGAATGATACTTGAACTTGTAAATGGTGATTTTTTCTTTTTCTTTTGGTTTTGCTATGTTGTTTTTTATTTTCCGAACCAACTAGAATAGGATGCATTACATACCTAGATATAGAAGATATATATGAAGAGAAAGTAGCATGGTATGTAGTAGAGAGGAAGTGTTATGTGGTGCTACATGTTTGTACAGAGTATAGGCTTACTTCTTTTATTTGTTTTACATTTGTTTATTGATAAGGCTTCAACATATTTCGGCTGAGATTTTAGAGGTATGTTGCATTAAATGCATATGCACCCTTGCCTCTACTTTATTTTGTTTTATCCTTGCCTTGCCTTACCAATGCAGGCTACATACTATACTTTGCCAAACACAATATGGCCGAGATGATATGGTGGCTAAGGACATCTTGCATTACTTAATGTAATATTATTTTAGTTATTTGTATTATTTTGTTATCTTTTCTTTGTTTACTTAAGTATTTATTTTTGTTTGTTTGCATGCTTATTTTCCTTTTCAAAGTATGATTTATAAATCCAATTCATTTAAATACTTTTTTTTATTTCCAATCAAAATTTATTTATAATTTAATTCAAATGAAAATATTTATTTCGAGCTTCAAACCCAAATTTTAAAATACATTAGTATATACATCTTATTAAAATTGAAAAATTCAAACTAATTCGTAATATAACCCAAGAATTTAATTAAATTATAAATTTAAATTCGTCATTAAATTGGGATCGTTACAGATTCCCCTCCTTATGAAATTTCGTCCTCGAAATTTGCCAAGGAGATAACAAAGACAGATGAGAGATAGAGAAATATTTTTCCAAATTAAACTGGATATCAATTCTGCATTTGGTTTTCCAAATCAGAATATCAACAATAAATATGAGAACAAACTTAATCAATCTCGAAACAATTGGGTTATCTGATCTACGAAGTATACAGGGTATTAGTAAGTTCGAAGGGATAACTAACCGTTTGTAGAATATATCGAAACCCAATGAAATGGACAAAATAGATTCGATTATGATTTCAGATTCAAGATTTAACTTATTTACGATTTGTCGAAAAAATAAAACTATGTGTAGTTCTCATGTCGAACAAAATTCGAACAATTTAATCGTAAACGAGAAGGTTACCTTATAAATTTCATTTCCTTAACTAACTTTTAAGGTTGAAGAATCACCTTTGATTGCATACACTTTCTTTTCTAGAGTTGCTTCTTTGCTGGACAGTTATTGATCTTATGTCCCGGCTTGCGGCATTTATAGCATCCAGTAGATTCTTGATCTGGCCTCATAAATGGCTCTCTCATTCCTGGCTTCCAAGGATTCTTACATTTATCCGAGTAGTGACCTTTTTCCAGGCAATTGAGACAAGTAACATCCTTCTTTTTCTTCTGTATACTCTTCTTTCCTTTATCTTTCCTCGATTTCTTTCCGCCAAACTTCCTTTTTCTCCAATTCAGATTGCTTGCATTTCCAATTTCCTCCGGATCTTTTTGCTTTTCCAGAGTATCATATCTATAGCCCATATCAATCAATTCATAAAAAGATTCCTTGACGTGAGTAATCATCCGTTCCTGAAACTCCTTGTTCATTCCCCGAATAAACTTTTCATTCTTCTTCAACGGTGTATTCACCAATTCTGGACCAAATCGGGATAATTCAATAAATTTGTTTAAATATTCCTCAAATGACAAACTTCCTTGCTTCAAATCCATAAACTCCTGGTACACTCTAGAGATACCAGCAGATGACATATATCGCTGCTCAAACACTTCTTGAAATGACTCTAAGTAAATTCATCCACCGACTCATCCAATGTAACTGCTTCCCATCAAGCTAAAGCCTCTTCCTGGAGTTGCCAAGAAGCTATCAATCGCATCTGATCATCTTCTAACTTTAGTCCTCTGAAAATATTTTCGCACGATCGAACCCAGGCTTGTGCTTCGATAATGGTTTCTTTGCCAGTGAATGGCTTCCCACCAAGTCTAGAAAAACTTCGATATAGATCAGCCAAATTTGATTGAGATTGAATAGGAATATTTGTCGTTGCAGGGTTTTGGCCAGCTAAAGCAGTACTTTCCTATCTTCTATTTCGCCCTCTTCTTCCACTCATTCTTACTATCTGTAAATAGTAAGAAATCCGATTTAGGCATTGGACGAAATATCTTAAAGAATAACAACGGATAAAGAGAATAGATTAAGAAATTTGGGTTTTGGTTCCACTGGTTGTACTCATTCTAGGGTATACTTCACTCTATCTCTAATGAGCCATCTAATGTGTTACACTCCGTAGCTAAAGTTCTTACTCAAACTTCGGCTCTGATACCAATTTGTCATGACCCGAACTCGATGTCCGAAAAACAACATCAAATTCGTATCGCTGGAGCTTGCAACACGATTAAATGATAAATAACACAGCGGAAATAAAAGATGATATCACTGATATAACATGAATACAATATCCGATACATCAATTTCATACAATGATAATCATCGACATCAGAGAATATACAACATAGAATACAGCGGAACATGATACAATATGAGATAAGTCTTCACAGATATCCAATACTGCAACTCTGATCCAAAAGCTCCAAAGACAGAGCTCCAAAACTCCTAGCTCGATCCACCATCAAGATTGCACCAAGTTAAGCAAGTCTCGTCCGTATCCAAAGACTGAACTAGCTCTAGATAATCTACTGAACCTAACTATCTGAAAAACCAAACTCTAGGCTGCCCGTGTGGAAAAATTTTGAGCACCCAGTTTAGGAAATAAACAATAAATTCTGGGCCAGTCGTGGGACTGGTGTGAGCAAACAAAAACAGTTTGTCTTTAAAACAATCAAAGATTTAAATTTTATAATCGCAATGCTTTTGGAAAGTGAGACTACCATAAGGCCTCCCGCACACACACACAATGCAAACGTAGAATTGGAGGAGATTTCTCCTTATGATAATCAAATATGCTTGATATGCGAATTTCTTTGATATTATTGCAATAAGTGCAAAGTGCAGAAAAACTTTTCGAAAGTATAATATAAATCTCAGCCAGCATAGACATTTCGCACTTATGCCTACTATAGCTACCATCCAAACAGTGGGGCGCCACCATAAGTAGATGGCAGGTAACACAACTAAAACCGTACAAGGCTCGTATTGGATGAATGGATTTCCAGCAAATGGTCAGGCCAATGAACTTCCTATTGTCACATGGGTACGCCTCTGGGAGGACGCCCCGAGACTCCTAACCGGATATCTGCCAAACAAGGCTGGCTACCCCCCTTCCTGGGGAATATACAAAACCTCAGATATGCCACCCCCGGTCCTTTGGGACCTTTAAACGAGAGCTCTCTAACCAACAACATCACACGGTAAATAATATAATGTGTCCACATGAGTAAGTATCTGGGCTCCATTCCATGATACTACCCTTTTCCAGAAGGAATGGTCATACCCTAGGGAAGCAACCCCAGAAACTTTGCCACACAATTCCTGTTTCGACCATTACCGGTTTGTGAGGCTCGACGAAGTCTCATCCACAAAGCTACGCTTTTTACAAAAGCCACGCTTTGATCAACAAATGATCAGCAACACTCAGCATGCTACATTACCAAGTTGGGAATATATCGCTGATAACCTTCAACTACATAACCTCTGAGCTCATACGTCTCAGAGAAGGGTGTTAAGCTAAGAGAATAAATTCTCTGCCACCACAGAGATGTATTTGAAAGAAATCTTCTTTATATCTCAAATGTAATGTCAGACATACAATCCATACAAGTCTGTTGCAGGTTCGAACAGAACCGAAGGCACTTCCAAAGAAGTCCTCGCAATCCAGGTATTCACAATCGCGATCGAACTTCCCATCACTTAGGGAATCTCTATACCGTAGCTATTCAGTGCAGAGACAATCGATAGGTCATCCTATCGTTCTTGCAAATACCTAGTCTTCACCACCGGTCTTCAAATGCTATCCATAACGACGTATCACATATTCGGAATGAGTTATACGACACGAAGGTCCTTTCCCGGCTAACCCGAATAGTGAGCGCAACATTTAAAACATATGGATATGGGATTTCAATTAAGTCACAACTTAATAATTCAAAACTTTCTTTCAAATGGTTTAAACCAATTACCATTTCAAATCTTTTAAACAAATGATTTACCTCATAAAGTTCACCTAGATCCACAAAGATTCATTCTCGGATTTCAAAACAATTTCCGTTTCAATTGGATTAATTCATTAAATCATCAAATCAAAGATTTATCTCATAGCTTTCAAAACTGTTTCCAAAGATTCATCCATAACTTGGAAAATCATTTTCATTTTAACTTGAAATCCCTTAAATACAATTTGAAATTCCTTTCTCATATGAAAGCTTTTTATCATTTAGAAACAATAGTTTTATTTTGGAAAAACCCGATTCTATTTATACAAGTTAAAAATCTTTGAGTTAATTCAAATTCTCACAACAATACTTTAAAAATGGTTTTAAAACCCCATATAAACTTGTATACCGTTTTTAAATCATAAATATAGAATTCAATTTCAGATATTGAATTCAAATTATTCAGATTTCAAATCTTTATTAAGTTATTCAAAATAACTTTCATTCTTCAAACACCTTTTCAAAAGCTTTTCACATTAAACTTAGTTCATTTCCAAAACTATTTGAATTTAAAAATTCAATTTCAAAACTTATTTAAAAATCTATGACTTAACCCATTTCCACGTGAAATCCATATTTGTGTGTGTATGAGTGTGGTCCAGGGATTTTACATAATAGTGCACACATCAATCATTATAGAGATATCAATATCGATAAGCGATATAATCGATAACGCTTATCTTTATTTACAGATTCATAAATAAATAAATTTATCACTCACAAAGATTCATCATTACGATTCGATGTGGATTTCGGACAACTAACCAGAATCCGAATCCCTGTCGCATCGAAATTTTAAATGCCGTTTTACAGGCTAAGGGTATAGAGAATAAAATCACCAATCAAAATCCAACATAGAGTAATTCGCATCTCACAGCATCACAATTACAAACAGAAAATATCAATTCATTTTATAACAAATCAGATATCCTACATAACAATCCATAAGCAATTATCTTTAATTCGTATTGTAATAAATTCAAATTTAATCAATTACTTGAGGATTAATTACTTAATCTTGTTTAATTAATAATTAATTATCAATTTATTACATATGTCATTTCAAATTAGTTAATTAGTAAACCATTTCTAAATCAATCATTAATCTTAATTACTTAATTACTTTATTATTTTATTTCACACTATTTAGTTAATTACTTCTTTAACCAACTTATTTAACTTTAATTACCTAATTGATTACCCTCAATCATTAATTAATAACCTTAATAAAACTTAATTATCCATTCATTTATGACTTAATTACTTAGTTAATCAATTATTAATTATTAATTAGATTACTTAATTAATTAACTATTAATCATTCATAACTTAATTACTTAATTCATTACTGATTACAATTAAAAAGTAATTATTCTTAACTATTTTCAGAAAACAATCAATTAATATTAATTATTCACTAATTTACATTTCAAAGAAATCTCTTTTAAACCTTGATATCAATTTATTACAAATTTGAGAATTTTGATGTTAATTAAATTCCAACACTTGTTTTATATTAATTACTTGATTAAAATATTAATTAGATCCCAAAACTTTGTTAAGTGTTTACTTAATTCATTAATTGGTAATAAAGCTTGATTTGAAAACTTAATTAATATACCTTTGAAACTTATAAATTTTATTTTCAATATTCTTTCGACTAAATTTCATTTTCTAAAATTACAAAAGCATTTTCTTTTGTTTAAAAAGAAATCTGGATATGGTTTCCATTCTAAATTTCAAAGACAGGTTGACAACACCCAAAGACCTGAGCCCAAAATTAAAATACCCGAGTAAAACTTCAGTTGCTTCGAGCCAAATATGGTTTTTCACGTGTTCGAACATGCGAACAAACTCCTGCTCCTGTACCTTTCTTCCTTCCCAAATGTTTCACCTAGACACGCAAGCTTGCACGTACACGTTCACACTTCATCGGAGGCCCTTCGATCTCGGTCGAACTCTCCGGCACATCACGCTTTGATGGGACAACCCAATCCAACCACCACCGTATCATTTCGAGCTTCCAATCGAAATCGAGTACCCAGAGTCGAACTTGGAACAACTCAATGCCAGAAAAATTCTCGTCGACGATAATCTAGATCACCGGAGCCCACGCGAGCCTGACCAAACCTCTGCCACTCACCCACGAGCCCATCCCCATAGGTGCGATCGAACTCGATGCCTTGATGAAACCGCAGCAATCAATTTTTCATCTATGTTCAAAACAGGGGTCGAACCCTAAATTGAACTCGTCCAATCCAACCGTGCAATAGAAAATTTCTTTGATAATTTTTCCGAACTCAACGATGATCAAACTTGCTTCAATTCAAGTTTCTGCTTTTAAAATTGATTTGATTGTTTTAAAATGGACAAAATGCAAATTTGGTTCACATATAAATTACTCTTAAAATACCAAACTAAAAATATTCGTTTTAGTTTTAAAAATCATAAATTTCAGTATAGATTCAGATTATGAACTTGAATATTTTTTTTTCAACAATTAATTTTTATCAAAATCCAAGTTGAATACCTGTAAACAAAATTTACAGTGATGTATTCTTTCAAACTTGATGTATTCATTTTTATTTTTTTATTTTCAAAAACTTGATTGAGGTTTATCATCTTGTTTGAATGCAAACTGAAAGCTTACAAAGATTTAAATAAGAAAAATCATGGTTTTGGAACTAACTATGAATTCTGCATCCTTTTCAGAGAAGCAACAGGACATCACAGAAACATTCACAATTTGTATTCAAAGATCGACAGATTTCATATATAATAATGAATCAACTTTATTAATTTTAAATAAACTCAAAATTTTAAAAACTTGATGTTTACTCACCACAGTTTGAAAAACAGAGAGTAATTCTGTGTTCTGAAGAAAACAGTTTTGATTTTCTTCTTGAATCCTATTTTTTGCTTCTTTTGAAGTTGAATGATACTTGAGCTTGTAAATGGTGATGTTTTCTTTTTCTTTTGGTTTTGCTATGTTTTTTTTTATTTTCTGAACCAACTAGAATAGGATGCATTACATACCTATATATAGAAGATATATATGAAGAGAAAGTAGCATGGTATGTAGTACAGAGGAAGTGTTATGTGGTGCTACATGTTTGTACAGAGTATAGGCTTACTTCTTTTATTTGTTTTACATTTGTTTATTGATAAGGCTTCAACATATTTCGGCTGAGATGTATTAGAGGTATGTTGCATTAAATGCATATGTACCCTTGCCTCTACTTTATTTTGTTTTATCCTTGCCTTGCCTTACCAATGCAGGCTACATACTATACTTTGCCAAACACAATATGGCCGAGATGATATGTTGGCTAAGGACATCTTGCATTACTTAATGTAATATTATTTTAGTTATTTGTATTATTTTGTTATCTTTTCTTTGTTTACTTAAGTATTTATATTTGTTTGTTTGTTTTCTTATTTTCCTTTTCAAAGTATGATTTATAAATCCAATTCATTTAAATACTTTTTTTTATTTCCAATCAAAATTTATTTATAATTCAATTCAATTGAAAATATTTATTTTGAGCTTCAAACCCAAATTTTAAAATACATTAGTGTATACATCTTATTAAATTTGAAAAATTCAAACTAATTCGTAATATAACCCAAGAATTTAATTAAATTATAAATTTAAATTCATCATTAAATCGGGATCGTTACATATTTGCTCAGCTTCCCAGTTATTTCGGTTATCTGCAGTTGATTTTGTTCAATCTTGTCCATGGCTTTTGTATTAGAGATTCCTTTTTATTTGGGATGTTTGTTGTATTTGCTTTAACTCTGCTATTTATATTGTAGCTTCATAAACTACTATTTATCTATTCCGCTACTTTTTGTTCATTACTCTATGTCTGTGATTCAATGATTGATTTATTTACTGTATATGCTGAGTTTTGCCAAATATAAATTAACAATGTGTTGTTTTGAGCAATTCAAGTCTGACATATGTGGACGTTTGTCAGTTTGAATGGTTCGAAATTCCAGGTTGTTACGTTAGGTTTTGTAGGGGGAGGAGTTTATTTTATATTATTGTTGTAAGGGTTCATGGGGAAGGGATACCTGCCAAGCTTGTTAGTAGCATCTTTTTTAAAGTGTAGAATAAAATTACATGAGCGCTTCTCACAAAAGATGATCATTCATTTTATGAATTTTTTTATAAATTTGAATTCTAAATAGTTTAAAGTTTGAATTTATATCTATAGGAGTTATGAATATAAATTTTAACTTTTTTAAATTTGAAATTAGATATAAATTTAAAATGTTTAATATAAATTTAAATTAAAGTATAAATGTTGAGTGTTATGCTTAAATTAAATATCATTCTTGTTCTTCAAAGTTAAATTATAAATTATATAATAGTTAGATTTAAATTTTTTGAACCTAAAATTGAAATTAAAATGAATTTTTTTAAAATAATTTAATTATAAATTTGTTTAATTAAATGAGAGTAAATTCAAAATTGTTTTTGAAAAGAAATAAACTATAAATGTTATAAATGTAATTTAAAGTTGTTTGAATTTAGTATAAGTACTAAAACTTACAATATAATTAATTAAAAATAATAATTTTAATGAGTTAAACTAATATATTTTTCATTATGATATAACGGATGTGTATATTTTATCGAGTTATGACATGTCATAGGATTCTATATACTTTAATTTTAATTCAAATTATGAATTCATACATAAAGGCTACTCTATTTCATTTACACATAAATCAATGTACTAGGGTATACAGATGGTTGTTTAGCATAATTAAGCTATGTTTGTTCACTAGAGAAGCCTTATGTGTCCCTAAATAGTATGACAAATAATGACTTTGTCGAGCACAAAAGTATATACTCTTACTTACGTAGTGTGAAATGATAATTCAACGAATGTATAATGTACCCCGTGATCTATTGAGCACACTCAAGGTCATAATGATGATTTGGGGCAATGATTATAATGCTAGAAGTTACATGATATACCCAAGAATGTTTTATTCATCATTTGTAGATACCGTGATTTGTTGAGCACATTCAAGGTAATGGATACACAGTAAATGGGTTTTAATACCATTATACAAATTTCAAGAATTATCCATCTTCCTTAGGGTTCGACAGCATATGGAAAATTTAGTGGAAACCTTATTGGATAATATATCAAACCATTATGATAAGTATAATAATATATGAAATTATTATCTAATGTAATTAAAACTAATGTACTTAATAAGTATAATAACATATGTCAAGCCATTACAACATGTGGAAAAGGACAAGCTTAGAAAAAACTTTAGGCTGAAGGACATCAAGTTTTATTGTTAGGCCGAAGGATAAATGTTAGTTATAATTTAGGCTAAAGGACAAACTTTGAAAAAAAATAACGTTGAAGGACAAATGCTGGTTTTATTTTTGGGCATTATATTCTGTTTTACACTATGTAAAACTATGCCCACTAACCATGATCCACACTTAAGAGCTAATGCACATGTTAGTGGGTATTAAAGGGATAGGCACATTTAACGAGGATTAATTTCATGCTAATGATAATTTAGAGGCCACACTACCACAAGGGCGTTTTGGGGAGTTCCCTAAAATTGGATTAGGGTTTTAGTCATGTATAAATAACCATCTTATGTTCATGTTACTGAAGTTTTAATAATCTTATCATATTTTGCAAGTTTTAGCCATAAAATTAATGAGAGATAAAATGGCTTCCTAAGCCTCTTCTTCTCCTTTGATCTTTACATGTTTTTATTTTAATTTATGCTCATTTTTTATTTACTTACTCTCTTCCTTTTTATGTTAGTAGATTAAATTTTCATTTATGCACTTAGTTGTGATATCCCAGAATTTTAAGCAATTTAAATATGATAATCTCCTTGATTTATTTAATTAAATTTGGTAAATTGTTATTTTAAATAATTATAATGTGATGATTTTTAATGATAGTTATTAATAGATTATTAAATGGAATAACTACATTTACGAATTTGATTTGGTTGTTTTATAAATAGATTTGTAATAGACTTATGATTTTCAAATTTAAATAAGTATTGTTTAAATGTATATGTATATATATATATATATTTATTTAAGTTAATTTAAAAAATAAAATTATTATTTTCAAATTTAATAATGTGTTGTTTAAATTAATATATATATATATATATATTTAAGTTGATTTTAAATTGGATTTTTAAATTTGAATTTGAATTAAATATTTGGATATCAATTTGAATTTAAAGGAAATTATTTTAAAATAGTTTAGATATAAAAATATAGGAATAAAGTTTTCATTAGAATATAATTTGCTTATTATTGTTTTTCCTTAAGAAATTAATTTATATAAATTATGAAAGTATTTATTTAGATAGTAAATAAATCCAAAAGTTCTATATTTACATTTATAAATGGATTAAATACACTATGTATGATTTTATTTAAAATATGATTAGTTTTATTTTAATTTTCTTTTAAAGGTTTTATTTTTATAAATTTATAAAGGCATTTATTCAATTAGAAATGTATTAATTCATTAGGAAATTTATATAAAAACTTTTTAACTCATTTTAAAATATATAAAGATAAATGAATACATGTGTTAGCTTTTAAATGCACTTGATAACATGTGTAAAGAAATTAAATAGGGTATAGGACAAGTGTCATGATTTATTTTCATTTTCTTAGATTTTTTTAATAAACCATAAATTAGTTTATATAAACTAACATCTTTCATTTCTATTTTCTTTCTCGTCTCATTTTTTTCAAACAAAGAAAACTTGTAAACCTTTCCAAAATCTAAAATCAGATCAAAACCTGTACTTCAATTCTCAAATCAAAAAGCAAACTCTGTAATTCATTTCTCAACACAATCCCTGTAATCAATTCACTTCTCAAATCAAAAAGCAAACCTGTCAACAAGTTCTCAAAGCGATTTCTAAACCTGTAAACCAAAGATACAAGTTTCATAATGCAATCTAGAGTTTCAAAGCTATCAGTAAAATTTAGTTTCAACCTGCATCAATTAAACAAGAATCAAAGTTTTAAGGCAGTTCAAAGTTTTCAGCTTCAACACCCTTCCAGTTTTCAAAGCTCATCTCAGTTTTTAAATCATCTCTGCATTTTGGTTAAAAGGTGAGTAGACTTTTAAATTTAAAACTAAAGTAACAAATATATGCTGCATGTGAATCACTGTGTTGATGGTTGCTTTACATATTTGTATGTATTTAAGCCTCTATGTATTTTCTGTTGATTTTTTAATATCTCTGATCTTAGTTCAAGTCTCTGCTTTTAAAACTGTGAGCATGAATCACCTTCAAATTTGATGCATATGCTAATGGTTGAAGTAAACTAGTGATGTATGCTTGAAAATGTGTTTGTATGATGGTTTTAAGATTCTGAAACATGTTTATATGTATGAAGATGTTGTATATTGGTTGTGCATGTCTGAAAATTTGGCAAATGAAAATTTTCCAGGCTTACAGGCATTAGATTTGTTCAAAAATCATTTCCCATTCTTCTAATTCATTTTAGGCAACGAGTTCTTAACAAAACTTTTTAGTTTTAACAAGATTTAAATCTTAAAAATAGTTTTAAGTAAATTAAGGCAAAGCTTCTCCGGGAATTTGGGAATCGCAGGCAAAAATTCAAAATATGATAAATTTCAAACATTTAAATTTGTTGTTTTACAATTATATTTCGAATCCATTTTGAAAATTATGATTTTTAAAACTAAAATCTAAATTTTTATTATTGCATTGAGTATGCAATTTGGGTTTGTCTGGATATTGAATTTGTGGCAATCTTTGGCGATATAGGGGAAAGAAGTCTCGTGGTTTTAACTGGAGGTGGATGTCGTTACGGGTCGTTCGGGAAAATTGCTTGGAAGTGTTCCAGATCATCTAGGCGATGTGGAGGTGAAGATTTAGGTTAATTTGGGCATGACTGGAATCGAGATCGTGGCAGTGTCTCTGATGCATCGAGTTGCATCGTTTTGGGGCGTAGCAGCGTGGAAGGATTAAGAAGATGTGGCTGGAATTTTTGGCGCTCCGGTGAACTACGTCGGTAGCACAAGGCGTTTTTCTGGTGAGGTGTATTAGTTCCAGTTTCAACTGCGTAACGTGTTTTCGATCGGGAGCGTGTGTCTGTATTTCGATGATCGGAGTGAGTTGATGCGCAGATGGTCGATATGTCGAGGTTGCCGTAGATGATCGGAGAAGTTGCTGGTGATGGTGCATGTGCACGAGATGGTTCTCACGTCAGTGTTTTGGGTTTGAGTCTGTAGTTTTGGGTTGTCGTTTTGGGTTGGAATTTGCTCGAAGTTAGTATCGGGGTTTTGGGATGGTAGCTCGAGTCTGTACTCGAGTTGATGATGTGAGTTTAGCTTGCAGGTTTTAAATTTAAAAATTAAACTAAAAAAACTAAACTAAATTTTGAAATGGAAAGGGGACTTGGGTTAGACCCGAGTTATCTTCGGTTTCGACCTAAAGCATGTGTTAAGCAAATGTTTAAAAAGATTTTAAAACTTACTTTTTGAAATTTAAAAATGAAATTAGTTTTAAAACTTTATTATAGAACTTACTTATATAATAGTTGTTTACTTTAGCATTGTTTAAGAAGTTTTGAAAACTTTGTTTAAATAAAATTTTTGTTAAATAAAGTTAAAGTTATTTTAAAACTTAAGTAGAAATGAAATTTTAAGGATTTTATAAAAGCAAGTTTAAACTTAAATTGAAATTAGTTTTTTTTAAACTACTACGAGATAATTTTTAAGGCATTTAAAGTAAGTTGTGATTTGTAACTTTTAATTTATCAAGTTGAATGAGTATTATAAACTTAATTAATGATTTAATTAAGTAAAGTTAATTTTTTAAATAATGTGTTAATGATAATCAAGGCATAAGTGAAATAAGGTTTTATCTTAAGATAATTATGGTTTTAATGGTTTGAGATTAATTAAGTTAATTTAGAGATGTAAGTATAATTAATTAATTTAATTAATTAAGTATAAAGGGTTAATTAAGTAATTAGTTAAGAATAATTAATTAATATAATTCACTAATGATTAAGGATTTAATTAATTTATAATTAAGGGTTATAATTAATTAAAGGTTAATCAATTGTAATTAAGGAGTATTAATTAAGTAATTAAAGATTGATTAATTTGTAATTAGAAATTAATAAATCAAGTAATTAGAGAATAATTAAATGGTAGTTAAGAAATACTTAATTAAGTTTTATTAATTAATAATTAAGTTTTATTAATTAATAATTAAGTTTTCTTAGTTAGTAATTAAGAGATAATTAATCTATAATTAAGGATTAATTAAAGGTTAATTAACTGTAATTAAGGGTTGATTAACTGGTAATTAAGAAGTACTTAATTTTTAATTAAGTTGTATTAATTAATAATTAATGTTTATTAATTAATGCTTTATTAATTAATTAATTGTAATTAATGATTTAATTAATTTGTTTTAAGGGTAATTAAGGGATGAATTACCCAATTGTAATTAATTTGTTAATTAATTAATGATAATCTCTTGGAGATTAATTAAGTTTAAATACTTAATGAGATTAATAAATGTAATTACTTAGAGTAAGTAATTAATGTATAATTACTGGATGTAATTAATTAAAAGGAATTACTTAATGAGAAGTAATTAAAGGATAATTACTTTGTAAAAGTAATTAAGGATTAATTACTTGGTGTAGTTAATTAAAGGATTAATATAATTAATTAAGGAGTTAATTAATTAAGTAAGTAATTACAGAAGTGTAATTACTGTTTATGATTAATTTGAGGTTGATTAATGGATGTAATTAATTAAAGTATAATTAATTAATGTAATTAATTAAGGATCAATGTAATTAATTATAATTAATTAATTATTGGAAATAATTAATTAAGGATCATTAATTAATGTAATTAATGAGAGTAATTAAAGGTTAATTACTGTAAATGGTTAAGGATAATTAATTTTTGAAATTAATTGAAGGATAATTACTTTATGTAATTGAGGAATAATTAATCAAGGTGGTTAATTAAAATGGATATTTAAAGGATGGTTAATTAATTAGAGTTTTGTAGTTAATTAATTATTGATTAAGCAAAGTTGGTGATTAGTTCTTAAGTAATTGATTTAATTTAAGTTAATTAAATTAATTATAATAGGGATTAATAATTTTTGCTTATGGATGATTGTTTGAGTAGAATATCAAAATTGGATGATATGCTATGATATTCTGTGATATGATATTTGATATATCATTGATAAATATGTGATATTTATCTGTGTTAATGCTGTGTGAATTCAAGTATTGTATCGAATTGAATTGTTTTAACTTTAAAACAACTTGGACCTAAAAGATGGCGTTTTGGATTTCGATGAGACCGAGATCGGATTTCCAGATTTGGATATCCGAAAACCACATCGATCCAAATTAACGATAGGTCGTGACATCTCAAAGTGAAGATGGAGTTTAAAGTGCAAGGGTTATTGTCGTTAACTCCGAGGGTGATCCAAAATGAGTGTAACGAGATAATGCCTTCGGTTTCGTTCGAACCCGGAACAAACTTGTATGGATTGAATGCTTTCAGAACATCGTCAGGTGGACGATGAGCATTCTAAGAGATGTGTTCTCTAAAGGTAATTGTAGCCTCAAGCCTCATCAACCGAGAATGGCTAAAACATGGGAGGTGCAGCAAGGCTAAGTGGGTAGCACCCAAGTAGGACGAGATTTTCCCCTGTCTAGAGGTCCCTTTTATTCGGCTGTGTTGGTAATTGTTGAGCTCCAACTACCGGGGTTGTCTTGTTCGGGACTGTCCAGTGAGGGATGGTTCCGGCCTTGTGTTGCAGAGGATTTAGGGTGGATCCTCGGTAGTTGATCTAGGCCACGTACTGTGACAGGTGGTACTCCAGTAGCCCTGCCATTGATGGAAACCCATTCTTCCTACGTGCCCTTAGGGTTTTGATTGTATTACCCACTTTTGTGGCTAGTAGCTGGAATTTAATCATATAACAATTTCAGCTATTTCATATTTATTTGAAAACCCTAGACCCTATTATAATATCACTAGATTTCCTATCAAATGTTTTGGTTAGCATAAGGTAAAAACTTACCCATGTTTATGTGTGGGAAGTCCTACGTGATACCTTTGTTTTCAAAGGTTTTTAAAGTTAAGCAACTTTAACCCGTTTACTCACACCAGACCCATGTCTGACCCAGAGTTTATCTTCTCTTTTCTTAAACTCTGGGGTACTCAAATTTTTATGAGTAGCCAAGGAATTCAGGTTAGCTTTGACGAATTCTGGAGGAGATATGGAGCAAGAGGCTTCAGCGTTGTAGATATATAGTAGTTCCGTTGTGTTGATCTCTGCGATGATATCTATATTGTATATTGAGTTGTATAACTAGACAGGTGTTTATAACTGTCTGGTATGTGTTGTATAAGCTGTGTAACTTTGATGTATATGATACTATGTAATATTTATGTGATTAATATAATTTATTCGTTCCGCTGTTGAGATTTTGATGTTGTTTCTTTCTTTCTTCTCTATCTTTCTCTTTTCTATCCCTTTCTTTCTTAAAAATGATGTGTCTTATTGTGGAGAATAAGGTGGGTCGTTTCAGTTGGTATCAAAGCGCTAGGTTGAGTGAATACCTAGACTCTGGAGTGGTGTCTATCTTGAGAGAGCATACTTGTAATTTTGATATATATATATATATATATATATATATATATATATATATATATATGTTTCTACCTATTTGTTGGGCTACCTGTTCAGGTTTTCCAATATAAGTTATAGAGGTAGGAAGGGTAGTGGTGTGTGTAGTACAACTACTAATGGAAAAGTCCGAGTGCTGAGGTTGGAAGAGTATCTGTCGAGACCGTAGACCCAATACCATCTCGAGTAGGCTTTGCAGTGGTGTAAGGATTTCTCCAATCTCTGAAGGAAACCTGTTAAGGTTCGGAGTCCATCATTTGAGTATAAGTTGATCGCGCTCGTGTGAGCGGATTTTCGAGAGTTTGGATCTGTCGGTTGAGCAGAAGCGTGTGATGTATTTTGGCGACTTCAGGAAGAAGTAGCTGCGTGGTGAGATGCAGTGGCTAGAGATGTTTCCGAAGATGTTTTTTTGGGAACAAGTTTGAGGAAGTATGTCTACATTGGTAATGCGACTAAGTTTCCTTAGGATGTTTGTGTTTAGTTTGGGCCCGAGTTTCTTAAGGAAATGTCTGCCCATCTCAAGGCTCTTTTTGATTGGTTGATATAGTTTTGAGGATCAAGGAGCTTATGGATAAGGAAGTCTTTGGGCATCAGTGGCAGCGTTGCAGCTCGAAGTGTTCTATGTTCCATCAGGAAGATCTTTTGGCTTAGCAGTTTCCTAGAGGTGGAATTCTGAAGCAGCAGAGTGGACTCGTTTCTTCGATGGATTGATCAAGGATAAACTATTCTGATCTGTGAAGTGAGAACATTATCTGTGGATATTGAATTGGATAGGGTCACAAAAGTGATTTGCGATAGTTGAGTGTTCTCTTGGGTAATCTTTTGCGTGGTATTGAGAAATCTCTAGAGGATGTAGGAGTTATAGAGTTGTCAGAAATTTTCCGGATGTCTTCAGGGAAGTCTGAGGTTTGTCCGCTTTGGAGATTGAGTTCTGTATCGCCTTGGTCCATGGATCTACCGGTGATTCAGCTAGGTAGAAGGATGTTTCCTAGGATGAGGCTTTTGGTGCTTATGTGTTTTCTCTTTGTGGATCTGAGAAATCTTATTTCTGGGATGTGCTGTCTAGTCTGTGATCATGTTCTTCGATGGCGTTCTTATCTAATCCAGATCAGAGTTGTGCAGTGGAAGCATGGTGGAAGCTATTCTAGAGCGGAAGCAATCGGAGGTTGCATTATTTGGATTAGAGGGTTTCTTTAGAAAGTTTTTCAGGATTTGAGGCCAGATTGGCAAGTGCATCTATTTTGTCTTTTTTAGATAGGAGAAGTAAGTGTGATGTCTACTGTTGATTATGAAGTGGATTTTGTGTTCTTGATTTTGGTTGATCTTGAGAGGATCATTTTGTTGGATTTTTTTTGATCTAGTTGTTTCAAAAAGCATTGGCGAAGGTTGAGCTGCTCAAGGAAGGATGTAGGTAGCCCAGGATCGTCAGAAGAGTTTTGTGGTTAAGAGACGATGGAATTTGGAATTCGAAGCTGGAGATTTAAATGCTGGATAAGTATTTTGTCTTATAGGTTGAATTGCCAGTTTGGAAGACTGGAATTCAATGTATTTCACGTACCTCTGAGGAAATACGTGTTTGGTCCATCACTGGTTTTGGAACCAGAAGTATTGGAAGATTTGATTGTTGAGTCGGTCTTGTCTGTGGTCAGATCTCTTATGTAGATTGTAGATCTAGATGAGTAGGAGCTCTGTAGCTTAGTTGTGTAGCTAGTTTGGATTTTAGTAGAGCGAGTATTCCAATATCTGTATTTGGGAAACTCGAGATAGTTTTAGAAAGCTTATCCGGATCTGTGTTCGGATAGCTAGAATTATTAGTTTGGATGAATGCTTGTTTGATTGATAGTGTATGGTTATTAAGTATGGTTGAATTGTTTGAAATATAATAAAACTTTGGGATTATCTTTTGTTTAAATTTCGAGGATGAAATTTTTCTAAGGGGGGAGGAATGTGATATCCCAGAATTTTAAGCAATTTAAATATGATAATCACGTTGATTTATTTAATTAAAATTGGTAAATTGTTATTTTAAATAATTATAATGTGATGATTTTTAATGATAGTTATAAATAGATTTTTAAATGGAATAATTATTTTTACAAATTTGATTTGGTTGTTTTATAAATAGATTTTTAATAAACTTATTATTTTCAAATTTAAATAAATTTAAATGTATATGTATATATATATATATTTTTATTTATTTAAGTTAATATAAAAAAATAGAATTATTATTTTCAAATTTACTAATGTGTTGTTTAAATTAATATATATATATATATATATCTGTGTGTGTGTGTGTGTGTCTGTGTGTGTTTAAGTTGATTTTAAATTGGATTTTTAAATTTGAATTTAAATTTAATATTTGGATTTAAATTTGAATTTAAAGAATAATTATTTTAAAATAGTTTAGATATAAAATATAGGAATAAATTTTCATTAGAATATAATTTGTTTATAATTGTTTTTCCTTAAGAAATTTATTTATATAAATTATGAAAGTATTTATTTAAATATAAATAAATCCAAAAGTTCTATATTTACATTTATAAATGGATTAAATACACTATGTATGATTTTATTTAAAATATGATTGGTTTTATTTTAGTTTTCTTTTAAAGGTTTTATTTTTATAAATTTGGAAAAGGCATTTATTAAATTAGAAATGTATTAATTCATTAGGAAATTTATATAAAAGCATTTTAACTCATTTTAAAAATATATAAAAATAAATTAATACAGGTGTTAGCTTTTAAATTCACTTGATAACATGTGTTAGGAAATTAAATAGGGTATAGGACAAGTGTCATGATTTATTTTCATTTTCTTTGATTTTTTTTAATAAACCATAAATTAGTTTATATAAACTAACATCTTTCATTTCTATTTTCTTTCTCGTCTCATTTTTTTCAAACAAAGAAAACTTGTGAACACTTTCCAAAATCTAAACTCAGATCAAAACATGTACTTCAATTCTCAAATCAAAAAGCAAACTCTGTAATTCATTTCTCAACACAATCCCTGTAATCAATTCACTTCTCAAATCAAAAGGCAAACCTGTCAGCAAGTTCTCAAAGCAATTTCTAAATCTGTAAACCAAAGATACAGGTTTCATAATGCAATCTGGAGTTTCAAAGCTATCAGTAGAATTCAGTTTCAACCTGCATCAATTAAACAAGAATCAAAGTTTTAAGGCAATTCAAAGTTTTCAACTTCAACACCCTTCCAGTTTTCAAAGCTACATCTCAGTTTTTAAATCATCTTTGCATTTTGGTTAAAAGGTGAGTAAACTTTTAAATTTAAAAATTATGTAACAAATATATGTTGCATGTGAATCACTGTGTTGATGGTTGCTTTGCATATTTGTATGTATGTAAGCCTCTGTGTATTTTCTGTTGATTTTTGTATATCTCTGATCCTAGTTCAAGTCTCTGCATTTAAAACTATGGGCATGAACCACCTTCAAATTTGATGCATATGCTAATGGTTGAAGTAAACTAGTGATGTATGCTTGAAAATGTGTTTGCATGATGGTTTTTAGATTCTGAAACATGTTTATATGCATGAAGATGCTGTGTATTGGTTGTGCATGTCTGAAAATCAGAGAAACGAAAATTTTCCAGGCTTACAGGCATTAGATTTGTTCAAAAATCATTTCCCATTCTTCTAATTCAATTTAGGCAATGGGTTCTTAACCAAACTTGTTAGTTTTAACAAGATTTATGTTATCCCGCCTTTTGGCAAGGCCGAGATAACAAGGAACTGGTTCCTAGCTTAAGATCAATTGTCCTGGGTATCGAGCATGCATAGGCTCGTTATGGATATCGATGAATTTTGTCTGAGTCCAGATCGAGCTACAATTGACAAGACATAATAAGCACAACCAGGGAACCCTGCATTTCAAATTTCAAGACAATCCAAGTTTGCATGCTCGAGTTACGATCGATTCAGTCTGGAGGAAACGGCCTCGTTTTCGTATCCATCAGTGAACCACAGTTCGACTCGATCCAGTTCGTATCCGTCACCCACTTTGCATCGGTCAATTCCCATGAGTTCGTATCGAGCAAGTCACTGTTTCGTATCCATGAAAAAACTGCCCTGTTCGTATCCATCCACTTTCGTTGGTTCGAAACCATCATTAAGCTACTGTTTGAAACCATAAGAGTGTGTTAGTTTGAATCCATCAGTTAGCTACTCTTCGTCTTCATCGTGGGTCCATGTTCGAATCCATGTGCAAAGACTTATTCGCGTCCATCGAGTCAACGAGCCTGGGTGACGTGTTATTCTTCGATACGAGGAAGGCAAAATTCATGGAGTCGACACGGTCAACTCGGAGTAAAGAACGGATCGATGCGAGGTATGCGCGCCACATCACCACCAGAGCACGTGCAGGTGATCGATTCGAAGGAATCGATTCGAATTGGTCGATTCAAACTGGACAGCCACCGAGAAGCTCCATTTCGTATCGATGATATTTAGAGATCTACCGATCCAAATGCTATGAAATTTTCACAGGAGATTACATACAAGCCGAGGAACGTTCCCACCAAATTTCAGCTCCATCGGACATAATCTTGATGGATATGAAATGATTTCGTATCGATCACAGATCGAGTCGAAACTTTCGGAATTAGTCGTGTGGGCCCCCTAACATGCCAGAGCGAATCTCCCGAAGTTTGAGCGAAGTCTCAGCCTCCTACGCCTATAAATATAGCCCAGAGCCTACAGAAGAAGGATCTTTTGATTCTCAAGGGCCCAGACTCTGCCCGATTGGGATTTACACCATATTTTTGTTGTTGCTTGCTGTAATCACTTGTAATCGCTGAAAAAGAATTAATAAAGTTACAAAAAACTTCATAGTGGACGTAGGCAACACGCCGAACCACTCTAAATCGCTCGTCTGTGCATTTTCTTTCCTGTTGCTTGGAGTTTTTGTTAGATAATCCTCATTTTAAATTTATATTCTTCACTATTATCTCTTTAAAAACTTTCAAAGAGTGTTGTACCCAATTTTGGTGCAAACACTTTGGTGCTTTCACTGAGAAAACCCAGATTTTCTCTTGCTCCTTGGATCTGTCGTCGATACCGGATTGAATAAATCTAAGAGAGAGATCTAGATCAGTAATTCGAGTTCCTTCCCTTCTATTCAAATTTGCATAAAGTCTAGGAAAGGAGTTCAACCCCCAAGATGGTTAGCACAAGGACCACCTCTAATGCTGTCAATCAAGAAAACCAGGATAGACCGAATCCTGCGCCACTACCTCCCTCTAACCAAGACGCTACCGGACACTCGGAACCATCAGGTCCGATTACCCGACAAGAGTTTCAGCTGCTGCTTCAAGAGCTGACCCAAAGTCGGCAACAACTAACAGAACAGCTATGCGCCAATGCCGAGCTAACCAACCAGCTGAATCGCCAGAAGCGAAGGAGATCCAGGAGAGATCATGCTTCTCACTCCTCCAGCGAAAGTTCTTCCTCTTCTGATTATCATCATCGATCTCCGCGACCCCGGCTAGATGGGAGTCACATACAAGCTGCTGGATATCAACCGGCAATGATCGATGCGCAGCTGAGAGTTGGTCCATCAGCCAGTTTCCAAACTGGGCCCTCCTCCCGAAGGGGTACCGCTCCTCACCACACCACAGATTACCGTGCCACGACCGCCGCGGTTGAACCAGTGGTCGATGCCCAAAATCAGTCGAACCTGGACCGTCGTCAGCATGGGTGTACTCCTGAACCGTACGTCCTAGAGGACTATGAGCCAAGAAGGCAAGATGTGGACCGTCGACAGCATCCGGTCCAACCTCATAATATGGAACACAATCATACTCCGACATAAGCCGCACAGAACATACAAATGCCGGATCTTTCGACCATGATACGTCAGATGATCCGTGAGAGCCAGGGTCTCACGAACGACGACTGGAGAATCTCCCGGAGTCACACTCCTTTTACAGACGATATACTTACTTCTGAACCCCCTCGACGATTAAGGATGCCGACTCTACTCATGTACGTGGGAAACTCCGACCCCAACCAACATATTCTGAAATATGAATGGTCGATGAGCGCTGCTAGAGCTGACGATGTAGTGAAGAGTCGTTGTTTTCCCATTTCCTTGGGGGGCATCGCTACCATGTGGTTCACCCGACTGCCGCCACGATCCATTTCCTCCTTCGGCCAGTTGGCCACAAAATTTGTTGAGCAATTCCGCATGCACGTCGCAAGGCCGAAAGTTGTCAACACTCTGTCTAGCATCACCCAAGCTCCTGGAGAGACGCTTAGACACTATTTAGAGAGATTCCATGCTGCATCTGTGGAAATCAGTAATCCGAACGATAACTCCATTCTTATGGCGTTGACTAAGGCGATTGACCCCGATTCTGAGTTTGGCAACTGGTTGGCTGGAAAACCACCTGCATTATTGGACCGTTTCTACACCAAGGCGGCTCAATTCCTGAGAAAGGAAGATGCGAAACAGTCTAGGAAGAAGACTGATGCAGGGCCAAGCATGGAAGGGATCCAAAGCAATGTCGCGATCAAACAGTCCGGTGAGAGTTTCAGAAAATTTCAGTTGAACATTCAAAACAAACAAACTCAGCGAAGGGAGAACTTGAATCAAACTAGAAAGCGAGATCAAAATCGTGTCCCACAGTGCAAGAATCCTATGTTTGACAACTTCACTCCTTTGAATACATCACTGGAGAACTTGTATTTACAAACCTGTAATACAATTCAATACAAAAAACCAGCTCCAAAACCGTCGTTAGAGAGGCAAATCCAGACGGGAAAATTTTGCAGGTTCCACGAAAGCTACGGGCACAATACGAATGAATGTCGTCACTTGCAAGATCTCGTAGAAAAATTGATTAGGGAAAGGAAGTTGGAACAGTTTGTACGGGCGCCACAACCTGGAGGAGCGGGCCCATCAAATCAAAATAATGAATCCGATCGACCGAGACAGGAGGACTATACCTGTCCCGGCGGGAGATTAGTGATAAACCCCGTCAGTGGCGGACCCACTTTGTCTGGAGCCTGGAACGACGAGGATCTTCGTCACTGTTACACATGACAGGCTTTATTTAGTCTATGAATACTTTGCATTCTGAAGTTTGAATTTGTAATAAGGCACTGACTTTGCCATGTTTTTCCGTTCCAGCAATAAATTACTATCCCTTCAAGCTAGAGCTATGATTCATCGAATGCGACATTCAACATTCACGATGCACAAAGAGCTAATTTCTATCGCACGATGGAATTTATTCAAATAGCGAGTGACTGTGATATGACCGGCCACTCACTAAGTGAAACCTCAGCTCGGGGGCAAGCCATCACATCAAAGGCTGAGCTAGACCGACACACGATAGTCCTATAACTAACTCCACTTTCCCAGAGTGTGAATTGGAGTATAAACATCAACTCTAGCTTCCCAGAGTACGAACCGGAGTATAAACACTAACTCCGAATTCCCGGAGTGTGAATTGGAGTATAAACATCAACTCTAGGTCCCCAGAGTGCGGACCGGAGTATAAAAACCAACTCCAAATTCCCAGAGTGCGAATTGGAGTATAAACATCAACTCTAGGTTCCCAGAGTGCGAACCAGAGTATAAACACTAACTCCAAATTCCCAGAGTGCGAATTGGAGTATAAACATCAACTCTAGGTTCTCAGAGTGCGAACCGGAGCATAAACACTAACTCCAAACTCCCAGAGTGCAAGTTGGAGTATAAACATATAAATGCGGTTCCGTAGAGGGTGGACCCATCCGCCTAACGACTTCGACCGTATCCTAACCAAGTTTGAGGAGGTTGGACCCGTTCGTCTAACGACCTCGCTTGTTAACTCGGGGTAGATGTGATCCGACCATCCACGATCCCGATAAATCCATCATTACCAGAGTGTGAACGAATTCCTAAAAAGCCCAAACAGATGTGACTGACCATCTGTCGGCTAACTCTAAATTTCCAGAGCGTGAATTGGAGTATAAACATCAATTCCAGGTTCCCGTAGTGCGAACCGAGACGTACATGCTAACTCCAAGTTCCCAGAGCATGAATTGGAGTACAAACATCAATTCCAGGTTCCTGGAGTGCGAACCGAAATGTAAATGCTAACTCCAAGTTCCCAGAGAAATTGGAGTACAAACATCAATTCCAAGTTCTCGGAGTGCGAACCGAATTATAAATGTCGACTCCAAATTCCCATAGTGTGAACTAGAGTACAAATACCAAGTCAAAGTTCCTGGAGTGCAAACTGTGTTACAAACATCGATAACTCTCGAATTCCCAAAGCGCGAACCAGATTATCGACCACAGATTATCCAAGTCCCCGGAGTGTGGAAATGTGCTCAAGATTTGCAATAGGTGCGATTGACCAGCGAAATACAAATGCTGGTCCCCAGAACTGGGGGCAAAAGCTTAAGTATTAATCACTAACCGAAGCGATACAATGTCCAAAATTCAACTCATTCATCGATTACGACGTGTGATCAAGATTTTCAGACTTGGAAAATAAAACGAACTCAACTTGAAGGTAAAAACAGCACAAGTGCACTGGACTGAAAGTCGAATACTGCAAATACTTAAGCACAAAAGAAATGAGAGTTGAAGCAAAGAAACAAAATTTCATTTCAACTAATTGCATGTGAAGATTCATGTACAAGTTATTCCAAAAAATTCCTACTAGCAGGGGGCCAAGCCTGCATCTATACATGGTTTATGAAAGAGAATCAAAAGTAACTTCCTAACTGCCAAAAATGCGCCAGATGTGGATTGTCAACTTTTTCTTCTTCGGCTTTTTCTTCGATGCGGAACCATTGAAACTGCTAACAGTCTTTCGCTTCGAGCCCTTACCCTTTGGCGGATCATCCTCTGATGAAGGCATGATATCGACATCTTCCTCCGAACTTAAACTTAGAGGAATATTCTCTTTGGGAGGAGTCGGATCCACAATCGGGGGCGGAATGGGCAAGCTGGTGTCAATGAGCGTGCCTCCAGAAGATATCACCATAAGAGGAGTGGGGCCAACCGTCGTCGTAACACTCTCGAAACTACCACCATGTGCTGCAGCCTCCATTTCCGCGTTGATTTGAGCCAGTATCTCGGTTTCACGAGCGGCACGGGCTTCACGATAGGCAGTGGAGGACTGTGGCGAAGCGATGGAAACAGGTGGGAACGCGCCAAGAGCGAACGACATGTCCACAAAAGGGTCGCTGTGTTGGCCCAGGAGCTCATTCACCATCTGTTCGTCAAAAGAAATTGAGCTCCCTTGTGTCATTTCGATCGGCGCGACCGCAGTTGTGGTAACCGCCTCGGTAATGATGGCCTTCTGCCCTTGATGCAACTCTTGGATCGCAGGAGTCGCAGCTGATGTAGCTTCAGTCACTGAGCAAAGAAAAAGAATAAGTTGTCAATACACGCTTCAATACAAATACTTCAATTCAGACACACAGTAGATTTGTGCAGAGTACCTTCCTCTACTTGACTAGTGGCTGGCTGAACAGCTTCGGAAGGATGTTCCCTTATGGGGGATAAGCGTGGCTGCTCAGGGTCATAGCCTGGAACCGGCTGCGGCTCAATCGCTTGCGTCGACTCGGATCCAGATGAAGTGATCATATCAAAACTTGTAACCTGATGTGCGACGCCAGAGCCTTCACCAACTTCTAGATGTTGGGTGCCCAACCTCTCTCTTGCATGAGAGATCATAGAATCGTGGAGAATTTTCTTTTCATCTTCGCTTAAAATGCGGTTCTCCAATTCAAATTCATCGAGAGCGCCACCCGACATCATCATCTTCTCTTCTTCGACTAACAAATTCCAAGCATTGAATAGGTGTGTGGGATAATTGTCGAGCCATGCCAATTTTTTGTGCCTCGGTACATTGGCGTTATAAGTAATAAGAAGCTCCTCTATCTCTGACTCGAGCTTGGTCTCCGCCAACCGAACTTTCTCATCGACTCCGGCTTCCACCTCGCGGACATTTTCCATGGTCGCGTCCCTCTCCCTCCGAAACTCCACCGCCTGATCGCACGCCTCCCGTGTGGAAATGTTAGCAGCGTCCCTCTCCTTCATGATTTTAGAAACTTTGGCCTTAAGCTCACTTAGCTCCTTCAAGGCCGCATCCCGCTTGGCGGCTATGACAGTATTCTGGTGGCCCATGTCCTCCACCGTAGCATAATGCTCGCGCTTCATCCTATCCATTGCCGCCTGGGCTTCATCAGCTTTCTTAAGAGGCTCAATTTCAGATTTGCGAGAAGACTCAGCCTTGCTATTAAGCGCTTGAATAATTCGGTCTTTTTGACCAAGTTCTTTCTCTAGTTTCTCAATCATGGCCGCCCGGTCGAAGGCCACCTTTGATGCTTCTTCGCGGTTTTTGACCATTCCTGGTACTGGAAAAATATATCGGCAAGATAATCATGCATCATGGGTTCGACCGACGCTAGTACCCTTTTCAAACGCGGAGGGAAGACAAAACCATCGAAGAAAATATCAGGGAAATCTTTCTTCAGCTGAGCAAGCCTCGTTGCTCCTTCCCCCAAAGGCTCGGTCAGTACCTGCTCTGTTGTTGCGGGGGCCACAATCTTAGTCCTACGGTGAGTTTCATACCTTGACGATTGGGAGGACGGCTTGTGTCACGGAGCCTCGGAAGGTCGCGAGGCGTGGGCAGGAGGTTGTGCAGAGACTCTGGGAGATGGCGTACGAGATCGAGACCGACGCCTATACTCTTTATCTCTGTCAAAGCATTCATGATTCGAGTACCCCTAGTCATAGTCTCTGTCTCCTTCTCTTCTATATGATTCATAATATGATGAAGACTTGCGCTTGCTGCGAAGACTGCCAAGCATCGAGCTTCGACTAGACATGGTATCTGCGAAGCGAAAACATAAAACGGAGTTAGTAATCTCTCGTGGCGAGCGTATTACATTCAAAAATCATATAGTGCCATGAAGCGTGTATGTATGTTCAACCCCCCTACCATCCGGATGTGTCAACCGCGCTAGCGGGTAGAGATTCGCTTAAAACTAGGGCATGTTAGAGTTCATCCAATTTGACATCATGCTGCATGGACACAACGTCCGGAATTGGAAGATCGCTCTGTTCTTGGGGGAGACACCTCCGAAATTCTAATTCCAGAGGTGGGCCGGGACGTGACAACAGATTTCCATCTTCCCTTTTTAGATGGCTTATCAACGGGTGCCTTGCCTTTTCTCTACTCTTCGATATCCTGGGCTACATCCGCAGGCTCGCCCAATAGTTCCTCATCGGTGTGAGTCTTCTAGGAGCCAACCTCTTCAATTATGAAATTCTAGGCTTTCTTCATTTAACTCGTTCTTTCGAGGCAGTCCTTAAAGCACCGTCGAGCATTATACTTTGTCTTTATTCAATCAGCTCAAGAATCCTAAGATTCCTATCTGTCAAGAGCAACTCGATATTCCTCTCTTTGCTTGGGATCTCTTGGAAAACCCGAACTATGTCCTTGAAATGTTCACCCTCGGGTCGCTGGATTATTACTGAAAAGAAAAAGAGATGTGAGTTCGACTTCATCTATATCTGTCTTATCAACTACCCAAGAAGGTGGCAATACTCACGTCTAAATAGCCATCGTCTAGAAAATCCTGGAGAACATCGAACATAGAACCACTCCGTCTTGAAGTAGCTCAGGCTAGTCCAAGCCCATGTGACCACCTGACAGTTCCTTACCGCCTCCAGGAATGTGAAAGATGGATTATCAATCCGACTCTTGAAGTTAAACAAGTATCTGATCTCAATCGGGAGTGGCAGTCGATAGAGATACTCCATAAATGCAATGAACAAGCTATTGAGTGAGGCATATCCGTTCGGGTGTAGCTAAGAGGGGGCAATCCCAAAAAATGACTATACTTCTCTTATGTACTGGTTAAACGGAGGGAGTGTCCCAGCTGCATACGCATGACGATTGAATGCGGTATATCCCTCCGGTGGATTGTGCGATCTGTTACTTGGTCCTGGCAATAATACGTCGTCCATCGACAGACCATGCCTTAAGCATATTCTTCCTAGCATGTCTTCCGAAATGTTAGACGGAACAGAATCTGATGGGTTACTAACGAAGGATGCGTCAGGTAACTCGTCCGAGGCTTGACCGATGACTTCAGCCTCGATGTCCGGTATTTCAAGTCTAGGAGGAGTCGAACTCTGAGTTTCTTGCGGCTGCGAGCTTGAAGTTTCCATAACTAGCTAACTCACGAGAAATCATAATTAGACGCTGAAGAGTACATGTGTTCCCCTCGTATAGAGTTGCGTTGTGCAGTGCAGTGTTGTGCATTACTTGGATAAATTTTGCAGAGGTAATGAAAATAAGCAAACGGCAAAGCTTCGAAGTCTAGTTATAATGACCCTCATCGCTGACCGTCATCGCCAAATCATCTAAATGTTGGCAATGGATCCAGATTAAAGTTGTTATGGTTCCATCGACGAGCTTTAGAAGGTAGTCAAGTATGCAGTTTAACTATCAAGTCCATATATGCAAGGGTGAAGCTCGTCGGAATTGTGCTGAAAAGTGTTGAAATTTTGTATCCATCATGGGAGGTTTCGAACCGATCACAGGAAGCTCGTTCGATTCCATCAGGATACAAGTTCGAATCGATCCCAGGGAGCGGGTTTCGAATCGATCGTCAAGGGCCAAGTTCGTATCGATTATAATATGATGGCGTCGAATCGATCCTTGATGGCTTAGTTCGTACCGATCAGGAAGGTCTCAACTTTACATTGATCATGTTCGAGTCGATACTTTTCGTATTGAGCATAGAGGTAAACTTCGTATCGATCTAAAGTTGAGTACTTTGGAGCGATCATCAACTTATTTTTCGTATCGATCATTTCGTATCGATACGATCCACCACCATAGCAATCGGTACGAACTGCATCACCTCCATTGGAATATTCCAGGGATCGATGCGTAATCCAAGGCGAAATATCACTGCCTTCATCGATTCGAACGCAAGCCCCCAGATCGATTCTTTTTTTCCTTTTTCATTCTTTCTTCTCCAATTTACAGAAGCGTTGCTATGGCCATTTATGACCAAGCTCACACCCAGATCTGACTTTAAGAATTACCAGAATTGATAATCAGTAAAGAGAAGAGGGATCTGGGATTCGAACTTTGTCGTCAGGATGTAGCAGAAATCGATTAATTACCTAATTTGAGATTAGGATTCGAAGAATTAAAGGGTTGTATTTGATCGAATCGAAATCACCGGCACTATTGTTCTCTCTCTCGAGTTTCTGGATCGATATGAAGATTAAAGACGGCAGTGAAAAGTGAAAAGTAAAAAAGTGAAAAATGGCTAAGTCCCAGGTATTTATATGGAACCTAGGAAGAGACCAGGTCGATTCGCCTCCCAGTCCACTTGACCGGTCGCCACCGGTCAAACCCCGAATCGAGTCGAACGCCCTGTTCGAACCCATCTGACCAAGAATTTATATCGATTCGAAATGGACAGTGAATCCATCGATACGAAGCGCACGGCGAGGACGGCTGAAGAAGATGGAGCCCATAGACTCGAAGCCCCTGTTCACATTGACAAGTTCACGACTCCATCTACTGCATATCGATACGAACCACGATTTCATGTCCATCATAACTCAAACATTATCATCGATATGAATGAACATTTCGCATCCATAGAATTCTCCATTTACCGATGCGAAGTCAATCTTTCAACCTTCTATATCGATTCAGGAGAGGACCGTTACGAAGGAACTTTCCAAAACAACTAACAAACGTTGTTGCAACTCAAATTTCACATCGGTTCAAGAGAAGATCGATACGAAATTCAAAAAAAAAACCGACAACGACTCGTGAGCGTGCAAGTTAACGAGGGTCAGGTTAACATATATACATGTATGTCAAAACAATATCCCATTTTTAGCATTAACAGGGATCAGATATTCATTCACCAATGATTACGGCAACAAACAACTAAGCCCTATCATACAGCAATCAGGTATAGCAACGCAAGGTTACGACCTTCGACAAAAGAGCAATGACTGTTCAGAATAAAGATTGTAGCTGTTTCAAAGCACGTCATGTTTCCACAAGACGTACTTTGGGGGGCAAATGTTATCCCGCCTTTTGGCAAGGCCGAGATATCAAGGAACTGGTTCCAAGCTTAAGATCAATCGTCTTGGGTATCGAGCATGCACAGGCTCGCTATGGATATCGATGAATTTTTTCTGAGTCCAGATCGAGCTACAATTGACAAGACATGATTAGCACAGCCAGGGAAGCCAGCATTACAAATTTCAAGACAATCCGAGTTCGTATGCTTGAGTTATGATCGATTCAATCTGGAGGAAACGACCTCATTTTCGTATCCATCAATGAACCACAGTTCGACTCGTTCCAGTTCGTATCCATCACCCACTTCGCATCGGTCAATTCCCATGAGTTCGTATCGAGCAAGTCACTATTTTGTATCAATGAAATAACTGCCCTGTCCGTATCCATCCACTTTCGTTGGCTCGAAACCATAATGAGCTACTGTTCGAAACCATAAGAGTGTGTTAGTTCGAATCCATCAGTCAGCTACTCTTCGTCTCCATCATGGGTCCATGTTCGAATCCATGTGCAAAGACTTATTTGCGTCCATCGAGTCAACGATCCCGGGTGACGTGTTATTCTTCGATACGAGCAAGGCGAAATTCATGGAGTCGACACGGTCAACTCGGAGTAAAGAACGGATCGTTGCGAGACATGCGCGCCACATCACCACGAGAGCACGTGCAGGTGATCGATTCGAAGGAATCGATTCGAAATGGTCGATTCGAACTGGACAGCCACCGAGAAGCTCCATTTCGTATCAATGATATCTAAAGATCTACCGTTCCAAATGCTATGAAATTTTCACAGGAGATTACATACAAGCGGAGGAACGTTCCCACCAAATTTCAGCTCCATTGGACATAATCTTGGTCGATACGAAATGATTTCGTATCGATCACAGATCGAGTCGAAACTTTCTGGAATTGGCCGTGTGGGCCCCCTCACGTGCCAGAGCGAATATCCCGAAATTTGAGCGAAGTCTCAGCCTCCTACGCCTATAAATTGAGCCCTAGAGCCTACAGAAGAAGGATCTTTTGATTCTCAAGCGCCCAGACTCTGCCGGATTGAGATTTACATCATATTTTTGCTGTTGAATTCGAATTCCAAGTTGTATTTTGCTGTTGCTTACTGTAATCACTTGTAATCGCTGAAAAAGAATTAATAAAGTTACAAAAACTTCATAGTGGACGTAAGCAACACGCCGAAC
Organism: Allium cepa; assembly: GCA_030765085.1. NCBI lineage: Eukaryota > Viridiplantae > Streptophyta > Magnoliopsida > Asparagales > Amaryllidaceae > Allium > Allium cepa. The sequence continues at coordinate 319,395,071 of CM060937.1, read as the reverse complement.
CACTCTAAATCGCTTTTCTGTGCATTTTCTTTCCTGTTACTTGGACTTTTTGTTAGATAATCCTCATTTTAAATTTATATTCTTCACTATTATCCCTTCAAAAAAATTCAAAGACTGTTGTGCCCAATTTTGGTGCAAACAATTTAAATCTTAAAAATGGTTTTAAATAAATTATGGCAAAGCTTCTCTGGGAATTTGGAAATTACAAGCAAAAATTCAAAATATGATAAATTTCAAACATTAAAATTTGTTGTTTCAAAATTATATTTCGATTCCATTTTGAAAATTATGATTTTTAAAACTAAAATCTAAATTTTTAATATTGCATTAAGTATGTAATTTGGGTTTGTTTGGAAATTGAATTTGTGGCAATCTCCCGTGATCTAGGGGAAAGGGGTCTCGGGGTTTTAATTGGAGGTGGATGGCGTTGTGGCTCATTCGAGAAAATTGCGTGGAAGTGTTCAAGATCATCGAGGCGATGTGGAGGCGAAGATTTAGGTTTTTAAACCTAATTTGGGCATGACTAGAATCGAGATCATGGCAGCGTCTCTGATGCATCGAGTTGCATCGTATTTGGGGTGTAGCAGCGTGGAAGGATTAGGAAGATATGGCTAGAATTTCTGGCGCTCTTGTGAACTACATCGGCAGTACGCGGCGTTTTTCCGGTGAGGTGTATTGGTTCCAGTTTCAACTGCGTAGCGTGTGTCTGTATTTCGATGATCGGAGTGAGTTGCTGCACAGATGGTCGATGTGTCGAGGTTGCCTTCGATGATCGAAGAAGTCGCTGGTGATGGTGTATATGTACGAGATGGTTCTCGTGTCAGTGTTTTGGGTTTGAGTCTGTTGTTTTGGGTTGTGGTTTTGGGTTGAAATTTGCTCGAAGTTAGTATCGGGGTTTTGGGATGGTAGCTCGAGTCTGTACTCGAGTTGATGATGTGAGTTTAGCTTGCAGGTTTTAAATTTAAAACTTAAACTAAAAAAACTAAACTAAATTTTGAAATGGAAAGGGGACTCGGGTTGGACCGGGGTTATCTTCGGTTTCGACCCGAAGCATGTGTTAAAAAAAATGTTTAAAAGGATTTTAAAACTTAGTTTTTGAAATTTAAAAATGAAATTAGTTTTAAAACTTTATTATAGAAGTTACTTATATAATAGTTGTTTACTTTAACATTGTTTAAGAAGTTTTGAAAACTTTGTTTAATTTAATTTTTTGTTAAATAAAGTTAAATTTATTTTAAAACTTAAGTAGAATGAAATTTTAAGGATTTTATAAAAGCAAGTTTAAATTTAAATTGAAATTAATTTTTTTTTTGCAACTACTACTTGATAATTTTTAAGGCATTTAAAGTAAGTTGTGATTTGTTACTTTTAATTTATCAAGTTGAATGAGTATTTTAAAACTTAATTAATGATTTAATTAAGTAAAGTTATTTTTTAAATAATGTGTTAATGATAATTAAGTAAAGTAAACCATTAATGGTTTTAATAGTTTGAGATTAATTAAGTTAATTTAGAGATGTAAGTATAATTAATTAATTTAATTAATTAAGTATAAAGGGTTAATTAAGTAAATAATTAAGAATAATTAATTAATTTAATTCGCTAGTGATTAAGGATTTAATTAATTTATAATTGAGGGTTACAATTAATTAATTAAAGGTTAATCAATTGTAATTAAGGATTATTAATTAAGTAATTAAAGATTGATTAATTTGTAATTAGAAATTAATAAATTAAGCAATTAGAGATTAATTAAATGGTAATTAAGAAATACTAAATTAAGTTTTATTAATTAATAATTAAGTTTTATTAATTAATAATTAAGAAATAATTAATCTATAATTAAGGATTAATTAAAGGTTAATTAACTGTAATTAAGGGTTGATTAACTGGTAATTAAGAAGTACTTAATTTTTAATTAAGTTGTATTAATTAATAATTAAAGTTTATTAATTAATGGTTAAGGAATTAATTAATCTGTAATTAAAGATTTAATTAATTTGTTTTAAGGGTAATTAAGGGATGAATTACCTAATTGTAATTAATTCGTTAATTAATTAAAGATAATCTCTTGGAGATTAATTAAGTATAAATACTTAATGAGATTAATAAATGTAATTACTTAGAGTAAGTAATTAATGAATAATTACTGGATGTAATTAATTAAAGGGAATTACTTAATGAGAAGTAATTAAAGGATAATTACTTAGTAAAAGTAATTAGGGATTAATTACTTGGTGTAGTTAATTAAAGGATTAATATAATTAATTAAGGGGTTAATTAATTAAGTAAGTAAGTACAGAAGTGTAATTACTGTTTATGATTAATCTGAGGATGATTAATGAATGTAATTAATTAAAGTATAATTAATTAATGTAATTAATTAAGGATCATTGTAATTAATTGTAATTAATTAATTATTGGAAATAATTAATTAAGGATCATTAATTAATGTAATTAATGAGAGTAATTAAAGGTTAATTACCGTAAATAGTTAAGATAATTAATTTGTGAAATTAATTGAAGGATAATTACTTTATTTAATTGAGGAATAATTAATCAAGGTGATTAATTAAGATGCATATTTGAAGGATGGTTAATTAATTAGAGATTTGTAGTTAATTAATTATTGATTAAGCAAAGTTGGTGATTAGTTCTTAAGTAATTGGTTTAATTTCAGTTAATTAAATTAATTATAATAGGGATTAATAATTGTTGCTTATGGATGATTGTTTGATTAGAATATTTGAATTGGATGATATATATTGGATGATATGCTATGATAATCTGTGATATGATATTTGATATATCATTGATAAATGTGTGATATTTATCTGTGTTAATGATGTGTGAATTCAAGTATTGTATCGAATTGAATTTTTTAAATTTAAAACAACTTGGACCTAAAAGATGGCGTTTTGGATTTCGATGAGACCAAGATCGGATTTCCAGATTTGGATATCCGAAAACCACATCGATCCAAATTAACAATAGGTCGTGACATCTTAAAGTGAAGATCGAGATGGAGTTTGAAATGCAAGGGTTATTGTCGTTAACTCTGAGGGTGATTCCAAAATGTGTAACGAGATAATGCCTTCGGTTTCGTTCGAACCCGGAACGAACTTGTATGGATTTAATGCTTTCAGAACATCGTCAGGTGGACGATGAGCATTCTAAGAGATGTGTTCTCTAAAGGTAATCGTAGCCTCAAGCCTCATCAACCGGGAATGGTTAAAACAGGGGAGGTGCAACAAGGCTAAGTGGCTAGCACCTAAGTATGGCGAGACTTTCCCCTGTCTAGAGGTCCCTTTTATTTGGCTGCATGGGCAGTTGTTGAGCTCTAACTGCCGGGGTTGTCTTGTTTGGGACTATCCAGTAAGGGATGGTTCTAGCCTTGTGTTGCTAGGGATTTAGGGTGGATCGTCGGTATGTTGATCTAGGCCATGTACTGTGACGGGCGGTACCCAGTAGCCCTGCAATTGATGGAAACCCATTCTTCCTACGTGCCCTATGGTTTTGATTGTATTACCCACTTTTGTGGCTAGTAGCTGGAATTTAATCATGTAACAATTTTAGCTATTTTATATTTATTTGAAAACCCTAGACCCTATTATAATATCACTGGATTTCCTATCAAAGACGACTCTGGACAAGGTAGTGTAAAGGAAATTTTAGTGTAAGGTAAAAACTTACCTATGTTTATGTGTGGGAAGTCTTACGTGATACCTCTATTTTCAAAGGTTTTTAAAGTTAAGCAACTTTAACCTGTTTACTCACACCAGACCCATGTCTGACCCAGAGTTTATCTTCTGTTTTCTTAAACTCTTGGGTACACAAATTTTTACGAGTAGCCAAGGGATTCAGGTTAGCTTTGACGAATTCTGTAAGAGATATGGAGCAGGAGGCTTCAGCGTTGTAGATATATAGTAGTTCCGCTGTGTTGATCTCTGTGATGATATCTGTATTGTATATTGAGTTGTATAATTAGACAAGTGTTTATAATTGTCTAGTATATGTTGCATAAGTTGTGTAACTCCGATGTATATGATACTATGTAATATTTATGTGATTAATATAATTTATTCGTTCAGCTGTTGAGATTCTGATGTTGTTTCTTTCTTTCTTCTCTATCTTTCTCTTTTCCATCCCTTTCTTTCTTAAAAATGATGTGTCTTATTATGGAGAATTAGGTGGGTCGTTTCATTAGTATAGTTTTATTTTTATGCAAGTAATTAGTTCTTCCTATTTTAATTAGTTTGCACTTTCCTTTTTTCTTCTATGTTAAAATTTACATACATTGAAATGATAACATAAATGAGAAGTTAAATCCATTCAATTTAGGGGTCATGACGCCCTCTCAAATTATGTAGATTCAACATATTTTATTATTTACGATCTTTTTTATGCTTTATGAAATTTTTATGCTTTATGAAAAGTTGGATTATGATGTAAGTTTATTAAGGAATTTGATTACCTATATTGTGTTTCTAATCACGAATGAGCTATGCTTAATCCATATAAACACAATTTACATCATCATCTTACTAATTGATTTTGACAATGAAATTAAAGTAGAATCAAAATTTGATTATCTATGTTACTAAAAAAATAGTAAATAGATCATGCTTAAAATAACTTTTGCTTTGACTTCATGTTCATTTTCATTACAATTAATAAGTGGTTTTAGTTGTTGTATTAAAGTTGATGTTTTAAGTTATGTTAATTAATAACACAAATAGACCATACTTATGATAACTACACCACTAATTCTACTTACATTAAAATCAAAGATCAAAGATTGATTTTGTGTTGATTTATGTGAGAGTATGAGAGTGGATTTGCCTCTAAATTGTCTCTTAATCTCATATTTTTATTCTCTTTTTTTAGTTAGTTTTTGCATTCTTTTTAGCTTAAAACAATTTCAAAATCCTTGGGTTAATTTGATTGTGTAGAATTAAAAGTTAATTCATTTCCCTGCTGATCGACCTGTACTTACATACGTACTATGATTGTATGTCGTGCGCTTGCGGTATTTTAATGATAATATTTTTAACGATGGTTTTCTAGTCGATAGAAAAATCGCTGTCATCAACATGTTTTTGGCATCATTACAGTGGATTTACCATTAAATTTTAATTTTACTCTTCAAATTATTTTTGTTGTTTATACTTGTTTTATGTTTTGTCTTTCTTAAAAAAAGGAAACAAATATTATTAAGAATTTTTTTTGTTCAATTTGTTAAGCTTCGTTTTCGTTTGTTTTGACTTAGTTGTGGTTGTTTTGTTTTGTTTTATTTCTATTGCATGTACAAAAAACATACACAATTTCATTTCAAAACAAATATTATTCACTTCAATTGTATTTACTTTTTCAAAACAACATACACAATTACATTTCTGTTTACATTTGCAATTCCTGACACTTCACTGTGCATAGTGCAGCACTCTGCCTGCTATATAAGCAAACCATCATCCACAAACCATACTTCTTTAACCTGATCATCTAAACAATAGCAACAATAACAACTTACTTCAATTTCACCGTGCAACTGCATCATACTTCGTCTATGGATGTGTATGGTATTTTGATGTTGTGAAGTATGTATTTGATATTATGGAATATGTAACAGGGAGGGTATGTAACCAGGCAAGTACGTAGGCTGGTGATGTATAACAGTGCAGAGGAGGATGTGCATGGGAGGGTGGGTGAAGAAGGAGGATGATAAGAAGTATGTATGCATAGAAGAAGTATGTCAGTTGTAGTTGTAGACAAAGTACGATGCAGTTGCAAGATGAAATTGAAGTATGTTGTTGTTGTTGATGTTGTTTGGGATGATCAGATTGAAGAAGTATGGTTTGTGGATGATGGTTTGCGTATATGGTAGGCAGAGTGTTGCACTGTACACACTGAAGTGTCAGGAAATGCAAACGTAAATAGAAATGTAATCGTGCATGTTGTTTTGAAAATATAAATACAATTGAAGTGAAAATTATTTGTTTTGAAATGAAATTGTGTATGTTGTTTTTTTTAAATGCCATAGAAGGTAAAAAAACAAAAAAAACCACAACTAAGTCAAAAGAAATGAAAACAAAGCTAAAAAAATTGAACAAAACAATGCTTAACGGTATTTTTTTTCTTTTTTTAAGAAAGATGAAATACAAAAAAAATATAAAAAAATAATAATTCAAAGAGAAAAAATTAAAATCAAATTGCAAATCCCGGCAACGGTGCCAAAAACATGTTGATGACGGCGAATTTACTATCGATTAGAAAACCATCGTTAAAAATATTACCGCTAAAATACTATAAGCGCACGACATACAATCGTAGTACGTATGCGAGTACGGGTCAATCCATAAGGAAATGAATTAATTTTTAGTTCTACTCAATCAATTAACCCAAGGAGTTTGAAATTGTTTTAAGAAAAAATGGAACACCCCCACACCCCTTAGTATACCCAAAAAGACACACTAAAAGATGTGGTGCATTGCAGGTATAACTAAAACTAGTAGAGGCTAAGATTCACAGGATAAAATAGATAAAAACAGTGAAACAATTAAAATAATAATTTGCTAAAAGTCAAACTTCATAATATAGAATTATAAAACCAAATACATCATATGTCTCAAAGTACCAATATATGTCTCATGAAATCCAAACCGCAGTCTCATAAATATCAAAATGCAAACTATCTCTCACAAAGTGCCAGTGCATGGAATAAGCTAAAACTGAAAATAAAGAAGAGAAATACATAAGAAATATCTGCCAAAGAAGTCTCTAAGTGTCTGCAATCTATCGTCCTTGCTCTTGCTAGCTTGTGAGGAGGAAAGGGGAAAATAGAGGAGTGGGTCAAACTAAAAGTTTGGTGAATGATAGTATTTACTAGAATCTTTAAGTAAAGTAAAAGTAATAGACTTTACAATAGTTCTAGTATATAAAACGAAAGAAAGGAAATAGAGAGAAGAAATCAGCTAGAAATAAATACGAATTAAATTAATCAACATAATTGATTAACTTTGATTGTTAGTACTTGTCCTTGATAGCTTCTTTGATTAGGTCGAATTCCTAATCCTATAATTAGGCTGAAATCCTAATTCTACCATTTGATTGTCCTACTACTCCATAGTACCTACTGTGGACTAGACGCTAGATTGCTCCTACAAAAAAGGTAATGGTGTCTACGAAAGACACATACTAAGTGCTTGAAACTCAACAGCGACTTATCTCCCTCATTCGATGCTACACGCTCGGTTACCGCTGGTTCGCACTATCTATTGCTCCCTCTTTTGACCTTTTATTTACCCAAGACATCAAAAACGTGCCCTCCTCTCACTTCATGCTATTGCGAGACACCGAATCCATAGAAAATAGGGAATGCTGTTGGTACAGGTCCCTGTCAAACAAAATCTAGTTGCGCCCCTTGTCCAATTCCCCACGATTTGGTCTTTTAATTTTGACCTCTTATCTACTCTAAACAGCGTAAGTGTGTCTCAGGGGAAATGCTGTCGATATGGATCTTTTCTTTAACTATTGGCCACTTATCTACCTTAAACAGCATAAGGGAGATGTTGTCGGTACATATCATTTCTTTTAAGTATAGACCACTTATCTACCCTAAATAGCGTAAGGCAATGCTGCTGGTACGGATCCTACTTTTTATTTATCGACCACTTATCTACCATAAACAGCATAAGGAGAATGCTGTCGGTACGGATCATACTTTCATCTTTGCTTATTAACGTAGATAAATTATTATAAACAAGGCTTTATTATTATTCTTACTATCTATGCTAATTAATATATCCTAAGTCTAAAAATAAGCCTCATTTTGTTCTGTTTTCTTATAATAACTATAATCCTTCTTATTACTTAACCCAAGGTCAAAGTGTGAAAATAAGCTTCTTTCATCTTTTACTCTTTTTAGCTATAATTCTAAGTTATAACTAGGCCAATCTCTTTAGCTCAGTCTAATTCTAATATTTATATCCCAATTTTAGTCCAATTCCTTTTTTATTACAGTCCTTATAATTTACATCTTATCTTCCGTTATATCGGTATTCTTATAATTTTATCCAAATTCGTGTTTAATCTATTCTAATACATACGCGAAGAAGAACGGGAAATAAAAGAAAACTGAAAATAGAAGAAAATCCAAAGCATAGAAAAACGATGTAAATAACGCATAAATAATGGTAAATAAATTAAAATACTGTAAATAACCTCTAAATAAATGGAAAAGCTACAATTAATAGAAATAAACCAACATCAATTGAAAAGAATGGCTAAAAAAATAGACTAAAAATAATTCTAAAAACTGTAAATAAACTACTAAAAAGGTTATTCCAAAAATTGTAGTAAAACTACAACTATTGGAAACCCTATTATTTTAAATTTCTTAAACAAATCTAAAATAATTACAATCACTTACCTATGGTCCAAACCTCTTCCCTTTAGGTCTTCCCGAATCCACTTAGGGTTGTTCAACATTTTAATTTAAAATGATTTTCTTCTTGAAAAATTATTCAATTTAGGGTCCTTCCTAAAAAGGTGAACCCAATTGGAGAACCTAGAATGAGAAAAGTGTTAGGCCTAGGGTCTTATTTATAGGTGTAGAAGTGGATCTCAGACCATTAGATTTGGGGATTGAATAGAATGCAACCATGTCATAGGCTGAATTGGAGCTATCAGATACAAGAACGAAAGGACTAGATGAAGCTAAAGAATGCAAAATATGTGTACGAACGCTCTGGAACGAAGAAAATTTTCTTCGTTCCAAATCTGTAGGCGGTCGATCGGGCGGTCGACCATCCTTCTTTCTAGGTCGACCGGCTGGTCGACCTAGCCCATTTTTTCCTTCTTTTCATGTTCATTTTGTTTCTAACTCATATTAACTCGGATTCAGACGTTCTATATATGGAAACTGACCAGAAAATTACCATGGACACAGTGGTGCAACTCTAATAGCCTAATTCAAACAATTTCACAAAGTTATTTAATCATTTGATTAATTCGTTAATTAATTATTATAGTTTAAATTTCGGGTTGTTACAAAAAAGAATGTAAATGTTATCCCGCTTTTTGGCAAAGCCGTTATACCAAAAGATCGATCGGAAACAAAAGACAGTTCGTCTCAAAGATTAGTTACACATTGCTTCGCTATGGATATCGATGAATTTTGTCCGAGCCCGGATAAGGCTACAACTGATAGGACATGACAAGCAAGATCATAAAAGCCAGTGTTTCAAATTTCAGGTTAATCGGAGTTCGTATGAACGAGATATGATCGATGCAAGTTAGCCAAAGTACGTTGTTCGTATCCATCAGATTGTTGAGGAGATATCCATTTTGAATCCATCGGATTCGTATCCATCAATGTTTGTTTTGTTCGAATATATCAGGTTCCACATACTTCGAATCGATCGAGTTCGAATCGATTAGTAACATGATATCGGTCAGTTCGAATCGATCGATTTCGAATCAATCAAATAGGCATCGCCTCAGCATGTTTGTATCCATTGAGTTTAGAGCAGTTCGAATCCATCGTTCATGTCTATCAGGAAGTCATGCATTGGTCTATTCGAATCCATCAGATTCGTATCCACTAGGTTCGAATCGATGACGTTCACATCGATCAACCCACACCGCTTCGCATCCATCGGTGTACCCTACTTCGAGTCGGTCGGTCTTTGTATCCACCCCTAAGCACTGCTTCGTATCGATCGTCCTCGCATCCATCAACAATGACACATCACTATTTCGTATCCATGAAATCTGCCCTGCACGTATCCACTCGGTTCGTCTTGATCCAGTTCGTATCGATCAATGATTCAAATCCAACGATGCAAACTGTGTCATGGCACTTGATACGAACAAGGCGAAATTCGTCGATACGAAGCGGTCAACTCGGAGTAAAGACCGGATCGAGGCGAAGTATGCATGCCACATCATCACAAGACCATGTGAGGTGATCGAGTCGAAGTGATCGTTTCGAATTGATGGGTTCGAAATAAACAGCCAACCGAAACATGCCAACTCGTATCGATCATATCTCCCAAACCACTGATCCAAATGCCACGAAATTTTCATAGCAGCTTCCATCCAAGGTAAAGAATGTTCCTGCCAAGTTTCAGCTCGATTGGATCAATTTTTGATGGATATGAAATCATTTCATATCGATCGCAGATCGAGTAGAAACTTGGTGGGGTCGGTTGCGTGGGCCTACTCACATGCCAGAAAAAGTCTCCCGAAGTTTGAGCGAGATCTGAGCCTCCTACGCCTATAATAGCACCCTGAAGCCTACAGAAAGGGGATCTTTTGGCCAGTGAACGTCCAGACTCTGCCGGATTCAATTCTACTCTTCATTACCACTGTTGTAATCAAACTTGAGAGCTATTATCAACTGTAATCCGTTGTAATTGATTGAAATCATCAAGTGAATCAATAAAGACATAAACTTCAGAGTGGACGTAGGCAAGATCGCCGAACCACTATAAATCATGTGTTTGTGATTGTTATTTCTGAATTGTTGTGTTTGATATTGCTTAGATCTGAGATTTGTGTTGAATATTGCTGATTTGTGTTAATAAACGGGTGCTTTCACGATATTAGGATTTGGACCATTTTTGGTGCAAACACTTTGGTGCTTTCACTGAGAACGCTGATTCAGGAGAAGTTGAATTTGAAGATTTAAGAGTTCAGATCTAAGAGCTATGACAAGACAAACAAGTAGAAGACAAAGGCCAGAGATGAGTCAACATGAGGGAAGTCAAGAGGCTTCTTCAGGAGCTAATCAGGCATCGATCTTCATCACCAGGGATGAGATGGAGACAATGATGAAGAGACAGGAGGAGTTGATCCAGAGTTTATTTCAACAGATTGGGCAACTTGGAGCGCAGAATCGAGGAGCTGATGGAATTCAGAATGAAGCAGGACCATCCGGCGTAGCACCTGAATTAGAGGGCACACACTTGGAGCATGTAGATCCAATCCCAGAGAGAGAGAGAGAGAGAGAGGAGCATCTGCGCAACCTGAAGGTAGCAGAGGAATGAATGCTCAGTCAAGGGAGCAGATTCCAGAGTTCCCTCGTGAACTCGGGGGGCAGGTCGAAAGTGATGAACGAGGATTGCATCTTGGAGACAATGACAGATTGGCGGAGATGGTCAAGCGAGCCATGAGAGGCGGATTAATAAACAGAGATCTTGAAGATGTGAACAGGAGTCCCTTTTCTCCTGTAATTAGGATGGCTAGGAACCCACCAAAGTTCAAGTTATCATCGGTGGAGATGGACGATGGGAGGATGGACCCCGCGGTCCATCTGACAAGGTACATGAGGCACATGAAAGTGCTGGGGGCATCGCAGGAAGTTATGGCCTGGTGCTTTCCATTATATCTGTCGGATATCGCAGCATTATGGTTTAGGCAACTGGCGAGCGGCTCCATAGGAACATGGGCAGATTTAACTGAGAGATTCATTAGGCAGTTTAGGGTTCACATTGTAAGACCCAAGAATGTGATGAGTTTGGCAATTCTGAAGCAGAAAGCTGGGAAGTCTTTGAGGAGTTTCCTAACGTAGTTCAACGCGGCAGTAGCATCGGTGGATCGACCAGATCTATCCATGGTTATGATGGCAGTTGTGTCCGGAATAGCCGACGGCACAGAGTTCAAAAATTCATTGACTAAAGATCCACCTATGGATCTAGGAGAATTCTATCACGAGGCAGAAAAATTCTTGCGATTGGAAGATGCGAGTACAGAAAGAGAAGAAAATGATGAACTTAATGTTTATGCGGTCAAAGATGGAAATCCCCCTGAGAAAGGTAGAAAAACTAGCAAGGGAAAACGAAAGGCTGAGAACAACTATAACAGATCAATGCGACCACGAAAGGAACCAAGATTCACCACATACTCAGAGCTGAATGAGAATTTAGAGCAAATCTATCAGGATACCAGAGAACAGGTTCCATATCGTAGACCAATGCGAAGGGATCCAACTGCCGACGAGAGGAAATCAGATAAGTATTGCATATTCCATAAACTGAACGGTCATAGCACTAATGATTGTAGGCATCTGAAGGATGAGGTGGAAGGGCATATCAGGAACGGTATGCTACTTCAGTATGTGAGGAAGCGAACTCCAGCGGTGGAGCCAGAGCGACCACCGTCTACATCAGCTAGAGGTGACCCTGGACCGGGACAACGTTTGATTATCAATTGATTGATTGATTGAAATGATGATGAACAAGTCGTAAACCTCTCACTAACACGGTTAAATCATTTACACATGTAAGCGATCGCGCACGATCCATAGGCATGCTCTGAATGACTACCAACCGCATCGTAGTAAGAATTTACACTTTGACATCCTTGCTTTGCTTTTGTTTCATTTTGATTTGGAAATTTAGACTTTGCTTGTTTGGATATTTCTGTTGTGAGATTCGTATGATCATTGCTTTGATATTTGCAATTCTGTGAAAGAATTTACTTTTAAGCCCATTGGATCGCGAACGGTCCACGAGCACCTCTTGTATGACGATGAACCGCTAAAGTCGTTGATTCAGAAACTCCACCGAACGAGAAATCTGTCATCGATAATACTAAGCCCCCCCGGGGCACACATAATTCTCCTTGAACGGCACACGACCTCGAACGGTCACAATCCGCCTCGAATGACATACGATCGCAAACGATCACAATTCGCCTCGAACGGCACACGATCGCGAACGATCACAATTCGCCTCGAATGGCACACGATCACGAACGATCACAATTCGCCTTGAACGACACTTGATCGCGAACGATCAACATTCGCCACGAACGGCATCCGACCGCGAATGGTCTCATTCCACGATTCGCCTCGAACGGCACCCGACCGCGAACGGTCATTATTCACTCACTATGATATCTGATCGTGAACGATCACCTTTTGCCTCGTACGGCAATCAATCGCAATTGATCACAATTCGCCTCGAACGGCACCCGATCACGAACGGTCGCAACTCACCTTATATGACATTCGATCACGAACGATCACACCCGACCTCGAACGGTCACGATTTGCCTTGAATGCCATCCGACCTCGAACGGTCATAATTCGCCTTGAACGGCACCTGATCGCGAACAATCACCGTTTGCCACGAACGGCATCCAACCACGAACGATGTCATTGCATCATCCACCACGAACGGTATCCGACCGCGAACGGTCCTGTATCACCATTAGCCGCGAACGGCATCGACCGCGAACGGTCCCATTCCATCCTTCGCCGCAAATGGCATCGACCGCGAACGGTCCCGATTCACCTCAAATAGCGCACGATCCCGAACGATCGTCATTCGAGGTCATATGAAAGTATCAAGTTCTTTACAGGTTGTGACAGGATATGAACATCCAGCTTATGGCATTACAAAACACACCTTCCTACCGCAAGGCATGTTTTGGGGGGCAAATGTTATCCCGCTTTTTTGGCAAAGCCGTGATACTAAAACATCGATCGGAAACAAAAGATAGTTCGTCTCAAAAATTAGTTACACATTGCTTCGCTATGGATATCGATGAATTTTGTCCGAGCCCGGATCAGGCTACAACTTATAGGACATGACAAGTAAGATCATAAAAGCCAGTTTTTCAAATTTCAGGTTAATCGAAGTTCGTATGAACGAGATATGATCGATGCAAGTTAGCCAAAGTACGTTGTTCGTATCCATCAGATTGTTGAGGAGATGTCCATTTCGAATCCATCGGATTCGTATCCATCTATGTTTGTTTTGTTCGAATCCATCAGGTTCCACATAATTCGAATCGATCGAGTTTGAATCGATCAGTAACATGATATCGGTTAGTTTGAATCAATCGGTTTTGAATCGATCAAATAGGCATCGTCTCAGCATGTTCGTATCCATTGAGTTTAGAGCAGTTCAAATCCATCGTTCATATCCATCAGGAAGTCATGCATTGGTCTATTCGAATCCATCAGATTCGTATCCACCATGTTAGAATCGATGACGTTCGCATCGATCAATCCACACCGCTTCGCATCCATCGGTGTACACTACTTCGAGTCGGTCAGTCTCGTATCCACCCCAAAGCACTGCTTCGTATCGATCATCCTCGCATCCATCAATAATGACACGTCACTATTTCGTATCCATGAAATCTTCCCTGCTCGTATCCACTCGGTTCGTCTCGATCCAGTTCGTATCGAATAATGATTCGTATCCAACGATGCAAACTGGGTCATGGCACTTGATACGAACAAGGCGAAATTCATGGATACGAAGCGGTAAACTCGGAGTAAAGACCGGATCGAGGCGAAGTATGAGCGTCACATCATCACAAGACCACGTGTGGTGATCGAGTCGAAGGGATCGTTTCGAATTGATGGGTTAGAAATAAATAGCCAACCAAAACATACCAACTCGTATCGATCATATCTCCCAAACCGCTGATCCAAATGCCACAAAATTTTTACAGCAGCTTCCATACAAGGTAAAGAATGTTCCTGCCATGTTTCAGCTCGATTGGACTAATTTTTGATGGATACAAAATCATTTCGTATCGATCGCAGATCGAGTCGAAACTTGGTGGGGTCGGTCGTGTGGGCCCACTCACGTGCCAGAAAAAGTGTGCCGAAGTTTGAGCGAGATCTGAGCCTCCTACGCCTATAAATAGCACCCTAAAGCCTATAGAAAGGGGATCTTTTGGCCAGTGAACTTCCAGACTCTGCCAGATTCAATTCTACTCTTCATTACCGCTGTTGTAATCAAACTTCAGAGCTATTATCAACTGTAATCCGCTGTAATTGATTGAAATCATCAAGTGAATCAATAAAGACATAAACTTAAGAATGGACGTAGGCAAGATCGCCGAACCACTATAAATTCTGTGTTTGTGATTGTTATTTCTGAATTGCTGTGTTTGATATTGCTTAGATTTGAGATTTGTGTTGAATATTGCTGATTTGTGTTTATAAACGGGTGCTTTCACGATATTGGGGTTTGGTCCATTTTTGGTGCAAACAGTAAAAACTAACTAAGACAAAAGTGAATAAAAATATGAGATTAAGTGACAATTTAGAGGTAAATCCACTATCATACTCTCACATAAATCAACACAAAATCAATATATAATCTATCATTTTAATCCAAGTAGAATTGGTAATGTAGTTATCATAAGTATGATCTATTTGTGTTATTAATTAATACAACTTAAAACGTCAACTTAATATAAAAACTAAAGCCACTTATTAATTGTAACGAAAATGAACATGAAGTCAAAGCAAAAGCTATTTTAAGCATGATCTATTTACTATTTTATTTAGTGACATAAATCGTCATATTTTGATTCTACTTTAATTTCATTATCAAAATCAACAAGTAAGATGATGATGTAAATTGTGTTTATGTGGATTAAGCATAGCCCATTTGTGATTAGAAACACAACATAAACTATCAAATTTCGTAATAAACTTACATCATAATCCAACTTTTCATGAAGCATAAAAAATATCATAAATAATAAAATATGTTGAATCTACATAATTTGAGAAAGCTTCATTACCCTCAAATTGAAGGTATTTAGCTTCTCATTTGTGGTATCATTTCAACGCATGTAAATTTCAACATAGAACAAAAGAGGAAAGTGCAAGCTAATTAAAATAGAAAGAACCAACTACTTGCATAAAAATAAAACTAAACTAAGTGAATAAATGGAAATCTAATCTACTAACATAAAAGGAAAAAGAGCATGTAATCTACTAGCATAAATGGTAATGCGTAAATGGACTTTAATCCGACTAACGATGCTATATTTAAATTTCAACATTTAAATATACAATCGTAAAATATACGGGTTTTTATAGACTCTCCTCCTCAAAGAAACTGCGTCCTCGTAATATTTGAGAAGAAAATGAAGAGTAACAACCACTCAAAGGCATAATCAATCATAAAAGAAAATTTTGAAACGAGAAGTTCACCTTAAGGAGCACGCGAGAGTAAGTCCGGATGTGTTCGCTCGATGAATTCTCGGGATTTCCAAGAGCAATCCTTAGGATTTGAGTACCATTGAACTTTCACAAGAGGAACATCTTTATTTCCAAGGCGTTTAACCTCCGTAGCAATGATACGAATAGGATGCTGCTCATAAGTCAAATTAGGTGAAACTTCAATTTCTTCAATAACACTAGGCTCAAGAATAGAACCGGAATCCCTAAGGCATTTTCATAGTTGAGAGACGCGGAATACGTCGTGAATAGTAGAAAATTGAGCCATTAATAAAAGGCGATAAGCCATGGAACCAATACGTTCAGTGATGGGAAATGGACCAATATATCGTAAAGCTAGTTTTCCCGATCGACTGAAATGTACGACGCCCTTCATAGGTGAAACACGAATGAACAACTAATCTCCCACAGAAGATTCCAATTTCCTTCTTCGGTTATCGGCATAGGATTTTTGTCTACTTTGAGCTTCTTTCATCCTTTGACGAATAAGTTCAATCTTTTCTGTGGAATCACGAATAAAATCTGGACCTAAAACCGGCTTCTCATCGGCTTCAAGCCACAAGAAGGAGATCAACATGGCCTTCCGTAGAGTGCCTCGAAAGGATCCATACCAATACAAGATTGGAAGCTATTATTATAAGAAAACTCAACAAGAGAAATATGATCTTCCTAACTTCCACCTAAATCAAGAACACATGCACGAAGAAGATCTTCAATAATTTGATTCACACGCTCTGTTTGTCCATCGGACCGAGGATGATAAGCGGTGCTAAAATTAAGCTTAGTTTCCAAAACTTTTTGAAGAATCTTCTAAAATCCACTAGCAAATAATGGATCATGATCGCTAATAATAGAAGCAGAAACTCCATGCAATTTAACAATTTCTTTAACATAAAGTTTGGCCAAAAGAGGTACGGTCCGGTTGGATCGAACGGGAAGAAAATGGATGGATTTTGTAAGTCTATCTACAATCACCCATAAAGCTGTCATGACCCGAATGAGAACGGGGAAGACTGTCAATAAACTCCATGGAGACTTGATCCCACTTCCAAACTGGAATGTCCAAAGGTTGCAATAACCCACCAGGCCTTTGATGCTCGGCCTTTATGAGTTGGCAAGTCATGCTACGCTTATTGAAGTTAGAAATATCAAATTTCATTCCATCCCAATAATAAAGTCTCTTCATATCCGCGTACATTTTACTACTACCGAGATGAATGGTAAGTTTAGAATGATGGGAATCTTATAAAATGTTTTTACGAAGATTACTAATATTTGGCACGATAAGTCTACCAAATTTTCGAATGCCACCACGAGCATCGACTTCAAAGTCTTTGAGACCATTAATAACTTCAGACCATTAATAAGATTTTTATCCCTATAACTTTGGCTAAGAAGGGCCAATTCAGGACCTAGCTTTTGAGCTTCAAGGATGCGGTCTAAAGGAGAGGATGAGCCTCAAGGCTACATTAAACAAGAGATGAATATGAATTGGGTTCACGATTTTGAATCTCACAAGTAGACAAAGTCTTGAGATCATTCCATTCGGATATCATCAAAGAAACAATCGCTTGTTGCTTACGACTAAGGACATTAGCAACACAATTTCCCTTTTCGGAAGTATAAAGAACATCAAGATCATAAGATGCAAAGAACTCGAGCTAATGTTGTTGAGGCAAATTAAGTACCTTTTGAGAAAATAAATACTTCAAAGATTTATGGTCGGTGTAGAGAACAAATTTCTCTCCCAAAAGATAATGACGCCAAATTCTAAGGGCGAAAACAATGGCCGTGAGCTCTAAATCATAAGTGGCATATCTGTCTCAGTAGGCTTTAATTGTCTAGAAGCATAAGAGATAACACGTTCCCTTTGCATGAGAATGGCTTCCAAACTAATACGACTAGCAACGGTATAAACAATAAGGTCCTGGTTCCCTTTAGGAATCACACGAATAGGAGCATCGGAAAGGTGTTCTTTTAATTTTTCAAAAGTAGCTTCACATTTGTCTGACTAAATGTAGTTAACTCCCTTCTTTGTCAAACTAGTAAGAGGGACGGAAATTTTAGAAAAGTCTTTTATGAACTGACGGCAATAGCCCGCCAATCCAAGAAAACTACGAATTTCCATCACACTCTCCGGTCTCTTTCAATTTTGAATCGCTTCAATCTTTGAAGGATCCACAGAAATTTTGGATTCAGAAATAATATGTCCTAAAAATTTCACACGGGTTTCCAAGAGTGGTACTTAGAAATTTTTTATTTCAATTGATTTCTCCTAAGAGTTTCCGACACAAGCCGAAGATGTTCTTCATGCTCTTCCTCGGTTTTAGAATAAACAAGAATATCATCTATAAAGATAGTGCAAATCGATCGAGGAAGTCTTTGAAAACTCGATTCATAAGGTCAACGAAATAAGCTGGTCATTCATTAAACCAAAAGGCATAACAAGCCATTCATAAGATCCATAACGAGTACGGAACAATGTCAAAGGAATGATATCCTCTGCAATACGAAGCTGATGAAAACCGGTTGTTAAGTCTAACTGTGAAAAGACTCTAGCATCACAAAGTTGATCGAATAGATCATCAATCCAAGGTAAGGGATATTTATTCTTAATGGTAAGATCATTAAGCTTGCAGTAGTTAATGCAAAGCCTAAGTGTACCATCAGATTTCTTCACAAAGATAGCTGAAGCTCTCTAAGGAGAGAACTAGAATGAATAAATTGCTTCGCTTCCAATTCGAATAATTGTTCACTCATCTCCTCATTTTCCTTATTGGACATACGATAAGGAGGACGAGTGATAGGTAGAGCTCCAAGGATTAGACTAATTCTGAACTCAATTGCTTGCTTAGGGGTTAATCCTAAAATGGGTTCAAATATATCGGGAAATTCACGAACAACGTGAATGAGGGAAATAACCTCTTCCTCATCATCGTCATCGTCATCATGTGGATTTAGAGAATATAAAGATGCTACCGAATTGGAATCTGAATCTTTAAGAACAATAGAAATCTGCTCAACAGATTGAGGATGTCGAAGATGTATAGTCCTCTCAGGACATAGGATGTGAGCTTCATAACGGTTAAGCTAATCCATTCCCAAAATCATTCCGAAGCCTAACACTACTACAAAACATGCCATTTGCATCGCCTCATTTGAATCGGTTGCAGTAAAAACTGATGCAAATAGAACTATTTGCATCATTTCTGTCTTAATAACCGATGCAATTGGTACGTGAAAAGCAATAGGTAATAAAAAAAATCAAATTTGCATCAGTTTTCACCAACAACCGATGCAAATATGTCGATGCAAATAGTTTTAGTCGCATCGGTTTTATAGTCAACCGATGCAACTACGTCCAAAATAATAATTTTCGCATCGGTTCCCTAGCAGAGGCGATGCAATATTATTTAGGTTATTCGTAGCTCACGTGTTACATCCCGCCTTTTCAATTTTTTTCGCCGCTCCCGTTCTTTTCCCCAAATAATTCGCCTGCTTTAAAAAAAACCTTAAAATGGTTTCTCGAGTTGCTATAGATTCCACAGTTTGTATTTGAGATTCCACAGTTGCGATCAATTTCTATAGATTCCACAGTTGCGATCAACTTCTTCCTAAT
Source organism: Allium cepa (assembly GCA_030765085.1). Taxonomy (NCBI): domain Eukaryota; kingdom Viridiplantae; phylum Streptophyta; class Magnoliopsida; order Asparagales; family Amaryllidaceae; genus Allium; species Allium cepa. Next base: position 319,375,455 of record CM060937.1, on the reverse strand, counting down.
GCTGCCCGCTACCAATTCATGACAAGCTTTTTTCATGAACTTATCACAATTCTCACAATTTTAAAAAAAATTCGATGCAGAGCCTAAACGTTTCCTCGCAAATTGAATTTCACAAATCATGTCAAATCGCTCGTGGTTTCACAAATCAAAATTCCTAATGTGGTGGTCGCAGTTGTCGGCGGTGAAGTATTTTGGAATTATGGGTTTCGCGATTGTGGTAGGGAGATGTTCATGAGAGGATGGATTCGTGGTAGTTCGTTGGTCGCGGCGACTTTGAGTTGAAGGGATAAGGTCGACGATTCAGGAAGGTAGGGGATTTTGGAGGAAGTGCAATGGCGTTGTGGTGAAGCAGGTTGCGGTAGAGGGCAGAGAGAAGGAAGTGAAGTCAATTAGATAGGTTGAACTTGTTGATGACTGACAGGGTGAGTGATGGAATTGGAGTTCGCTCGGTGGTAAAAGGTAGTAAGAAGGGTAAATGGTGAGGATATGCGATGAAGTGAGGCAGGCAGCAGCTCGGTGGTGGCACAACAGTTTTTCAGTGTTGGTTTTATCAGAGAACCAGGTGGGGTTGAGTGCAGTTTGACTGAGGAAGGTGGTTGGGTATGGGGAAGTTGCAGTTGCAACTGAACTAGTTGTATGAAGTTTGTTTGTTTTTTTGATGGATGAGGGGAAGTGTCAGGTTGAAGTAGTGACAGTGATGTGATGAGTAGGAAGTTGTCATCGGAGATGGTCAGTATGATGTTGAGACAAGCATCAGTTTGGTTTGATGATGGTTTGAAGTTTGCAGTGCACTACGCCATAAATGGCCTTCCGCAACACAAAAAAAATGTTGGGTCAGGCCCAAAAAATATTGCCATAGGTCTATGGCAACACTTTTGGGGTGATGCAATTTTTGCCATTGCCTTAGACCTCAAAGGCAACATTTTGACTATTTAAGGCAACATAAGTAATATTGTTGCAATAGAACCCTATTTGGGTCTATAGCAACATCCATAGGTGTCTGTAGCAACATTCCAAAATGTTGCTATAGATATTAACTTTCTGAATTTGTGGGGCCCACAATGTAGAGTATATTTGATTTTTTAATAGAAATAAATATTTATTTAATAAAATGCTATTACACAGAATTTGATATTCAAACAGTAATTTATTTAAATAAATATTTTATTTCAACATTTGAAATAGTACAAATTCCCGACTCCACTATTTTAAAATTCAATGATATATAACTGATACTCACATATACAGATATTCCTCGCTACATCACTCAGTTCACTCATTACATATGTAGTTTCAATTTATACTGACACCGACACTGACGAATATAGACATGCACTAACCCGTTCAGCAATGCTGTGAGGATCGGTTGCCTGGCCACGTCATGCATGGACACGTGGTTTTGCAGAGCCATTAGAAGCAATAGTATTATTAGCTTGAGCTGAATCATCCACTTGATGCTGTAGAATATTTTCTTCAATAGATCGTGGCAACTTCAACGTGAAAAAAAACATCAATAAGATGAGGAAAATTAGTCACAATCAAATGTGGACTAGGATATGAAAGCCTAAAACCACAGCCATGTCACAAAGAAAACAAAATTTGATGGATACGAGCTACAAACCTGTTGGTAAGCATGAAATACAGGCGAATTATTCAAACCAGATTCTGGCCCCATGGAAAAAGATGGTATTTGAAAGTGTTTCATCCCATTTTTGCTCCTATAACTTTACGTTAGGTTGATAAGCACAGAATTTCACCCAAAAATAAAATAATAACAATAATAATAAAAGACCAAATGATAGAGAAGCATGACAAACCTGATTATGAAGATGCAAAGTACCATTCACTACCCACTCTCTCTGTCTAAACTATCCCTGTTTCAAGACATACTATTGCACTGCATAACTCCAGCAACTTCACCAAAATGTTGCCTGCACTGTGAATCTCTTAATTCATCCAAACTGAACCAGTGCCAAATCACAAGACCAAACTCCATCGTACTCCATCAGACTAATACTACCACTGTCAAACAAACAGATCACAGACCAGACTCTATCATACAGCAACCAGTGCCAAATCCTTACTGCAATTGCTACTACATCATCAAACAACACCCTCTGCGAATCCACATTGTCTAGCCTGCAACTCCCCCATTCACAAACATACTTCACAGCCTCATGCATATACAACTTCACCTCCAAAACTGCCTCACTTCAGTACCAACTCCTCCGACACCGACACAAACATTCAAATCACTGACAAGCCAACTTCACTGACAACTCAACAACAACTACTCCAATCTGCCACCCCATCAGTTAACCACCACCATCGGTTCACCTGACTACAGCAACCAGTACCCGACATTGACAAACCCACATTTCTGCCTAATTACCCTCCTTGCCTTACCACGAATCACCAGAATCGCCAAAAACCTGAACAAAATCGCAAATCCACTGCCACCCAATCGACTGAAACGCCCAACAAAAGAATTTGGGTTTGTGATATTGGATTGTGAAATCGAACACCAGAACAACCAAATCTCAATATAACTAATAGTGAACTGTTGACGTGGGAAGAAAACCCGAAAGTAGTGAGGAAACTGACGCGAGGCGAAAGAAAATAACAGAAATTGATATGGCCGACAGGGGATAAAAGAAAAGCCAGTTATTCTCCAAATCGAAGAAACAAGGAGGAGCGGCGTCATTTTTTTTAAAGTCGGCGGAATAAAAATTAGGGATTGGAAAATTGGGGGTGAGAAACGAAAGCGGGTGAGTGAAAAGTAAAGAGGGAAATGGAAATTGGTAAGGTGTGGTTCGATGGTGTGAATCGACGGTTGAGATTTTGTTTTAAATGGTGGTGTGGATCGCTGAGGTGTAATTTTTTTTAATTAGAATATATCTATGGCAACACTATATAAAAATGTTGCATCGTGTTACACTTGCGTTGATGGAATGCACTGTTATATAGTGAGTGAGATGTCTATTCGAACGAACCCCGTAGTGGGGGCGTTGCCCCCGCACCCCCACCTTGGGGGGTTGCCACCCCCCTGGACCCCCCCTTCTTAGGGGATCTTATTTGACAAAAGGTTTTTGAAAAAAACATTCAACACTAAATAGGAAGAACTAAAAGAATGCTAGTGTAATTATACTGGCGCATTTGACAGATGCGCCAGTGTAATTTTGTATGGGCGCATTTCACAGATGCGCCCCGTAATATTTTTAAAAAAAACTGGCCTAAACTTTCAAATAGTTTAAAAAACCAGCCTATTTATGCCAATAGTTTAAAAAACCAGCCTCTTTTGAAAATTTGTCCTTTTTTTAATTAGAATATATCTATGGCAACACTATATAAAAATGTTGCATCGTGTTACACTTGTTTAGCTAGAGCAACACATTTTTATGGCTAAGGTAACACCAAAAATACAACGTTGCAGTAGGACCAAAATTTTATAGCTGTCGCAACATTTTAGCTAGCAACACCTTGCAAAAATGTTGCAGAAGGTCATCTATGGCGTAGTGGTGGGATATGTATAGTAGGGGATGTTTCGACAGAGCAGTGACAAAGGTGGTTAGGAAATATGAATGAAAAGGGGGCGATGGTTTGTTAGTTACCGGTGGGTAGGTGTTGGTGTTTGAAATGTAGATAGATGATGGTTTTGTGGGTTGTAGAATAGGCAGTGTGGTGAGGTGAACAGGCAGAAGTTTTTATGATGTTTGCAGTGCACAAGAAGGTTCACAGTTGAGTTGAAGGTATACATTACAGTGGAGCAAAATCCAGGTATGATGGAGAGGTTATTTTTTTACTTGTTTTATACCTGCTTTATTTGATTTGATCAATATTAACATTTAGCAAATCTTAGAATACACTCAGAATATTTTATTCACAAGTGTCATTATAATTAATAGTAATCTACACTATTAACCCACATTTTGTTTTAAAATATTAAAAGGTTTGTGTTCCTTAATATAAGTCAAATATCCAATCCTGTGCAACATCACAAAGAACGAATGAGCTCATGTGAGTGAGAACAAAGTGGATTCTATATTTTATTGCTGTCAATTCAGGTGGATATGGCGTACAAATATTAAATGAACCTGAATACATTTGCAGAACTTATATATATATATATCACTCGTCCTTGCTACTTCATGTCTGCCCTTGAAACTTTAACCCAATTGTTTAACTACAATCACCAGCTTGACTAATAACTAACGTGCAAGACCAATTTTAACAAGAGTGAGGTTATAACCCACATTTTAAACATGAGTTGTCCATACAAGAGTAGTTTCCAAGGATTTTAAAGCAAATAAAGTATGTTTAAAGAAGACTCTTGGGCAAATAAAAATGTCTTAAGCAAAGATTCAAATAAATATAATCATCTGAATCTGAATCTCAACAATAATTTTTCATTACTTTTGGGCAAATAAAGCATGTTTAAAGCAAACAAATCCAACTATTTAGAACATACCAACTTTTTACTTTGATGGATCAATGTTTTGGATGAACCTCTGCCTTGGTAAATTACCAAAGCAGAAGACATTCAGCCATAATCTACTATCGTTTTCTAGTATTGTATTGCCTATTTACCACTGGTATTGAAGATGCATATAGAATACATATCCTAAAAATTCTAGGAGAGTAACAAATTTATATTTATAAGTATATGGTACAAAATAATATGCAAAATACTATTCAATTATACCTATATGCTAATTAATCAGGTCTAAGTTTATTATTAACTATTAAAATTATTACAAGTATACATACTGTCTTTTAGAAATACATATGTAACAGATCAGATACATTTTGTCTGTCTTTGCTTTGGTCTAATCTAATGATTCCACAGTACGTGTGCTTTAGTATTCAGAAAAAAAAACAATACATCCTTTATCCTTTTGAATTTTATAACCCGAAACGATGCACTTTCATATGGTATAAAACCCGAGACGCTGCACTTTCATGCATTGAATCCTTTAGTGCAGATGAGTTAACCGCTGATGGATTAAAGGTTTCTTATCTTATGCTTTAGACTACTTACTCGTACTCATATATCAGCCAACATGCATTATTTGATTTTATCATGTATAGATAAATGTGAAGGTATCACTTGCTAAACCAGCACAAAAGGATAAGCAACACAAAAGCAGTTTGAAGTTTGGCAGTAAGGATAAAATAACAGAGAGGCCTAAGCCATTTCAACGTGAGTTCAATATTTTTGGTTTAGCTTCTTGTAAACAATTCTTAATATCTCTATTTATTAGCTATGAAATTCGAAAATGTTGCTTTAAGTTTATCATTACTTCTCTGTTCTTTTTTTTTGGTTTTTAAAGTTACCTATCTGATAATTATGATACGATAATTGGCCATTTTTAGTATTATGTTATGTCAAACCAATGAATAACTATTATCGCTGAATTTAAACCGCTTCTGTTTTCACAAAACTGTGCCATTCGTGCTTAAAAGCGACTGATTCACAAAACTGTTTACACGACAGTCTTTCAAAACATAAAAGAATTATGTCAAAAACAACACCATTTATGTTTTTGGTATTGTTACAAATTGATTCATGACTTCGACTAAAATAAACACATAGGCTATGAGATTGAAAGATAAGTTAAAACATGAAAATTGTTCAATATGCGCAAATGAAAGTATAGACCATGCAAATATAGCTGTAAAGTTTAAACCTTTTCCGCTAGCTTTTATCTTCTACATCAATGTTGATCTGTTAATATGAAAGACTGAACATTTATTGAGTGTATGCATATCCTAAATAACCATCCTAAGAGTTCGATTTTAACTTCCATTGCATATGTGAACCTAAAAAAAATTACTAATCGTAAATTGCTAATGTCTCTGATAGTCTTCTTATCTTCTTAATAGGAAGTTCATCACCTATTGTATGCAAGCACCTAGTCTTAAATTCTTGTTAAAAGGCACCATAATTCAAACTATAACGAGTAACCAAAATAGCAATTAATTTAATAAACACATTTAAATGAATAATAAGATTATGATTCGATTAAATTCGTGAAGTTACCTTTAGAGAACTTTGTCCCGCCTTCCCTTTTTTGCACCTGTACGTTGGTCGTGGCCTATGAAAAATAAATAACATGGATCAAAGCTATGGAGATCAACATGTTACCCTAGCTTCTCTTTCTAAATGCAGATCAACATGTGCACATTTTAAACCTTCTTTAAAGTTGTCAAGCTCACATTCTAATTAAATGCTTACATCTTTTTCAGACTTTACCAACATTATCAAAGCTTCTTTTCCTTGAATACGAACTAATAATGATCTTTCCAGTTCTCTATGGTACATTTTAGCTCCTCTATCTTTTGGACAGCATGCATATTTTTATCCTTGTTTTTTTTTGTATTTCGGCTTCTAAAACAGAGATTTTTCATATCAGATCTTTGTTTGTACTTTCATGCCTTTCCTTGGCTTCTAAACTTGATTGAAACTTCTTGATTACCTCTTATAGAGTTAATTTTGTGCTTTTCAATTCACTATTGATGCATTCTAACTCCACTTCAAGTTAGTATCTTTGTTCACTTCTTTCAACTGTTGTATTTCAGTTTGAAGAATAGAACGTTTTAAGATTAATTCACCATTTACAATTTTATGATTTTCTTCAGCTTCTATGCTTAACTGAAGCTTGTTACATTGATCGTGTATAGTTAGTTTTGCAGTTTCCAATTCTTCCTTGACACATTCAAGCTACCTTAACTACTGGTTAATAGTATTGTTCTCATCTTCGTATTATTTTATTTCAGTTTCTAAGATAGTGAGTTTAGAAAGTGCATTTTAGGGACTTGATTAAACCATATGTATACGGATTGCATTTGAGATTATTTTTCCCTTCAGGTATTCAATGCATTCTACACGTGTGTGCTTTTCTCTGATTAAGTTATGCTGTATATTTCACTTAATTTGGTTTTGTTTAAATGATTTTGTATGAAATGCAATCATCATCTCGTTTCATTTTTCACTTGATAACTTAACATTCAAGCATACCATTATTTTTCTAGCTGAGAACTCTGCTATATTGGTTTATACCTTGATTCATTGTAGCATTTGCAGTCTGTAGTTTCATTGAGATCTATAAAATGGTACCAGTGCAAACTAAGGCCAGATTTTTATGTGCATGCATAAAGAGAACGGTGAACTAAATGCAATAAGTCAATCAACTATAGAAAAATATTTGAACTTTACTTTCACTTGGTCTTATTAAATATAGTTCTTTTGTCAAGAGAGCAACTTTTCTTATTATCTTGAATTATATTGGTTTGATTTACTTCCCTGAATATTAGCTCTGCTACTTCTTTATAATATTACTTAATATTTTGCCTTTGGCATCTCCCATTTGAATATTGACATAAAATAAGCAGTAACCATCTAATGAATACACTGTAGTAGCTATCATTATTATTTGAAGTAAATGCTCTCATTTGATTGCTTAAACGTACATTCCAAATTGTCATGCATGCTCAGTCTGACATTTTAGTACATGCCTCGGTTTATGCACTTCAGAATTAGCCCCTCATGCATTTCAGAATTGTTGTATTCCAGCTATTTCAATACCAATTTCACAATCATGCTTCGGTTTCAACTGTTTAGGTGATTCATTACTTTTCATTCATGCTACAATTTCACCGTTTCAACCAGAATATTTGCATCATGCATATTTTGGTGATATTTCTTTTTGACAATTCCTTGTTTGGTTGTTTCATTTTTTCGAATGTTTTGCAGGTCATGGTGGATATATAATCTCATGGAACACTGATACTTGGCAAAGAGTTGGAAAAGAAGATTAAATGAAATTCAATCTGTGCATTTAATGTATCAGATAATGGCAAATACCTTGCAATGTAAGTTTCATTTTTTTATTTCCATTTGGTCATCTCCATTTTATGCATTGCAGTGACATTTATACTTATCAAGCTTTGAAACTGAAAATCACAGAGAGATACCTGATGATGACATCGTAATCTTAACATCCTCCAACTTGCAAGTGCTGAAATCAGTTAGAAGGCCCATCTTGGCATTGTTGCAGTACTGCTGTTCTCCCAGGATTCCAGGTTATTATCTAATTTTTAAAGGTTGCTATTTATGTTCTATCATCCACAAATGTTCTTTTTTGATTGTAATGAATCATGGGGTCTTATTTTAGTTCATGTTATTAGGGAACCATAGCATACTAAATTATTATTTTTGCTACAAGTTTATTATTTGTCTTAAAGCTTTCCATTAAGAGAGGTCTAAAGTGGTTTACTGATGAAGTGTATGTGTTTTGTTTTATGGAGGAGGTGGAGGAGCAGCAAATGTTGGAGGTCGATGTTGTAACTGATGAAGTGTGCACAGTGGAGATGACATAAATCAATGTTGTAAATGAAGGTGAAAATTTGTAAACCAAAGCAGAATTTGTAAATGATAATGAAATAATTTTTTAATTTTTTAATTTTTTGTGTATGTTTTTTTCTTTTTATATATATATATAAAGATTATCAATAACATATATATAGTCTATTTGAGTACTATAATAACGGTTTCTGAGGGATTAGTTTGCATCGGTTGTTATAAAAAACCGATGCAATAGAGGGATTAGTTTGCATCGGTTTTCAACAACCGATGCAACAAGTTCCTTTGTTGCATCGGTTTTCATTACAACCGATGCAACATGGGGGCTGTGTTCAAGAAACCAACCATGATATTTTGCATCAGTTGTTAGTAACAACCGATGCAAAAAGGACCTTTTTGCATCGGTTTCAGAACTGATGCAAAAGTGTTAAGCCTATTGCATCGGCTGCATATGCATCGGTTGTTGAACTGATGCAAAAGGGGAGTAAACAACCGATGCAAATGGCCTGTTTTGTAGTAGTGTAAGTAACGCATAACATGCAAATTGGCACAGAAAGCATAATCACATAAAATAATCTCGACATCTTTACAAAATAAACTGAGTGTTGCGGATCCACTAACCGGATTCACAATTTTCAGTGAAGTCATCATGCCCATAATATTTAAAAAAAAGTATCAACAAGTTCTTTTGATATAAAAGAGTGGGACGCACCCATGTCAAAAAGAACTCGAATAGAATGATTACGAAACATAACAATGTCATCAAGAATAGAATGAGAAATACTTTGACCAAGAGAAGTATTAGATCTTTCTTGTCTTGTAGTTTGGGGCATGAAGATAAAAGATGACCTGAACTTTTGCAATAACGAAAAAAGGGTTTTGAACACTTATTTGCATAATAGTCCTTAGAACCACAATTGTAGCATTGTCCATGACTAGGGGTAGGAGTCTTTGCTATCGAAGTTGCTTGCTTCCTTTTCTTGTTGGGATTAGGCTTGAACTCAATAGGCCTCTTCTTGTTGTCGTTGAAGTTATGTTTGGCACCCGCAAATTCAACATCAGTTTCTTTATCGGCCTCTTCAAATCGAAGAGCGATACCTATAAGTTGATCGAAAGAAACTTCTAGTTTCAGAAGTAAAGCCTTTTTGAGGTTCTTATTCAACGCATAGAAAAATCTTTGATTTTTCTTCAATGGGGTATTAATATACTCAACCCCATATTTAGAGAGAGATTCAAAAGATGCGACATAATCCGTCATAGAAGATTCACCTTGAACAAGGTCAATAAAGCGTCGAGCTAAAGTTACTTTCCCAATTTTCGGCATAAACTTCAACTCGAATCTTTCTCGAAATTGCTCCCAAGTAAGATCCGCTTCAATATTTTCTAAAATCAAAAGCTCATACCGATCTAATGCTCTTTCTTGGAGCATGCTAGAAGCCACTTGGACTCGATGTAGATCTACAAGATTCATGCGAGAAAAGATGCGATCGCAAGTTCTAAGCCAAGCTTGGACTTCTATAACGCTTTCCAAACCCTTGAATGACCTTCCATCCAAATTGGTATAATCACTGCACAAGCGTGCAAACCCAGATTTAGGATGAGTAGGCTATGGAATGGGTCCGACAGCTTGAGCATTCTTTACAACATCTAAAAGCTGTTGGGCAGGCATATATACGCCATCGTGAGGAGTGGCACTGGATTGACCGGCGTTGGGATGGCCAGGTCAAACCATTTATCTTCTTTAAGAAAGAAAGAAAGAAGAGGAAAAAGGTTATTTCAGAAAGAATATCAAACAATCATGATTGATAAAACAAGGCATCATAAAAGAAAATAGGATAGAACGGGTCCTAAGACACGAATTAAATTGGTTAATTTAATAAGATTTTGGTAATGAAATTTAGAAAGAAATAAAACTTTATAATTTATAATGAAGAGGAAGTTAGAAATGAATGTAGCATTGGTAATTAAAATTAATTATTAACAATTGAAGTGAAATCCCAATAATGAAATAGTGTAAATTGTTGCACTTGGTCATAAAGTAGAAAATAAGTAAATAAGAGTAAGAGTATTAAATCAACCAATGGAATAATATATTGGTTAATAATAACTGAATGTAAATTTATGTAATAAGGTTTATGCAAGTTGAATAATAACTAATTTAGTGCAATACCTATCAATTGAAACAATTGCAAGGTTATAATTGATTGAAATTAGTGAATTGGGAAATAAATTCAAAAGTTATATTAATTGATGAAATAATATGTAATAAATGGCAATTTGATAGAATCAATGTTAGATAAGTAATTATAATAATTGTTAGTTTATAATTAAGCATGAATGTGAGTAAAATTGGCAATAGTGATAATTATTTACCCATTCATTTAATTTATTGCATTAGATCTAAATCAATTGCAACATTTGTTTGTTAATAGTAGCTTATAAGTGAAATTAAATATTTATGGTAACAATTAGTATAAGTTAACCATTTATTTAGTATATTAAATTTAAAACCGGTAATCAATTGCAATAAATCTAAATTTAAAGTTATGTTAGTATAAATTATGGAAATAATGTCAATTCTATTTATAATATGACAATTGGTTGAATAAAAGGAATGGAAATAAAGTTTTACCAATATATTGGAATTTAATTTATGACAATAGGATTAATTGCAATTAAATGAAATTAAATATTTAAATATTACATAAATGGAATTTTAGATGAATTGTAGAATATTAATGTAATAGATTTTGAATCCAATGTTAATTTCATCCGTTTGATAATAATGAATTGAATAATAGAATGAAAAGTAAATTAAATAGACTTATTGGGAATTAAATTTATAAATTTTGAATTAAATGAAATTGAGATTAATAATGAAATTGATAAATTAATCAACTCTAAATTGACATTTAAATTTGTTTAAATCATTATAAATGATTGAGAAATCAAAAATGATGAAATTTGTCAATTATCGAATTGAAATTGAAATTTTGATTTAATTATTAATTTGTTTAATTAACGTAAAAATAGTCATTTTAGCCACTGACTCGGATTTCGACGAAACAGGTTTCATGGGATGCGTAACGGTGAATTATTGTAGGATTTCAAGTTTCGTAGCGATCGGACTTATCGTACGGGATTGAAACGCCTTGAAATCAATTTAATTGAACCAATGGAAATCAATTTGAAATAACTCGATTTTACCATAACTTTTTCATACGATGGAATTTGGACTTGAAAGCCTAGTTTCAATTTGGGGTCTGATTTCATCGTTTATTGGCGAAATTGGTTTGTAGGTTTTATGGAGCGTGGTGTCAAGGGGCTATCGGCGGTGGTTGCATCCTCCAATTCGACCTGAGGTTATTGGAGATTGTAAAATAGTGTTTCGAAACCCTAGTTAACGGCGGTTCCCCACGGCATGGATGGCGATCGGTGCTAGGCAGGAAGGCGCGTCTCAACGCGAGCAGGATGATGGTGAAGGTGGCTTGACGTATGGGGGTCGGACGGCGACGTTAGCGGCGGTCAAAGATCTCATCGATGGGTTCGAACGCGCGGCTTTGCTTTGTGTTTGGTAGATCGCGTGAAGAGAATAGGGTGCTGACGTGTAAGGGTAAATTAACTAATTTGTTTCTTAAATTTGATTTAATTTGTCATCGTAGAGCTTCTAACACGTATAACTTTCGCGTACGATGTTCGATTGACACACAGTTTCATTTGTTAGGATTATTTTCAAATTTCGGACATTTTGGCACTGATTTGGACGAATCATGAGACTGTTCAGATTTTGTATTTAAATTCAATTTAAATTCAAAAAGGTGAGTGTTTTAACCCACTCACAACTTCTAAAATTTCTTATGTGTGTTAAATTAATTTCTGATGTAATTAGAAATTTATTTATTGATGTTTGGTATATTTTTATCATCATCCCAGTTAAATTGAATTTATTGAATTAAATTGTTATTCAATTTATTATTGCATATAAACTTCCAGTCAAATTAATTTATTATTGAATATAAACTGCCAGTAATTACCTGTTATTTATTATCTATTCTACATTGATGTTATTATTTGAATTGGATGATGATTGTGATAAATGGTTGATGATTGATATTGGGTGATTGGATGCTGTATTTTATATTGTTATAGACTGCAAGTTGTTCTGCATTTTAGTTCATTCGGGATTGCGGTTTGAAATGATATATAACCGTATTTTTATTTTAAATTACAGATTGAAATAATAAATATCCGTATCACTTGACCATAGGGTAGAAAATTATATACAGACACTGTGGTCTATATATAAAATATTTTGAAAATGATTTCTATGATTTTGGAAAGAAATATATGGTTTGACGAATATTGATTTTTGATATTATTTTAATATTATTTTATATATAGATAAATGCTTGAATTTAAGCTATGTATAAGTTTGTTAAATAAAAGTTTAAATTTAATAATAGGGTTTGATTTTTTTTAAACTAATTGTGAGTAAGTATTTAAATTTTATTTTAATATAGAGTGTAAAATGATTTAAATAAATTAGAGTTGGGGGATTTCTTAAATAAATTTATTTGAAATTAAATTTATTTAAGAAATAAACTCAAAAGGGTTAATGTGAAATTTATTAAGTTGAAATTTTAAAAGGGTATAATTATTATAACTTGATTTTGGGGTCAAGGGGAATTAAACGAGTATTTCAAGTACAAATGAATTAAAGGAAATATTTAGTTATTTGTAATTTGAGTTTTATTTAAATGATAAGGGATTTATTATGTAAAATATTTCAAACCGCATAATAGAAAATTTAATTGTTGGATCGAAATTATCCAAATTTAGTTTTGAAATTTTGGAATATTTAAAGCCTTGAAATATATTGAAATTGAAATGTTTCGAAGTTATGAATTTTCAAAGTATTTGTTTTAAAGGTGTTAAGTGTATAATTTGAAAGAGCTATGATTTTGGAAAAGGGATATATTTGAAATAAAATGACATTATATTAATTTGAAATAAAAAATGATATCTATTGATTTGGTTTTAAATGGAAATGATATCGTATTTATATGGTTTTGAACTGAATAATATATTCTGGTGTTGAAGCATAATTATTTTGAAATAACCGCGGTGTTATAATAACGTTTGGTTGTTAAAGTGACCGAGATCGAAACTTATCATACTCTTTGCCAATTCCGAAAACCACTTTAACAACCGTGTATGCGGTGGAGATTGCAGAATGAAGTAGGATGGTGGTGGCGTTCCTTTGAGGTATATACGTGGACTCGACTCCCGTGAGTTGGCACAAGGTGGCTAAAAGAGGAGCAATCGACGGGCTAATGAGGTAGCACCTTTGATCGGACGCATCCCTTCGATATAATACTTTGACTTTTGGATTGATTCGGTGGCCACTTTTGATTTTTTTGATTTGGGGTGTGGCTCGAGATGGGCGGTAGTTGCGACTACGCGTTACCACCGTCCCGGAAGCATAATTGGTATATCTACCCTGGCATTGCCTAGTTGTGCCGTGTCACCACCATAGCGAGCCTTATACGAGTATGGGTTTCTCCCGTAGCCCGTGTACTATCTTCTGGTGGCTTCCGGATTAGGAGGGACTATGATACTGGATGGACTATTGGGGCTATTACGTGTTAAGGTGGAAAATGTAAAGCCTTTAGCTATTTAAAAGTAAGTTTATTTTATTAGTAGACATTATTATAATAGCGAAATATTAATACATAGTAAATAGTTTAACGGATCCTTAGGAGATGTGAATCCCAAGCATCTCTTAAGTTACTGCACTCACATTAGACACTGGATAGAAGATGTCAAATCCCGTAAACATCTCTGACGCCGTTCCACTCATATTTTACCGTTTATTTAACTTACATAAGATCTTTTAGTTCTGACTCGAGTGTTTTGTCTTTTCAATTCGCTCGGGTCAGCCTAAGCATTTTAGGATTTGGGAGGCCGTATTCTGGAGGGCGAAGACGAAGATTTATTATTATTTATTATAGTATTCCACTACATTCATACTGTTCCGCTGCATTATTAATATTCTCTGGTATGTGTAACTCTGATATATACTATATAAGTAAAATCAAATATTTTGTAAAACAGCTTCATGAACTGTATATTTGATTATTATATTTTATCGTTCCGCTGCTAGATTCTGTTTAGTTTTTTTCTTTCTCCGCTTTTTCTTATTTACCCCATAACAATCCGCCCTTCTGTATGGATTAAGTCTGACGTGTGTGGTTTGTCGTCGATTTAAAGCGTACAATAAAGTGGGACGTTACATCTGGTATCAGAGCTTTGGTTTAGCGATAAACCTTAGCTTTGTGGGGTCTGACTCTTTATTAATAGAGTAGTAATACCCTATGATGAGTCGCTGAGCGTATATATATGAGAGAGCGTATTTTTTAGTGTTATAAAAGGTTTTAATATTGTGTTTATTTGTTCCGTTTTGTATTTATAAATTCTGGTTGGTGAATGAGACGCTATGACATCAATAGAGATTTCTAAACACTTAATAGGACAGACCGACATAATATTTATTTTGAATATAGGTGAATGAAATAATTTTGCCTACTATATTTTCTATATATAAATTAATTTTTTTTATAAATGGTATATTTGGTTGTAAAAATATTTGTTTGCTAGGTGGTGAAATTCATAAATATTGGTGGAAATAAGATCTAAAATAAAATAATGAAAATTGGAAATTTTAGAGCTTAAGTTCCGGGGATTTGAAACTTTCTTTCGAATGATTTTGGAATATAATAATGATATTATTTAGAATTATTTTCTAATATAAATATTTTAATATGATTTGAAGGAATTGTTTTAAAGAAATTTTGAAAGAAAATGAGTTCCGTACTCCCCTCTCTGTCGTTGGAAAATAATTTCGGTGATGAGTGCACGCATCATCGACATTCATTTTCGAGTTTCAAAGTGGGAAGGCCACTGTAGTAGTTTTACTGCAGATTTATTTTGATAAAAAATATAAATTTTAGATTATTTTAAAGATAATTGGATATATAAATTGTAAGTATATACCTTTATCCATTATTTTTAAAATGATTTGAAACTTAACCCGATATTTAGTTCTTAAGTTTCCGTTAATTAATAGCTTCAATTATTGTAGTGAAATGGGTTGTAACTAATTAACAATTAGAACCTCTAATTTAAAATAAGAGATTTAATGCTAGGTTATAAATGAAATTTCCAGAAGTTGAAATTAGTAACCTATAAACAAATGATATGATTATTAAACACTAAATTTATTAAAAGAAATGAGAAAAACTTGTATAACTTTCAATTACATCCTTAAAAGCATATATATAACTTACCAAATGTTAGAAGTTCTAATGTTTAATAAGAAAATGTAATGGATATTATACAAGCAATAAACTTGAGGTAATGAAAGTATTTAATGAAATTCCTTAATAAATAAGAAATTGATGTTGTAATTGTTATAAGCTTAAGTATAATAGAAAGGCTACTAAGTTAATGTAATGGAAATGAAAGTATTATAAATAAACGAATAAATAAAATTAAGTAGTAATGAATGATTGAATGAAATGCAATAAAAAGAAACTGACATGATATGAATAAATGAAAATGAGATTTTGTAAGAAATGAAACTGTAAGAAATAAATGTAAATTAAAAAGATAAATCATTATATGAAAGAAAAGAAATCAAACAACAAATAGTATGAAATGAAATTAATAAGAATGAACTTAATTTATTGTTTGGATTTGTTGTTTGTTTTGGTTTATGGTTGTTTGGGTAAGGATACTTTAAATTTGTTTGGATGTATAAATAATCTTTTTAGTTTCATCTAAGACTGTTGAGTAAAAGGTGCACTTAGTAGTTTATTTTCCATTCTATACAATCTGAAGTTTTAAACCCGAACAGCTATTTGTTTTGTTTGCTATGGATATATGGATGGTTGATTTTATTGACTTCATATGATGGTTGTATGTGTGATTGCAAGTGATTGTTGTTTATTATTGATTTGTTGTTAGTGATTGAAATAACTTTAAACATTTCATTTTATATAATTGTTAACTCTTTTGGATTATATAAGTGAAATAAAGGTTGTGGAAGCAATTGCTACCCATTTGGTTTCATAATATAAGCGTAAATTGCCCGACAAATGGGTATATTTTCGGATTACGGTTTATAGCATTATTATATTGTTTCCTGTGTTGGAATATATATAATTTTTGGAAAATATATGTTGTATATTTTTATATTTGATATTATATTTTCTCCCGAGCCTCCCCGTACAAAGGAGACTGCCGAAATTTTTCGTAAATTTTGGACTTAGAAAAATTTTGAAAAATGTTTTCCAAAATAATATTAGTTTGAGTAATAAAAGATTTAATGGTTATAAATTGGTATATTTTATTTAAATTAATTAATTTTGTAAATTTATTTGTTTATAAAGTTAATATTTTTGAATAAGATGTATTGTTTACTCAATTCTTTCTTTTCCCTTCTTTTTCCTTTTCGGTGACGAAAAGTTTTGAGTGGGGGAGAGTGTAATGACCCGTAAATTTCGATAATTAAATTGGTTAATTTAATAAGATTTTGGTACTGAAATTTAGAAAGAAATAAAACTTTATAATTTATAATGAAGCGAAAATTAGAAATGAATGTTGCATTGGTAATTAAAATTAATTATTGACAATTGAAGTGAAATGCCAATAATGAAATAGTGTAAATTGTTGCACTTGGTCATAAAATAGAAAATAAGTAAATAAGTGTAAGAGTATTGAATCAACCAATGGAATAATATATTGATTAATAATAACTGAATGTAAATTTATGTAATAAGGTTTATGCAAGTTGAATAATAACTAATTTAGTGCAATACCTATTAATTGAAACAATTGTAAGGTTATAATTGATTGAAATTAGTGAATTGGGAAATAAATTCAAAAGTTATATTAATTGATGAAATAATACATAATAAATGGCAATTTGATAGAATCAATGTTAGATAAGTAATTATAATAATTGTTAGTTGATAATTAAGCATGAATGTGAGTAAAATTGGCAATAGTGATAATTATTTACCCATTCATTTAATTTATTGCATTAGATCTAAATCAATTGCAACATTTGTTTGTTAGTAATAGCTTATAAGTGAAATTAAATGTTAATGGTAACAATTAGTATAAGTTAACCATTTATTTAGTATATTAAATTTAAAACCGGTAATCAATTGCAATAAATCTAAATTTAAAGTTATGTTAGTATAAATTAAGGAAATAATTGGAAATAATGTCGATTCTGTTTATAATATGACAATTGGTTGAATAAAAGGAATGGAAATAAAGTTTTATCAATATATTGGAATTTAATTTATGATAATAGGATTAATTGCAATTAAATGAAATTAAATATTTAAATATTACATAAATGGAAATATAGATGAAATGTGAGAATATTAATGTAATAGATTTTGAATCCAATGTTAATTTCATCCGTTTTATAATAATGAATTGAATAATAGAACGAAAAGTAAATTAAATAGAATTATTGGGAATTAAATTTATAAATTTTGAATTTAATGAAATTGAGGTTAGTACTGAAATTGATAAATTAATCAACTCCAAATTGATATTTAAATTTGTTTAAATCATTATAAATGATTGAGAAATCAAAAATGATGAAATTTGTCAATTATCGAATTGAAATTTAAAATTTGATTTAATTAATTATTAATTTATTTAATTAATGTAAAATAGCCATTTTAGCCACTGAGTCGGATTTCGACGAAACTAGTTTCATCGGATCCGTAATGGTGAATTATTATAGAATTTCAAGTTTCGTAGCGATCGGACTTGTCATTTGATCGTATGGGCTCGAAACGCCTTGAAATCAATTTAATTGAAATCAATTGAAATCAATTTGAAATAACTCGATTTTAGCATAACTTCTTCATACGATGGAATTTGGACTTGTAAACTATTCCATTGTGTTTTAAATATTTCAAAACATCTATTTTGATATATGGGTTGACCCAATTTCGTTCCGGAGTTGAACGGGCTTTTTGGGCCATATATCGTTTAATTTATCTGGTCTGTTCTTTCTGTTTCAGCCCTGTCTATATATACCCTGTTATAAACTCTAAATCATTCCTTATTCCTCATTTCTGTACGTACAATTCAGCCGTCTCTCCTCCTCAATGGCAGTCATACAAACTCTCACTTCCAAATACCATTGCAATCCAAAATCAAATCAAAAAATTCAAACTCGTCAAAAAAATCCGGAAAAATTATATATTATATATCTCGACTATATGAATCTGCGTCAAGTTTTTTTTTCTCGAAATTGATACTCGAATCAGCGGCAAAACTTGGTCAAAGCCCAAAAATTCGAAACCCTAGTGTCGATTTGGGGTTTTCAGATTTCATCGTTTATTGGCGAAATTGGTTTGTAGGTTTTATGGAGCATGGTGTCTAGGGGCTATCGGCGGTGGTCGCTTCCTCCAATTCGACCTGAGGTGATTGGAAATTGTAAAATAAGGTTTCGAAACCCTAGTTAATGGTGGCGGCCCACGGCATGGATGGCGATCGGAGCTAGGCAAGCAGGCGCGGCTCAACGCGAGCAGGATGATGGTGAAGGTGGCTTGATGTATGGTGGTCGGACGGCGACGTTAGCGGCAGTCAAAGATCTCGTCGATGGGTTCGAACGCGCGGCTTTGCTCTGTGTCTGGTAGATCGCGTGAAGAGAATAGGGTGTTGACGTCGAAGAGTAAATTAATTAATTTGTTTCTTAAATTTAATTTAACTTGTCATCGTAGAGCTTCTAACACGTATAACTTTCACATACGATGTTCGATTGACATAGTTTCTTTTGTTAGCATCGTTTTCAAATTTCGGACATTTTAGCGCTGGTTTGGATGAATTTTGAGAATGTTCAAATTTTGGATTTAAACTGGATTTAAATTCAATTTAAATTCAAAAAGGTGAGTGTTTTAACCCACTCACAACTTCTAAAATTTCTTATGTGTGTTAAATTAATTTCTGATGTAATTAGAAATTTATTTATTGCTGTTTGGTACATTTTTATCATCATCCCAGTTAAATTGAATATATTGAATTAAATTGTTATTCAATTTATTATTGCATATAAACTGCCAGTCAAATTAATTTATTATTGAATATAAACTGGCAGTAATTACATGTTATTTATTATCCGTTCTATATTGATGTTATTGTTTGAATTGGATGATGATTGTGATAAATGGTTAATGATTGATATTGGGTGAATGGATGCTGTATTTTATATTGTTATAGACTGCAAGTTTTTCTGCATTTTAGTTCATTCGGGATTGCGGTTTGAAATGATATATAACCGTATTTTTACTTTAAATTACGGATTGAAATGATAAATATCCGTATCACTTGACCATAGGGTGGAAAATTATATACAGACACCGTGGTCTATATATAAAATATTTTGAAAATTATTTCTACTGCTTTGGAAAGAAATATATGGTTTAACGAATATTGATTTTTGATATTATATAAATATTATTTTATATATAGTCAAATGCTTGAATTTAAGCTATGTATAAGTTTGTTAAATAAAAATTTAAGTTTAATAATAGAGTTTGATTTTTTTTAAATGAATGTGAGTAAGTATTTAAATTTTATTTTAATATAGAGTGTAAAATGATTTAAACAAATTAGAGTTGAGGGATAATTTGGTGATTTATTTGAAATTAAATTTATTTAAGAATTAAACTCAAAAGGGTTAATGTTAAATTTATTAAGTTGAAATTTTAAAAGGGTATAATTATTATAACTTGATTTTGGGGTCAAGGGGAATTAAACGAGTATTTCAAGTATAAATGAATTAAAGGAAATATTTAGTTATTTGTAATTTGAGTTTTATTTAAATGATAAGGGATTTATTATGTAAAATATTTCAAACCAAATAAAAGAAAATTTAATTTTTGGATCGAAATTATCCAAATTTAGTTTTGAAATTGAATATTTAAAGCCTTGAAATATATTGAAATTGAAATGTTTCGAAATTATGAATTTTCAAAGTATTTGTTTTAAAGGTGTTAAGTGTATAATTTGGAAGAGCTATGATTTTGGAAAAGGGATATATTTGAAATAAAATGACATTATATTAATTTGAAATAAAAAATGATATCTATTGATTTGGTTTTAAATGGAAATGATATCGTATTTATATGGTTTTGAACTGAATAATATATTGTGGTTTTGAAGTATAATTATTTTAAAATGACCGCGGTGTTATAGTAACATTTGGTTGTTAAAGAGACCGGGATCGGAAGTTGTCATACTCTCTGCCAACTCCGATAACCACTTTAACAACTGTTTACGCGGTAGAGATTCCAAAATGAAGTAGGATGGTGGTGGCATTCCTTTGAGGTATATATGTGGACCCGACTCCCGTGAGTTGGCATAAGGTGGCTAAAACAGGAGCAATTAACCGGCTAATGAGGTAGCACCTTTGATCGGACACATCCCTTCAATATTATACTTTGACTTTTGGATTGATTCAGTGGCCACTTTTGATTTTTTTTTATTTGGGGTGTGGCTCGAGGTGGGTGGTAGCTACGGCTATGCGTTACCACCGGTCCGGAAGCGTAATTGGTATATCTACCCTGGCATTGCCTAGTTGTGCCTTGTCACCTACCATAGCGAGCCTTGTACGAGTTTGGTTTTCTCCCATAGCCCGTATAGTATCCTCTGGTGGCTTCCCGATCAGGAGGGACCATGATATTGGATGGACTATTGGGACTATTACGTGTTAAGGTGAAAAATGTAAAACCTTAACGCTATTTAAAAATAAGTTTATTTTATTAATAGACATTATTATAATAGCAAAATTTTACTACATAGTAAATAGTTTAACGAATCCTTAGGAGATGTGAATCCCGAGCATCTCTTAAGTTACTACACTCACGTTAGACATTGGATAGGAGATGTCAAATCCCGTAAACATCTCTGACGCTGTTCCACTCATATTTTACCATTGATTGAACTTACATAAGATCTTTTAATTCTGACTCGAGTGTTTTGTCTTTTCAATTCGCTCGGGTCAGCCTAAGCATTTCAGGATTTGGAAGACCGTATTCTGGAGGACGAAGATTTATTATTATTTATTATAGTATTCCACTACATTCATACTGTTCCGCTGCATTATTAATATTCTCTGGTATGTGTAACTCTGATATGTATTGTATAAGTAAAATCAAATATTTTGTAGAAGAGCTTCATAAACTATATATTTGATTATTATATTTTATCGTTCCGCTGCAAGATTCTATTTAGTTTTTTTCTTTCTCTGCTTTTTCTTATTTACCCCATAACAATCCACCCTTCTGTATGGTTTAAGTCTGATGTGTGTGGTTTGTCAACGATTTAAAGCGTACAATAAGGCGGGACGTCGCAAATGCCATCGACTAGCATGAAGAATAAGGCTGTTGAGGAGCGACCATCTGTGTAATTGCTTTATACGAGTACCGATATGTCAGGTGGTATGACACGCATTTCATTTCAAGAGGAAATCTGAAAGATCACATACAAACTCAAAGTTACTACACGGTGGTTATATGGTCTTCGAAAACAAATATAAAATAAGCATAACACTAAATCAGTCACAGATATTCATATCACTAAGGCGGAAACAGATATGAATATATCACATAGAAGTGTACATCAAAGTAGTGGTCATACAAAATCCACTACATCACAAAAGAATAGGTACAAGTGCTAGACAAAAGAATATGTATACAACAATAAGTCTCTATCTTGAATGTATAATAACAAAAACTACAAACCTAAAGTAGTTAGCCAAAAGTCAGATGACGGACCCTTATAAGAAGTCAAGTAGAAGTACCCGAAACACCTCCGTCTGACCCGAGTATTATTTAAGAAGATAAATAATAAACGGATCAGTCTAGCTATAAATATCATATAAAATGAGATAGGATAAGAGATATGACAAAAATATATGATAACAATAATTTCATACTTCGATAAGTATACATTAGATAACAAAAAAATCATACAATATCTCAAACTTTCTCAAACATTAAAAGGAATGTGATATTCTTTATTTTATTCACCAAACCACAAATATTGATAAAGCTTATCAATACAAATCACAAAAATTGGTGAAACATAAATCCTAGAAATCATCAATTAGAAATCCAGAAATCACAAAGGGGGAGGCCTATCAAAAACGGGAGCGTGAAAACTCACCAACATGTGTATCACAAACGGGTCGCTATCCCATAGTTGCTAACCATAGAGCCGGTGCAACGACGTAGTACAACGGTACGCCCGAGGAACCTGATACTCAAATAGCTTGGAACAACAACATAGTACAACGGTACGTCCGATGAACCAAAATCCATAAAACCCATAGGTCGCTAGCCTATAAAAATGAGACGAAGCTCAATAAATCGAGGTACAGTCCCCCACGTAGGCAAACAGACATTGCATATCGCTAGTCTAAACCATAAAATGATCACCACTAATTAATAAAAAGTGTGAATTATACTAAGCTAGTAAATAAGTGAGTTTAGCTTCATGTCCCATAACCACTGGCTTAACTTAAATATTTATGAACAAATTGTAGATTTCCATTCAAAAATTGTCACAAGATTTCAATCGGACAAGTCCAAGAATTAACCGACAAAGAAAACTCAAGCGTTTCATACCACTTGTTTTGCTAAGTCGTTTAATTAGATTTCTCATACGAATGAGATAAAGGTTTATATATACTAATAGATTGAAAAACGGTTTTAAAAACGAGCTTTGTATTAAAAGTAACGTTGAAATCATTTTTGTGAAAGAGTTTGAATATTTACTACTAGTATAGAAACCTTTGTATTTTAAAGTGACAAATCACAGAAATGATTGTAAAAACAATCGATCACCAAAAATTCACATACGATGACGTGAATCAAAACCATAGAAATCGATATCAATCCATCAAATGGATATTCTCAAAAATCAAGAGAAGAAGTCTTCAAAGTCGATAATAAATGACTACAACCAACCGGATCAACCAAAATGGGTATAAAATGGAAAGCCACATAAAACAGACAAATTGGCTGAATTTAACAGCTCTAGACATCTGGGGGTTATCCCAGATGTCTGATCTGAAAGACTGGAATTTTCATTCTAGATCACCCAGACGTCTGGGAAGTAAGCTCAGACATCTGAGCTATACATTTGTAATTTTTATTCTGATGGCCTAAACATCTGAGTAATATACCAGACGTCAGAGCTGAAGCTCAGGCAAAAATTAGCCTGGGCCAATGATGGCCAAATCATATCAGAAGCGATCGAACGAGCAACGATGGCTAGGGATTTATGCCAAGCGACAATCCAACCTTATATGCTCTTCAATACACTCCAAACAACATGTCAAAACATCCTGTTATTTATATATGAAAGAATTTAGATGAAAATGCATAGAATAGGAAGCCATGAATTTCTTATTATTATCTCGACAACCAAAATACGCGATTTGTTATATATCAAATCTGGATTACAAACAAGCGGGAAAAAATAGAAAATGTAAAATGTGGCCTCCATATTGCACATGGGATTTACACAAATGGGCTTTAGCATAAGTAAATATCAGCAAATGCACTTCTTCGTCCATGCTCCCAGATTACACTCCCCCTCAAGTTAGAGAATACATATTTTTCATTCCCAACTTGCTGCATAGATACTCTACACATGATCCATTTAAAGCTTTTGTGAAAATATATGCAATCTTCTCTCCTGTTCGAACAAACCCAGTTTCAACTATTCCCTGCTGAATTTTTACTCTGATAAAATGGCAATCCACCTCAATGTGTTTTGTTCTTTCGTGAAACACTGGATTCGATGCAATATGAATTGCAGCCTGATTGTCACACCACATCTTTGCAGGCAATCTTAGTTTCAAATCAAACTCATTCATTAAATGAGTTATCCACATTATTTCACACAAAACATTCGCCGTTGTCCTATACTCTGATTCTGCACTTGAACGTGAAACCACTAGTCGTTTCTTACTTTTCCATGACATCAAATTGCCTCCAACAAATACACAAAACCCAAAAGTTGATCTTCTATCAGTTTTCGAGCCTGCCCAATCAGCATCACAAAAGCTTCAATGTTCATATGACCATGATTCATGTATACAAGACCCTGACCTGCAGTACCTTTAAGGTAACATAAAATTTGCTCAAGAGCAGCCCAATGACGAACAGTAGGCTTAGTCATGAATTGACTTACCACACTCACTGAATATGCTATATCGGGTCTGATAACATATAGATAGTTAAGTTTCCTACCAATCGTCTGTACCTTTCAGGATCATTAGCTAGCTCACCCTCTTCATTTAGACTATGATTAGGCATCATAGGAGTACTGCATGGCTTAGAAGCTAGTTTTCCAGTCTCCTTTAGTAAGTCAAGTGTATATTTCCTCTGTGACAAAAATATCCCTCATCTCTTCTTGTAATTTCAACACCTAGAAAATACTTGAGCTCTCCTAAATCTTTAGTGTGAAATTGAGTCTGAATGAATTGCTTGAGAGCAAGAATGCCAAATTCATCTCTTCCTGTAATGACTATATCATCCACATAGACAACTAACAATATAATTCCTTTGTTAGAATTTTTGTAGAAAATGAAGTGATCTGATTTACTTCTCATGATTCTAGATTTTTCTATTGCTAAGCTAAACTTGCCAAACTATGCTCTTGGACTTTTTTTAAGTCCATACAATGATTTTTTGAAGTCTACGAACCAAGCTTGTCTCCCCCTAAGCAACAATGCCAGGCAGTTTGTCCATATACACCTCTTCAGAAAGATTACCATGTAAGAAAGCATTCTTAATGTCTAGTTGATGAAGCCTCCACTTATATCGTGCTGCCATGGAGATGAACATTCTAATAGATGTCAGTTTAGCCACAGGTGAGAAAGTTTCATAGTAATCAATTCCATATATCTGAGCATAACCTTTGACAACTAGTTGAGCCTTTAGTCATGCCACAGTTCCATCTGCATTCATCTTAATGGAGAAAATCCATTTACATCCTATTGCTTTTTTATTTGGTGGTAATTGAACTAAGTCCCAAGTTTTGTTTTGTTCTATAGCCCTCATTTCTTCCATCATTGCTTCATACCATTCTGGTGAAGCTATAGCCTCTCCTACAGTCTTTGGTATAGTGATAGAGTCCAATGATGAAATGAAAACATGTGATGAATGTGGTAGCTTCTTGTACGTCACACAGGAAGAAATAGGGTAGGTACATTTTCTCTTCCCTTTTCTGAGAGAAATAGGTAAATTCAAATTTGAATCTTCTTCAGGTTGAGGTGTATCATGTGTCTGTGGATCATCTGCATGTGTATTATATGTATTATTCACTTGAGACATTCCACTGGGTATGGTAGAATATACCAAAAACTCTTCATTGTCTTCCGGTATATGAGGTGTACTAGTTTGGTAAAATGGTGTGTCTTCTATAAAAGTCACGTCAATTGATACAATATATTTTTGTAAACTTGGAAAAAAACATCTATAACCTTTCTTGAAGTTTAGAGTATCCAACAAAGAGGCCCTTTAAAGATTTGTGATCAAGTTTACTCAACTGCTGACTAACATCTCTAACAAAACATGTACTCCCAAATACCCTAGGTTTAACTAGAAACATGCTTTTATCTGGTTGGAGAACTTGATAAGAATATTATTATTAAGAATGGTTGAGGGAAAGCATGCAGTGGACACAGCATCATCCCAGAAAACTTTTGGTACATTCATTTGAAACAATAGTGCTCTAGAAGTTTCTAATAAATGTCTATTCTTTCTCTCAGCTACACCATTTTGGGAAGGAGTATCAACATATGAAGTTTCATGGAGAATACCATTTTGAGTTAGATAATTGTCGAATTTAGTAGATATATACTCTTTAGCATTATCACTACGAAGTGTTTGTATAGTGGTATTGAACTGTGTTTTAATCTCAGCATTGAACTTACAAAAGATAGAAAAACAATTCAGTTCGGGACTTTATAAGAAATAGCCATGTTATACGAGTGTAATCATCAACAAATGTCAAAAAATATCTATAACCAGGTTTAGATACAATTGACAATGGTCTCCAAATATCAGAATTAATTAAAGCAAATAGACTACTTGCACGCTTATTAACTCTAGGATAAGAACTACTTCTATGATGCTTTGCATACTGACATGCTTCACAGTTTATTGTAGGTAGGTTGCTATAATGAGGGAAGAGCTACTTGAATAAATTAAGAGTAGGATGACCAAGTTGGCAATGAACTACCTCTACCAATGGTCTAATTCGTCACAAGATCCTGAAACACACATTGGTTAGGAAAGAATGCGATGCTGCAGTTAAGATTGTGTGTAACTTGGCTCAGTGGGAGTAAACTGAATGATAGAGAGGGTGAATATAACACAGATGTCATTGATATAGATGAGTTGGATATTACTTCACCCATTCCTTTAACTGAAGATTGTGATCCATCTGCTAATGTAATCTTGTGAGGAATTCTACTTGCTTTTAAACTTGTAAACAGATTTTGATTACCTGTCATGTGATCTGAAGTACCTGAATCAATTATCCATTTTGATGTAGCTGTGCCAGTACTAATGTTTGCAACTGAAGTTGTTGCTGATTTAGTTCCAGATTTAGATGAATTACTATGTAATTAATTTTGAAATTTAGAGTACTTGTCAAATTCTTCTGCTATCATGAGCACAGTTTTGATATTAGAGGGGTTTGTATTTCTTTGATTCCACTGAAGACTTCTACATTCAGATATCACATGGCCAATTTGCTTACAATAGATGCAAATCTTATTGTGATTCAATGGTGGTCTCCATGATGATCTTTGAGATCTTCCAAGTTGTCTAGGTGGTCTCCAAGATTGTGTAGATGGCCTCCAAGATTGTGCATTAGGTGGTCTTTGTGGTCTCCAAGTTTGTGCATGTAGCAGTGCATTGAATTTTCCAGTATCAGATTGATCATTTGAAGCATGATTTCCATTACTACTAATAAAAGCACTGTTACTTTTGTAGGCACCAGTGTTACCAGTATTGGATATATTTTCAGTTCGAAGAATACGGCTATATACTTCATGTAATGAAGTTATATCAGTGTATGCAAGAATCTTTGATTTAGCACTTTCAAATTTAGGTGTAAGTCCAGCCAAAAAACTCATAATTTCCATTTGTTCTCTTTGTTTTTGTTGAACTTTAATATCAGTATTCATTGGTAATAGGAGATTAAACTCTTTGTAAGTTTGTTTGAATGTCATGAAGTAATTCATCAAATTCATATCCTTCTTTTCAGTTCTATAAAAAGCTTGACAAACATAATACATTTTTGGTAAATTCCCTTTGCTTGAATATAGAAAATCTAAATATTCCATTAATTCTTTCACCGTTTCACAATAATTAATCAATCCGACAACTTCATTTTCTACTGAATTTCGAATTTGCATAAATAAGCGAGCATCATCACGAAGCCAGTTCTGATCATCTTTGTCTTTTGAATCTGATTGAGGTGGTTCATTAATCAAATGATCATTCTTATCTATACTTCAAATATAAAGACGGATTGTCTTATTCCAATCGAGATAGTTAGAACTATTCAACTTTCGATCTGTAATCTTTGGCATCATTGACATTACATCGATTCCCTTATTTCCGTCATGATTCACAGATTCAAGAATGAGATTGAAACAGCACAGTGGAAGAAGAAAGTAAAATTGGATCGCAAACTTTCGAAACCCTAGATCAAAGGAGCTCTGATACCATGTTATTTATATATGAAAGAATTAAGATGAAAATCGAAGAATAGGAAGCCATGAATTTCTTATTATTATCTCTACAACCAAAATACACGATTTGTTATATATCAGATCTGGATTACAAACAAGCGGGAAAAAATAGAAAATGTAAAATGCGGCCACCATATTGCACATAGGCTTTACACAAATGGGCTTTAGCATAAGTAAATATCAGCAAATGCACTTCTTCATCCATGCTCCCAAATTACACATCCAATGTAGGGTTTTCATAGATTTTGACTTCAAAATGCCAAAAATTAGAAAATTCGCCCAACCAATTCAATTCAAAAGCAAGTGGACATGAAATAGATGTTAGGAATTCATACCTAACAACTATCAAAGGTATAGACACAGATGTGAGTTTAAGAACTCACTTTTTAATCCAAAAACAACGACTGAGAAGCTTTAAGACAAAGCAAGATCAATCTCTCCTCCACTTAACTTCAAGAACCCTCAATCTATGATCAAATGCAAATATTACCTAAGTTAGGTTATAGAAATTTTTGAAAATTGAAGAGAGATTGAGATGGAGAAGATGAAGAGGATGCTTACCTAAGCTTCTCCTTGATTTTGGAACTAGAATCTTGAATTTCCTAATAATCTAGGGTTTAGGAATTTTAATTTCCCTTTCTTTCCCCCATTTTCCTATAGCTTGAGAGTGTTAGGATTTAGGAAAATAGAATGAATGAATGAAGAGGGGGTTGAGTTAGGGTATTTGTTGGGTTAGTGGGCTAAAACCCAAACCCAAAGCCCAATAGAAAAAATAACAAAATTCTACTCAACTCCAAGCATACCGATTTTTATACTCAAAAAGGTCGCAAGTGTCGTTTTGAACTCAATGGTAGTGGTCTCGAGTCCTAATCAACTATTTACAAAAAGTAGCATTTCGGACTTTAATCCGACTAATGGTGCTATATTTAAATTTCAACATGTAAATATATAATCGTAAAATATACGGGTTGTTACAATAGTGCTTGGATTTTAATTGCTTGCTCTCTCTATTTTTGAAAAGTATTAACATTATTATTATTTACACACCTAACTCAGATGGCTCATGAAGAATCATAGGCTCCTCCTCTTGATTACTTGGCAATTCCAAGTATGGTTTCTATAGAATACGCTAGTATATGATTTTTGTTTGATGATAATAAGCATATATTTATTCATTTAAATGTATTTGTTATTGTACTATTTTATTTTTCCATAATTAAATCAATATTTAGTGAGTAAAATAGATAACACAGGATTCATATTTAAACAAATATTTTATTCAAATAAATATTTTAACTCTCACTGTACATTTAAACATTATCATTTTACAATAAAATTTCAATTACATTACAAATTTCAATCTACAATTTTCACCTCACTACATATTCACTTACACTTGTATTTTATCTTCAATGTTGTTCCAGCCTGTATCCAGTATCTGAGCTATCTTCAAAAATAAACAATGACGCAGTTAAATTGAAAAAGAAATATTTTACAGCTACAATGAAGCGTGCGTTTTGAAAATGTTATCTGCCTCAGTTATTTGGGTTGTTCATCATCATTTATTCTGAATTCATCTTACATGAACAACATGTGACATGCACAGTGTATCACTGTACATGCCACAAGGCCGTGCATACCAATATACACTAGATAAAATTGCAGAGACAGGTGGGCACAAGGTCAAACCCAACCAAATAGTGGATTCAACTCAGGTGCAATAAAAAACAAAAAAAATGAATGGTCTAGCACGAGAGTCAATAAACATAAATAAAAGTCTAATACAATGGCCGGACTAAAACGTACACGATCAGGCTCAACACATCAAAGTATCAAGTGCAAGACCTAAATGACGTCTCAAATCAAAACATGACACATGACTCGACCAGCATGCACAATGAATATGCATTCACACTAAAAAATATTGGACCAAGTCAGGGCAATGCACCAGAACAAGACTGTTCGGAGACAAGCCGTGGTAGACTCAAAGGATCAAGAAGATTCACATGAATACAAATGTACACTTGAAGAATCAAATGCAACAGCAAGTTCATAAACAATTGAAAACAAGTGAATGACAACCAAATAAGGTCAACAGCATCCAGACTCAACGCAACCAGCACAATGCAACTCATGTACACAAAGACCAGAACCAAACAAGTGATCGAGTTTCAAATGCACTCGGCTACCTTCAAATTGCAACAACCAGACTCGAGTAAGCTAGACATCAGAGGCATGTAGCAGACAACATACTACAGGGTGCAAAAGACCCAAACATATGAAACACAGACAACAATGGGAGCAATACACAAGCATGAGATGAAGGCTACACAAAGTGACCATTATACATATATACATGTATGCACACATGTATACATATATACAACGACAATGATCGCAGTGGTGGCAACACGACTCAAGTGCAATCAAACAAGAATGTACAACAAACTAGCATACAAGTATAACATGGATTTACAGACCACATATACAAATATTTTGACCCAGACCAATATCAGACTCATATACAACCAGAGAGCATGCAAGTGAAGCTCAACCAATACAACTACAAAACAAAACTGCACCTCACATACATACAAGGCCACATGACAATATGGGTAACAAGACTTCAAATGGATCAATGCAGCAGCACAAACATGTGAAAATGAGTTATGGTTAGATTGTAGTAGAGTGTGTCAACATACTAGTAGTTTGAATAAGTCAGAGCAGTTTCAAAAAGCATGAAGATATACAACAGAGAAGAATGTAACATAATAATGTATACAATCCCAAATTATCATAAGTACAACCCAACATTACAAGCGGTTCGAACAATAATAGTGTGAAACAGTTTTAGTAATTAACAGTAGCAATTTGATAAAAATCAAGAAACTTTTTCAAAAAATAATTGACGAACAAAAATTCAGCAATTGGTCATACGAACAAGTCATAGCCAAAAGCTAGTTTAGAGTAGTGTTTGGAGGAATATGAGGAAACCAACTCAAGGGAATTCAAACCAATGATAAAATGAACGAGTCAAGAATCATACAAACCTTCGATTACAAATCAATGAAGAGGATAACAACTTCAAATAGAAATATATGAACGAAAATTTATGGTTTTAATCCCTATAAATTAAACCCAAAAAAATTCATCATCGACATTCGAGTTAGAGACAAAAATCCAGAGCATACTGGTAAATCTAAAACAAATTTGTAACTTGAATCAAAAGCCAAGCAAAAATCAAAATCAAAAAGGAAAAAATCACGTACCAATTTGAGCTCGACATTTGAAGCCACCGTAAGTAATAGAGCCAAAGATTCAATTGAAGTAGCATTCGAAGCAAATTGAAGAACGAAACCATATTAGCAATTAATTCGAATAGACCGGAGTCTTCATCACAAAACCTTAAATTTCGAAGAGGAACGAAGAAACAGAACGGCCAAAGGATACGATTGAAGAAGAAAAAACGAGCGACA
The DNA here is from genome assembly GCA_030765085.1 of Allium cepa. NCBI lineage: Eukaryota > Viridiplantae > Streptophyta > Magnoliopsida > Asparagales > Amaryllidaceae > Allium > Allium cepa. The sequence continues at coordinate 319,343,747 of CM060937.1, read as the reverse complement.
TCCTTATTTTTTTCTTATGTTGTAAAGTGGGCCAGTTGCTTATTTTTAGTCCAAGCAATCAAAATATTAGGGTTTTTAAATTTTGTTTATAGTCTTATTTTATTTTGTTTATAGTCTTATTTTATTTTGTAATCTCTATTTTAAATTGTGTAAATTCTAGCCGTGTGACGTGGAACAAACTACAGGGCGTAATTTGAGAATTTGCAACTCAGTGGCTGAGTTGTGGCAGGGTTTTGAGCGTAGAGTTAGGTTTGTCATTAGCGAGTGTCGCAAGTTTACATGTGTAAGCGTCTGATTACTTAATTTCTAGTAGAAACTTTGGGGGCAGCATGTAGGCAGGGTTTTGCCGAAGCTAGGTAAATTCGTGATGTTCTATTCTTGCTTTTATTATTCTGCTATTATCTGTGCTGCAATTATTATATATATTTCCGCATTAATTTTTATTATTATTAGTATCACCCTATTCAACCCCCTCTAGGGCGAAATCAATCCTACAAGTGGTATCAGAGCTAAAAAAACATTTTTTGTTTTAAATATTTGATTTTTCAAAAACCAATTTTTGTTTTAAAAATCTAATTTTTTTAAATGGCTTCTTTTAATAATGCTTTTGCTGAGGGTCGGTCCATAGTTAGACCACCCATGTTCAACGATGAATATGCTTAGTGGAAAAAGAATGAAAATTTTTCTGAAAACTATATATGCATGGAATATTGTTGAGACGGGAAATATGACACCAACTATAGTGGTAGATAATCAAGAAATTGAAAAACCGATGGATCAATGGACAGATCTAGAAAATAAATTATAAATGCCAATGCTAAAGCTATGAATTATACTATATGTTCATTAGATCAAATGAATTTAATCATGTCTCACATTGTCTAATTACGCAGGAAATTTGGCACACACTTGAAGTAACTCACGAAGGAACCTCCCAAGTGAAGGAATCTCGCCTTGCCATGCTTAGTAGCGAATATGAGAACTTCACAATGGCCAAGGATGAGAATGTCAAAGACATGTATCGACAACTTTCTAATCTTGTATACAAATCAAAATCTCTCGAAAAACCATATACAAAACTGAAATAGTCCGAAAAATCCTCAAAGTCCTTCTACGAAATTTTTAAGCGAAAGTTACTGCCATTTAAGAATCAAAGGATTTGAAACAAGTTAAAGTTGAATAACTCATTGTAAATCTCACCACTTATGAGCTAGAAATAAAATTCAAGGAAGAATGTGAAAGAAGTGATACTCGAAAGAAATCAATAGCTCTCAAAGGAACAACTGAAAGTGAAGATGATGATGATGATGGTGCAGCAGGACTGGCATTACTAATAAAGAAATTCAAAAAGTGCAACCGCAAATATGAAATCCAGCCAAAAATCAACTAAAGTGCAGAATTATCAAAATTCTAGACAACTCGGAAAAATGGGAGATAATTTGCCATAAGTGCAATAAACTAGGTCATATCAAGCTAAATTATCCTCAAAATCGACTCAGCTAAGGAAAGAAACCCAAAAGGAGAAATTTTGCAGCAACCTAGGATGAAAGTGATGAAGATTAAAATGAAAGCACTGGCAGTGAGAGTGAAAATGCAAATCTATGTCTTCAAGGAGAAACAGCTGACAGTGATGACGATGAGCCAAGCGAGGTATCAAAACTTACTACTAAGAATTACTTATGTATTTTCACGAAGTAAATGGCTGTTTTGTACAACTTAGAGAGAAGTACGCTAAGATTGAATCACAAAAAGATAGTTTGATAGATAAAAATAAGAAGCTTGATCAATTGGTTAAAAATATCAAAATAAGAGCCCTAAGTGTGATAAGTGTCCATCAATTGAAGAGGAAATAAAAAAAATCAGAAATTAAAATTAAATCGCTTGAAATTGAAATTCCGATTTGAAAGAAAGTGAAAACACTAGAAGAGAAAAATTTATTAAAAAGTGCACTATGTTATTGAATGAAAATGAATCTCTTAAATCACAAGTACAACAATTGTCTACAACTTTAGGAAAATTCTCCAAAGGAGGAAGATCAGTAAATATGCTATTAGGGAAACAAACTGTTAATACTATTAGACAAGGACTTAGGTATACTCAATTTGTTAAAAGTAGAAGCAAAACTAAGTGTACGATTTGTGGAAACATTAGACATAATCAAAACAATTGCTGATATAGATCCAAACACAAAACCATACTAATTTGGGTTCCTAAAGGCACGAATGTAAAAATCTCTTAGAATTAAACAAATCTGGGTGTCAAAAGGAACAACCAAAGGCTGCCTTGGTTCTACAAAAACTTGTTTTTCAAAATCTTCTGTTACTAACAATCACGGACCTATAAAAACAAATAAGTCGCCAAATTCTTTTCTTGTGTAAGTATGTTGGCAGGCTAAGGAGCAACAATAATGGTACATAGATTCTGGTTATTCCAGGCATATGACAGGAGACAAATCAAAGTTCCTTAGCCTAGAGAAGTACAAAGGTGGTAGAGTCACAATGGGTAACAATGACAAATGTAAAATTATCGGTAAAGGTAAAGTAGGTAATAGTACATTAACATTAAATGATGTATTATATGTTGAAAATCCACATCATAATCTAATTTCAATCAGCCAGTTATGTGATAAGGGAATTAATGTTGTTTTTTATTCTGATTTGTGCAAAAATGTTGACCGATCATCAAAAGAGGTATTGTTTTCAGGTAAAAGGAAAGGTAAAATATACTCTCTATCTTGTGATGATCTCACTCTTTCAAAATGTTTGATAGCTAAGGATGTAGAAGTAAACTTATGGCATAGACAATTAGGACATGCTAGTATGAATCTATTAAACAAATTGAAAAGAAAAGACTTTGTAAGAGGCTTACCATCTCACGATTTCAGAACAGAAAATCTATGTATAGCATGTACCATAGGAAAACTTAGAAATCACCTTTTCATGCCAAGAACACTATAAGTACTTCTAGAGACCTTACACTAGTTCATATGGATCTGTTTGGACCTAACGATATTGCAAGTTTAGGTGGTAAGAAATATAGTTTTGCATTGGTCGATGATTACTCAAGATACACATGTGTATACTTCTTAGCTAAAAAATCAGAAACTTTCTCATACTTCACTAAATTCACAAAATTAATGCAAAATGAAAAAGGAGTTTCTATTATTTCACTAAGAAGTGATCATGGCAGAGAATTTGAAATATGAATTTGAAAATTTTTGTGATGAAAATGGATTTAAACATGAATTCTCTGCCCCACATACTCCATAACTGTAACACCCCACCCCGAGACCCTCCTTAGTAAAGAGAATTAACGAGTAATTCCGTCTACTAAAGCGGAGAATATGGCTGGTTAAGGGCGACCATCTATAATTTTGTCTTAAACATCTACTGAATACGCCGATAAATGTAATATTTTTTTTCTTTTCTATCTCAATGGATCGACATACACAGTAAATGCTTAATCCAAAACTATAGGTGACTAACGGATCTATCAGAACAAAATACAATAACTAAATGTAAAGCACATCACAGAACAGTAATCAACATCATATATATACATATACACTGATACATGTTTAGTACAATACAATATGAATACAATAAAGGTGGTACTCGACCACACCATATACATTGAATCAAATATAGATACATTAGAGTATGTTGAAGAACAAAAACTGCTCAACAGAAAGGAGAGCTGATATCCAACATCAACTTCAAGCTAAGACCAATAGATGATACCTGAAACAACTCGGTCTGACCCGAGTATAAATACACGGGTCAGTCTAGCTACAAAAATCAGTCAATATCGGTAATATGAAGTAGAATAGACATGAAGATATTTCTTCTCGAAAGAGAAGAATGAATCGATAAACTCATAAGCTCAACCCTTAAGTAACAAAAGCTACTTAAGTGAACAAATACCTCGAAGGAGGTAACTCAAACTCAATACTCAAATCAAACACAAGTGCCCCATATCATCGTCGAAATCCCAAAATGTCGACAGGGTTCCATGAACCGTATCTCCTCAAAAGGAGAATCATCAATACAAACTCTTGCCAAAATGGCAAACATAAAACATATTCAAATAGGACGATCCAAAACTAAATTAAAGATGAATCTCCAAATTCAATTATACCTCATCTCATTGGTATAAATGTATATAAATCTCAATCTCAACTCGCCAAAATGGCAAAACCTAGGATATCCTATAAAATCCTGAAAATATCGAAACTCATAACTCAAGGAACTCAATAAGATTTCAAAACATTACAATTGAAATCACCATATATATAACATCTCATATAGCACTAGGCTATCGATGTAATAAACATCTTAAAAAGGTGAAATCACAATAAAACCGAAAACTCAGAAAACACGGATTGGCCAAATCCCCGATTGTAATGCCGAAGCAATGTTGCACGTGCTAAACTCAGATGGCCGAAGCCTTAGACAAGGTCGCTAACACCTCCCAAAGCAATTCGTCCTCATGACAAGGTCGTTGACACCTCTCCAAGCTATTTTGTCAGCCCTAACAAGGTCGCTAACACCTCCCAAAGCAGTTCGTCCTCATGACAAGGTCGCTGACACCTCTCCAAGCCATTTTGTCAGCCCTAACAAGGTCGCTAACACCTCCCAATGCAGTTCGTCCTCACGACAAGGTCGCTTACACCTATCAAAGCAGTTCTGTTAGGTAAATCATCGTGAATGTGTCACAAACTCACGGATAGGAACTCGAAAAGTGTTAACGTGTGTCCCAGACCACAAATTCGCACTTAGCGGTTTACTAGCCGTTAGTCGATGCCACACTAGAAACATCATAAAACTCAGAAAATTATATCCATCCTAGTCTCATTGGCGAGTGATAAAGAGATACCATACTTGTCTCATCTCATCGATAAGTATTAAATGGCATCGTAACTTGTCTCATCTCATCGACAAGTGAAAACATCATAATGGTTTCTCATAAACCATAAATCTCAAAATATGAAATCATAAACTCAAGACTTGCCTTATATCATTGGCAAGTAAACAAAACATCGTGATGGTTCTCATCGATCATACTCCTACGTAGGAGATCTCAAACCATAATACTCGCCAAATATTGGTCATCTTAAATAATTCCAGTAAATAGAAATTATTAAACTCAAAATACGCCATAAAATGGCAAAACATCTCAGAATCAATAATCTCAAATAGCTTCGATCGTACAAGTCCGAAATTAACCAAAATAGTAAACGCACATGTCCCATACCACGTGTTTTACTAAATCGTTTAATTCTCTTTCTCATACGTTCGAATAGTATAAAAGTGTGTAATTTATATATAAAATAATTTATTTGAGAAAACAAACTTTTAAAACCATTTTCTGAAATTAATTTTGAAGACTATATTTGAAAATTCCCTTTGTAGAGAATAAATAGATTTTACAGCTTAAAATAATTTAAAAATATTACATAATAATTATTTTAAATGCCAACTTATTTTAAGATTTATTTCAAAAATTTTTGGAATTTTTTTTTGCTCGAAATCAAACAAATCACTAAAAACCGTCATTCAAATTTAATTCAAAATCAAATTAGAATCAAATTTGAAATTCAAATTCATTATAACTTTGCTAGCCTATTGATAGGCATCATAGCACCCAAAACATTTCAGAAATTTCACAAAAACATCAAGTATAAGTCAAAAATCGGATGGTAAAGGAACATAAAAATACTTAGCTAAAATATACAATACATAGGTCTAAAATGTTCCCTGGCTTCAAATTTCGGGTATAAAACAGATGGCCGAACAAACTTCGATTGGACTAATAATTAGTGCACACAAACTAGAAAACATCATTTTCCAAATAAAAAAAGAGTCAATGAATTCCGACTGGAAATAAAAAAGTTACACTGCCTCAAATATGGACTCGGGCCATGTTTGCAACAGTTCAAAAAACCAAATGCACAGGCTTGAAAACCCTCTGGCATTCAAATTTCAGGCATAAAACAGAGGATCAAATTTGATCGGATTAATCTAAAAATTTTGAAACCGATAATAGAAAACTTCATATTTCAAACAAAAAATGAATTATGTAATTTGGATAAAATGTGAGAAAGTTATGATGCCTCAAAGTTGGACCCCGGCAGCGTTTTCACTGTAAAATCTGGGCAAAAACATGCTCCGAGTCAAAGTTCGGCAGCACGTTTCTATATGCTATATAGGTCCAAATGACCGGAAATTTAACGTGTATAAAGTACAACAACAATATTTCAAACTTCAACAAGAATCATTCAATTTAGACAAAGCATGAAAAAGATATGATGTCTCAAAGTTAGACCCAGACAGTGTTTCCACTGTAAAAATCTGGGCTAAAACATGGTCCGAGTCAAAGTTCGCCAGCACGTTTGTATAAGCTATTTAGGTCCGAATGACCTGAAATTTAATATGTATAAAGTGCAACAATAATATTTAAAACTGCACCAAGATTCATTCAATTTATACAAAGCATGAAAAAGATATGATTT